>LR749591.1:2718196-2763254 GCA_902729485.2 Mus minutoides | reverse complement strand
AGCTAGCAGAAGTGAGTGCTGGGAACTGAACTCAAGTCCTGGGAAGAGCAGTGTGTACCCCTTCTCTTAAGGGAGCTGCCTCTCCACCTTCTCAAGATCCTCTCATTAAGCAGTGGTAATATATATTTCAAGTTAATCATCTATCTTTGACACATTGTTTTACTTGTACCTAGAAACTAAAAAGTACCTCATCCAGACGCCGCCCATGGCTTCCTTCATTCGGTGCATGTTCAGAAATGGTGGTTCAGTTGTTCTTTGCATTCTTTGGTGCAATAAATTGCAGACTTCCAGACCAGCACTGGATTCTAGATAGGAACGTGGATTAGGGGCCAGGAGAACAAAGAGTGGAGGGGCTTGGCTTCTAGCTAGCTCCAAGAATCTGTCCCTGCAGGAATTTTCCCCCAGCTAAAGGCCTAAGCCGGCAGTCCTTGACAAACAGAGGTAAGGGGTGGGGGTGGGGGGTGTCTGACGTTGTTTTACGGGCCTGAGATGAAATGGATTCAGCGCTGAAGTTTAGCAATCTCTAAAAAGTTTCCCATGATCCCCGAAGAAGACAGTGAGCCCAGTCTGACAGTCTCGCAGAGAAAGGGCAAGCTGCCTCCAGACAGAAGTGAAGTGGGCCCTGGAGGAAAAGAATGGAGGCTGGGCTGGGTCGGTGGTGGGCTGCAGCCAGGCATGGGGAGATAGAAAACCAGGATTTATGAGTCCTTCAGGCGGGTGTGTGGTGAGGAAGAGCAGATTCCGAGGCTGCTTCCTCGGGGGCTCGCTGCACGGGCTGCACCTACACAGACACTGCGAGGACAAGCCAAGATGGCTTCGCTGCTGCCTTTCCCGTTACAAGGTGTGTGTTTCCCGGCTCAGCAGCATTTTATTACCTGTTGTGTCATCAATTTCAAGAGCTTATTAGGTCCGGAAAGACATCCCAGACTGTTAAGTGAAAAAAGTGTTCGAGACAGATTTACAAAGTAATTGACTGTTAGTGGTAGAATAGGCTTGTAGGACAGCAAACATCCTTTCCTTACTTTATTGCGTTTGTGTGTGTGTGACATTGATGTTACACATACATCTAAAAGTCACAGTTTCCACACCTTCCACACTTTTTCAAATATATGCATTTTAAGTACCTTTCCCGGGAGGTGGAGGGATGGCTCAGTGGTTAAGGGCACAAAGGACCCTGGTTCAGTTCCTAGCACCATACTGTATGGCAACTCCAGTTTCTGAGGCTCTGACATCCCTTTCTGGTCTCTGTATACGTACATGCAGTTGGCAAACCTGTTGAACAACAACAACAATAACAACAACAACAACAACACACAAACAGGAGATAAGTCAGAATCAACAAAATTAAAAATTTAATTAAAATTAAAAAGACAAACTTCCCTTTTAACCCAAACCACAGTTCTTTTATAAGCTGGTTTGTTTACTGATTGTCTTCAACAACACACATTAAATATCATTGCGTATTAGTACTTAGGCACCTATACATCTATATGTCCAGCCCCTTTTCTATCGTAATAAAGTCTCATGTATCCCAGGATAGCTTCAGAATCACTGTGTAGCTGAGGATGACCCTGAACTTGTGATTCTCCACCTTCTGCCTGCCAAGTGTTGGAATTTGCACCACCACACCTGGGTTTGTGAAGTGCTGGAGCTCAAACTCAAGGCTTTTGCACATGTTCACCTAGCTCTCTACCCATTGAACCTCATCCCTTCCTACAGAGAAATCTTAATGGCTGTAACATGGATACACCATCATTTATTTACACAGGCTGCTTTGGAGGAACATTTGGTTGTTTCTGTTTAGATGGTTTCTAAGCTTGCTTTTTTTTTTTAAGCTTTATTTTGTATACAGTAAAAACAAAATTAAAATGTATTGGTGTTTTGCCTCTGTGTATAACTTGGCATCACATGCATGCAGTGCCCACAGAGGCCAGAAGGGGCGCCAGAGGCCCTGGAGCCACAGTTAGGGTTGTCAGGTACCATGTGAGTGCTGGGAACCCAGCCCGAGTCCTGTGCAAAAGTGGCAAGTGCGCTTACATCTCTGGTAAGTATCTCTGATCTCAGATGAGTGTGCACTTGTGCAATCATTTCCACAATAAATCCCTAAAAGGGAACCCCTGTGTTAAAAGGTCTGTTTGAGCTGCCTGATCTGCTTAGTTCAGAGGTAGAGTTTGGGGTTCTGGGTTCAAGTTCTAGTTCTTCTATAAATAAACAAAAAGCCTTCTAAAAGTAAGAACTGGAAAAAATTTACTGTCCACGTTTCTCTTTGCTGGTCTTTTAAGTTTTAAAATGAAAGGCCTCTCCCTTCACCTCTTCTCCCACATAGTTTCTGTCGTAATCTCTGGAATGTCAGTGAATATTCACTGTGCTCCGTATCAGATTTTATCTGATGGGTTTACAGTTTGTTTTACTAGACAGGCACTTTAATACAGCCTCTGTACCAAGCGCATCACTACGCAGTTGTGCCTGCGGACTTGGGGCTGCGAGGACTGTATAGAATTTGACTTTATCCTTAGCCATCAGACGGCTTCCAAAACCCACAGGTCCCAACTGGCAGGAAAAACAGGAGCGGTAAAAGCCAGCCCCTGGGAGCCCTCCCAGGTCTGAGCCGGCTACTCCATTCCTCTACCATCAGTCATCAATAAGGGCAGTAACCGATGGCGGTGGGGTGGCGGGCGGCAGGGTTGTTAGAGGAGGCAGGCGGCTATAGCAGTGTTTGCCATGTCTCCTAAGCGCCATATAAATATCTGTTTAAATAAATGTTAAAAACTCAAAGGTGCTCCTTCAAGGGTGGAGGGAAGCAGTGGCTTACCCAGCAGCCTGGGGAGGCGGGTACTTGTCAGTTCTGGGAGGGGCCACTGAAGGCTGTGTCTTGGCTGCTTAGAGTTTCACCTTACAGTGAAACTGACTTCTTGGAACATCAACTTTGTTAGTTTTTGTTTGCTTTGTTCCCCCCCTAACTACTCATTAAGCTCTTTTGTAACACCACAAAATCTCTGCTGGGTGCTGGCAGTGTAACTCAGTTGGTGGACTGCTAGCTAGTGATGTACCAGGCCCTGGGTTCCATCCCCAATATTCAGCAAAATTTCAAAAGTACCTTGGATTCAGATGCCCTTTGCTCTCAACTTCCCTGAGGCAGACTCGATGATGAAACTGATATGCTCCCCCTTCCAGAACTTTCCTGAATACTTACATTTTATACGTGTGTATTTATAAATATGTGGCAATGTTTTTCTTTCATCCTCTTCCCCCGCCCCACACCGACACTCTTTCCTTTTCATTCATTCACAGAATGACACATTGGAGGTTTCTCCCCAGCTTCCTTTAAAGTGTAAATGTTTGTAATATGTGAAGGGGCTCCAGGTGCCAATCATCCTAGTTCTGGATTCTGACTGCCCTAACACCTGCGCGCCTGAGACCTCTTGGCCCCCTGAGGGTAGCACCTAAGCAGAGCTAAGTCTTACCCTTGGCAAGACCCGGGCAGAGTGATGGAATCACCTGGGCAGATGTTTATCATCTAGATGTTTATCACTCCTGGGGAAAGGACAGCTTCACCAAACGAAGTTTAGCAGGTGGCTGAAAAGGCAAGAGCTAATAGCGTCTCCAGCAGGAATTTCCAGGGCTTTAGGACTAAGGGAAAGCGACCAGCAAGGAAAGGGTTACGCGCAGGCGCGGGGCTTAGTCCAGCCGGGGTAGAGTCCGGCTCCATCCTTTACCAGCAGCCCCGCAGCAGTGACTGCGTGCCTGGGGCGATTGAAAGGGAAATTCGGGAAGCCGGGGGATGGGCCGACCCTGTTTGGTGGGCCCTGGAGGGGCCAAGGCGCTTTCTGGGTGCTGGGAAAGTTCGGCTCCTCTATTGATCCTCGCACGTCGGCGCGCGGGGCCTCGGGGCTGCAGGTATGGTGGGGACCCCGGTGCTGAGAACGTGGCGTGGGACCCGGGGCGAGGACGGCGGACGCGCGGGGCTTCGTCTCCCGCGCACAACAGACCTCTCTCTTGGCAAGGGAACAGGCCTTGGTTTTGCATCTGACTTTGTCAGTTGGACGCGGCTATGGGTCCACCCGCTGGTGGAAATGAATTTGGGGGTAGCGGGCAGACCAGCCGAGAACTGGCTTTTGTTGGGGGGAGTGGCGGGAAGCGGAGCAACTACCCCCAAACCCTGCAAATACTTTGTTTGCCTTGCTTTAAATCCCTAAATTCGTGCAGCCAGCTGCAGCCCCTGAACACCTGTGAGAAGAAAGTGCCCGCAGGAGTTACTCTTTGGTAGGCTGATGGGGAACCTCACTTTTCTGGGCGTGCTTGCTCATTTTCAGATTTTGTTCCTATAGGAAAGTAGGGGTTTTGAACCAATGCCCGGGGCATTTTTCTAGTTTATGTACCCCACCCTGGTCTGGTGCTGCCGGCAGTGCCTCACCCACCGTGGGAAAAAGACTACCTTTTGTTGAGTTACCGTATTTAATTCCCCCAAGGACTAGGCAAAACAGGTGTTCTTCTCCTCATTTTACAGACGAGGAATTTGCCCAGAGGTGAACTTTTGTGGGGCTCCCACGGGTAAGGGTCAGAGCCTGTCACCGCTGCAGCTAGTTGAAAGTGAAGTGCCTTCTCACTTGGTTTTTCAAATACTGAATTTTTGTTCGTTCTCATTGTGGTGTTGATCAGTGATAGGCCTCCAGCGTCCTAGGCTAGAGCTCTACCCTGGAGAGGTACTTCCAACCCCTATGGTATATCGAACTTTTTCATAGCAGGTATGTGGGTTAAAGGGATAAAAGGTTTACATTTAGAGTGATTTCAATGCAGACATTTTTGTCCGGAGAGTGGTTATCAGTGGAGCGGGAAGGTCTTTGGGGATTTGTTAAAAACCAGATTTCTGGGTCCCATCCAGCTTTGCTGAGTCAGATTCTCAGCGGGATACCAAGGAAACTGCAGTCTTGCAGACAGTATTCTTTTATTCTTATTAAATAACGAGGTTTGGGCTTTCTTGGTTTTGTTTGTTTGTTTTTTTCTTGAGTAGCCAAGGGCCTGTCTGGGGGGAAAAAAAAGCATTCTGGAAGTTTGGAGACAAATGTGTCATCACTATTACAGAAGTTGGAAGAAAAAAATGGCTAGGATACAGTTTTCTCACTTTTAATATAAATAAAATCTGAATCTCCTATCATGGCTGCCTGTTTTTGGTCAATGAGTAATAGATCTTTGATTCCCAAGAGAGAAAGTTTCCTGGGAGGGCTAAAGACTTGATGAAGAAAGGCCCTGCCCGGCCTGCTCCACCTGCGAGCCCAGGCAAGGGTGCAGTTAAAGTGGCCCTGGATTAAATGCGGAGCATTTGGACTTAATCTTTTTAGGATATTCCTAGAGCTGGTGTTTCCACAGAACCTTGGACAAGCCAGTCAGCCTCCCCAATCTTAGGTTTTTAATGTGTCAAGTAGGAATCTTAACTATCACAAACCCCAAAGCTTTGGCATATTAAATGAGTTCAGGGATCTAATTTGTAAGTTAGCGCCCATGTGGTTGGAATTGGCAAGTGTTCTCTTGGGAGTTTTAGATCTTGGGTTAGTGACTTTCTCTTGTCAGTTTGCCACCAACAAGATCTAAGCTACTTGGGAATAAGAACCTGTCACTTTGAATCTGGGCCTTGTCAGCCTACGCCTTTGAAAAGGATCTCTGTGAGCCTGGTATGTAACCAGGCTACCCAGCACAACCAAGGCTACGCAGAAAATCCCTGTCTCCCAAAAAACCAAAACAACAACAACAACTAAAAGCCAAAACAAACAAAAAACTAAACCAAAAGCCTAGACAAGTACCACAAGTCTGGCCACAAAGAGAACTTAAAACAATTTAAAGGATTTTCTGGCAAGGCTGAGAGTAAGGAAGCCTCTGTCTGTCCTGGCCAGGCTCTGTCTGTCCTGGCCAGGCCCTGGGCTCCATTCCCAGCACAGCAGTTAATGAGCTGTGTGTATGTATGGTGCAGCCGATTTCTGAGTGATCCTTCTGCGCTGTGATGGATGAGAAGGATGTATGCAATGTTGCCACTCATCGTGACATAAGGTTCAAGCAAGATATTAGCTGTTGTTGGCTCTTGTTTTTAAGTGTATTGAATAATACAATTTATAGAAAGATTGTCATGGTACCAGGAATTCCCAGTGCACTCATTGATTGGTTGGCTGGTTTTCCCAGACAGGGTTTCTCTGTGTAGCCCTAACTGCCCTGAAACTCACTCTGGAGATTAACCTGTTTCTGCCTCCTGATGGAGTGCTGGAATTAAAGGTGTGTGCCCTCATGGCCTGGCTTCCCCGTGCACTCTTAAGTTTAACATCTTCATCCTTTCTCTCTCTGGTTTTTTATCTGAGAGTTTGTTGCATGCATTATGTGCCTGGTAGTGGTAAAACTCAGGGCCTGGCACAAGCAAACTATCTGCAGTAAGAATGGGTATTTATTGTAAGACCAGAAAGGAGCCGCTACTACAGAAGATTTTTTTTACCCTGATCTGTTCACTTATCCAGTCTACAGCCACTCTCCAGCCCTGCCCAATGCTGGGTTTAGAGCTTTTCTTCTTCAATCACGACCCAGCAGGGAATGGCCAGTCATATATGAACACTGTCCTCGGAATTCTTTTTCCCATGACAATGGCCTTTTGAAGAATATACATTCTCAACTTGAGTTTGATGTTTTCTCAAGACACATTTCAAAACCAACATTTGTGACTGGGATACTGCAGAAGGGGTGTGTGATATTTCCAGGCCTGTTTGGAAGCCATATTCGCCCCTTACTGGTGACCCTGATTTTGATTACTGGGTCAAGGTATCCTTGTGTAGGCATGTTTTGTTGTTTGTTTTGTTTTGTTTTGTTTTTGTTTTAGTTTTTGGAATGAACATGTAATGTATAATAATTAATTTAAAACTATGCAAATATCCTGATCACCTCAATACCACCATTATCACCAGCATCATCAACTGATGGTTTGGGGTTGTTTGTTTGTTTGTCTTTGGCCTGGAATTCTCAGGCTGGGGTCAGAGGCTTGTATACCACACTCATCCTCTACTGATAATTTGCTGATGGCTTGAAAAGATGCTCTTTAAAAAAAAAAAATCTGTCATTTTTCTGAATCTTGCAATTTGACTTCCACCCAGAGAGAGACTTCTTCCCCCTTCCCTGTCGTGTGTGCTAAGGGAATCATGTGTGGGCTCCCAGTTCCTGTTTGATTCACTAGATTATAATGCATTGAGCTGACTTAATTTTGATACTGAAGTTGTCCTGGTTGGGCAGGCTGCCCTTCCCTGGCCGCCTTGTCTTTGTTAGGATCTCCCTCTCCCCCTCCCCCTGCCCGCCTCTGCCAGGACCTCCTTGCTTTGCATGGCAAGATGTCTCCCGCCCCATCTGTAAACACTGACATTCCTAACTTCTTAGGATTAGGGGCAGCAGGAAAGATTTTTGGAGAATCCAGTCTGCTGAAAGGCCAGCCACGTGAACTGCTTCTGTTGCTTTGAATTGTGCCCAGACAGCATACTGTATTGACTTAGCAAATTTGTCATTTTTAAATCAGTCTTAGAATGTGAAGAAAACTTGGAAGAGACCACTCCACAGCCATCTTCTGTTTGTTTTTATTTTGGTTTCTTAAATGAGCAAACGTTTTCTCATTTCTTTTTTTTGTTTGTTTTTGTTTTTGTTTTGTTTTGTTTTGTTTTGTTTTGTTTTTCGAGACAGGGTTTCTCTGTGTAGCTCTGGCTGTCCTGGAACTAGCTTTGTAGACCAGGCTGGCCTCGAACTCAGAAATCCTCCTGCCTCTGCCTCCCTAGTGCTGGGATTAAAGGCGTGCACCACCACGCCCAGCTCGTTTTCTCATTTCTTCATGTGCCTTCTGTGCATCCAAGAGCCAGGAGATGTAAGTGCTAATGAGAAGAATTATTTTTCTTCTTCAGAAAACATCCCACTATGGCTACCCCTGGGTAGACTGGAACTTGCTCTCTAGACCAGGCTGTCCTTCAGGCTCCCAGAGAGCCCCCTCCCCTAAAGTTGGCACTGTTATATGTGTTCCTCATAATATATAAATATAAATATAAATATAAATATATATATATATTTATATATATATATATTTATTTATTTATTTATATATTTGTTTGTTTTTCGAGACAGGGTTTCTCTGTATAGCCCTGGCTGTCCTGGAACTCACTTTGTAGGCCAGGCTGGCCTCAAACTCAGAAATCTGCCTGCCTCTGCCTCCCTAGTGCTGGGATTAAAGGCATGCGCCACCACGCCCGGCTCAATATTTTTTTTAAATTAAGTTGTTCTGCCTGTAATTTTCTCATAATGCTTAAAACATTTCTCTTTTTTTGTTGTTGTTTTTTTGGTTTGTTTGTTTTTTGTTTTTTTTTGTTGTTGTTGTTGTTTGGTTTTTTGGTTTTTTTTTGAGACAGGGTTTCTCCGTGTAGTCCTGGCAGTCCTGGAACTTACTCAGTAAGTTTCTGGCCTCGAACTCAGAAATCTGCCTGCCTCTACCACCCAAGTGGTTTAAACCATTTTATCACATTTATTTATGTGCTTTGTGTGTGCATGTGTGTGGTGAGCATGTGCCATAGTAACAAGCATGCAGAGCTCTGGAGACAATGTAAGGGTGTCAGGTCTCTCTCCCTTCTACCCTGTGGGTCCCAGGGAAGAAACTCTGGTCCTCAGGCTTGGCAGCAAGTGGGTTTACCAGTCAAGCCATCTCACTGCCCCAGATTAATATTCCTAATGTGCTGTATCAATGTCCTCACCCACAGCTTGGTAGCTTTGCTGCAGAGCTTATAGAGCAGGTTTTATATCTGATTAAATAAAATTAGTTCTCCATAAGGCTGGCCTTCCTTCCGACTTTAGACTTTACAGAGAGCTAGCAGGCCGTACATTGTCTGTGATCAAGCTTCTTTCAGGGACAAGATGAAAAGGATCCTGCATACTTGGGAGGATATCCCTGCAGAGAGAGTTTGCTGAGCTCCCTGCCAGTGTTTACAGTGCACGCTTGATCTCCTGGCTGTCCTCAGTAGGGAAAGCCCAGGCCCCCCTAGAACACTGCTTCCTGGTTCAAAGTGCTGGAGAGCCCTCCTTTCACACAGCTGCTGACCATCCTCCTTCCCCTTCCAGACATGACGCTCCTCTCTTCCCAGTCTTCATCCCTGGTGGGCCCCTCTGGGTCTGTGTCCACTGAAAAGCCAGAGCAGAGGATGCTGGAGAAGAGAGCCAAGGTGGTGGCTGAGCTTTTGCAGACGGAGAAAGACTACATCCGGGACCTGGAGATGTGCATTGAGAGGGTCATGGTGCCCCTGCAACAGGCACAGGTAGGAGACAGGAGGCAGCCTGACCGACCATCAGTGTGACCCTTTACACCCGAAGTGTTGGGGCTGGAATGAGGCTGTCTTCTACTGCAGTACCATAATTGCAGACTGAGCGGCTCAGTGGTGAGGGAATAAAGAACCAACAGAAAGGGGGACAGACTTACCTTGGCACAGTTTCAGGCTTTGGCCTGTGGTTGGTTGGCGCTGTTGCTTTTGAACCTGTCGCTGCGAATTGCGGCAGTGCGGTAGAACAGAGCCACTCCATCCTGGCATCCTGGAAGCAGAGTGAGAATGGGCGGGGCCTCAGTTAGCTCCTCAGTGATGTGAGTTCCTCCAAATAGTCCCCAGCTGCTGAAAGACCCACTTCCTGGTAACCCCCAGGTCTTTAACACATGAACCCTAGGGGGACACTCTGGAGCCAGACTACAACTTAGGGACAAAGGATGACAACAGAGATGGTTCAGGATGCCTTTGCTCTAGAAACAAGGCAGAAGTTAGGCAGATGACCTTGGAGAAATGTTCCTAATGTGAATGATGTCATTAACTTCATCTCTGTGCATCTTGACACTTTGTTCCTCTCGCTCAGGTACCAAACGTTGATTTTGAAGGACTTTTTGGAAATATGCAAACAGTGATTAAAGTCTCAAAGCAATTGTTGGCGGCCTTGGAAATCAGCGATGCTGTAGGTATGAGCTCATGCAATTGTTTGGTCCCAGGTGTGGTGAGAGAGGGGGCCCTTCAGAGGCCGGATGGTATAATAGGGAAATGACATTTTACCTGGTGCAAAGGTTGTGACCTCCCTGTTTTCTCTTTTACCTTAGTCAGCTTTGATGTGATATCACACATATGATGTTTTCAGACTGGAGGGTTAGAAATCAACTTAGTGGGCCACAGTCACTATTTTTCAATAAGATAAATAGAAAATACCAGAATACACTATAGTAATAGGTACTGTTTGTTTGTTTGTTTGTTTTTCGAGACAGGGTTTCTCTGTATAGCCCTGGCTGTCCTGGAACTCACTGTGTAGACCAGGCTGGCCTCGAACTCAGAAATCCACCTACCTCTGCCTCCCGAGTGCTGGGATTAAAGGCGTGCACCACCACCGCCCGGCTAGGTACTTTTTAAAAAAAGAAACTTGGGGCTGGAGAGATGGCTCAGTGCTTAAGAGCACCTGACTGCTCTTCTGAAGATCCTGAGTTCAAATCCCAGCAACCACATGGTGGCTCACAACCATCCGTAATGAGATCTGATGCCCTCTTCTGGTGCATCTGAAGACAGCTACAGTGTACTTAGATATAATAAATACATCTTAAAAAAAAAAAGAAACTTATATTTTAGTTCTGTATATATGTCTCCCAGGTAGTGATTTACAATGTATTTGTTGCTAAGATGTTGCAGTGGTATCAGCAGGAAGATCAGAAGTTCAAGGTTATCCTAAGCTACATAACAAGTTTGAGGGCAGTCTGATCTACATGAGACCCTGTTTCATAATTTAAAATCTTTTTGTGGATAACTTATAAAAAACATTCAAAAAACATTCATATCATTGTTATAACTTAGGGTGTTTATCTATTTCCTATTGCCCCGTGGAAGTGGACACTTAGCAACTTTAAGCAGTAAACATACATTTCACAGGCCCTGTGGGTAGGGACTAGAAGTGCTAAGATGAATGGCCCTAGTATTCCATTGGGGCTGGAGCCAGACTGTTGGCCTGGCCTGCTGTCTTCTAGGTCTCGGGCTCCTTTCCTTGTCATGGGAGCCTCTCTGTGGACTCTGCATAGAAAGGATGGGTCCATAGTCACCAGAAGGAGCCAAGTGTGGGAGAACACCTGGGATGGCCTGAGCTCAGACCTGGCCCTCTGTCCTTTCTGCCATATTCTGTCAGGATGTCATGATGGGGACGTACTGTGATACTGCTGTTTCAGTGGAGACAGACAAGCCCTTCACAGTTGCAGCTGCCCCGCTAAACTCAACAGCATCTAGCAAAGGGGACCCTATGTCATTTTAGCTGGTCATGGGGTATATACCTGCAGTCCTAGCACTAGAAGGCAGAGGACTGGAGCCCGCTTCTGGCTAGCCTAGTCTACATAGAGAGTTTCAGGCTAGCCAGAATTATATAGCAAGGCTCTGTCTCAAACATATAAAAGACAGTCTTTTAAGTTTATAGACCTTTTCCAGAACTCCACTTGGTTTCTTTTTGTTGTTGCCTGGTGGTAGTTGCTATGCCTGAGTCTAAACTGACTGTTAGAGTGTGGGGTCATGCTGCTGGCTTAGATGATGGCACGTTTACCTGATTCCTAAGGGTTCATCAAAGCAGAGTCAAAGGCCTGGCTTCCTCAAGGCATGGGGGAAAGGCCAAGGGCTGACGCCAGTGCGCGGGTGGCCTGTCTGGATCTCAGAGATTCCCACCAACATCCCTGCAAAGCTTAGGTAGTCTACAGACAAAGGGGAGAAAGTTTGGCCATGGTATCATGGCTCATAATTCACAGGCCTGCCATTTGGACCCAGGTTCCTATGGTTAAACTCAGTCACACGGAGTACAATGTATGCTGGCTGTTCGTATTGTTGAGCAATTAGAAAGCAAAGCCTGGGTACCTTGGTCATCTGGAGGTGAGGAGGGAACACATGTGGGAGTCATGGCGACCCAGCTTGGACTCAGCAATAAGACATGAAGGAAGGCTTGTGTGTAAAATCATGCAGTACATTTGACGTACCTGCAGGTGCTTGGTTGAAGTTAGGAAAGAATCGAGAGACTTAGCTGACGTCTTAAAGAGGATTAATTAGTCATTTTCCTTCCATTATGGGCTATGTTTGGGCCCCTGGGTGACCCTGCTTAGCAAGTGTCACCAGAGTGAGCCCTCTTGTTCCCACTTACATCAGATCTGGCTTAGGTACCAGCTGGCGTTAGGGACTTGAGGGGCTGAGCTCTTAGAAGATGGGGAGTGGGAGCATGGGGTGATGTGAACAGACACAGGGCTCAGATGACCTCCTAGTCAAGAGGGTCCCCATACAGTATCGTCTCAGGCTGTGGAGAGTCTTCCCCTTCTTGGCTGCGTCCCTTTCATGAACTGGAGAGTTTAAGTTCTTGCAAGGGGAGCTTTGCTTTAAGGTTTATGAGGGTTGATTCTGGCGTGAGGTGTTTTTGTCTCCTAGAACTTTCTAGGTGAGAATGTCATACTGTTAGTGACAGGTGTTGGCCCTACCAGGCACTTGAGTGGACACCTCAGCTACTGTTAGTCTAAGAGCTACATCAGCCAAGTGAGGACTTAGAGTAGCCCAGCCCCAACCTGCACAGTAGCGCCTGTGTTTGAATGTAGTTCTTCCTTTCATCTTTTAAGTCAAACAAGGAGTTAGATGGCGGGCTCCGATATGCTGACGGCATTATGGGAAAGTCGTATATGATTTTAGGAACAGAAAGGCTCAGATGCAGGCAGGAGGTTTAGCCTTATGAAGAGGGGCAGAGATGGTGGTAGTGATGTGGAAGAGGGCCAGGAGCATGAGAGCATCACAGCTCCAGCAGCAGACAGCCTCAAGGTCAGCCTTCAAGATGGCCTCAAGCCCACGTCCTCAGTCGGTAATAAGTGGGCAAGAGATTGAGCATCCCATGAGGGGAGGGTCCAGGAGGCTAAGAAAGATAAGTTAGAATGTTGTGAATCCATTAGCAAATTACACAGAGAGAAGGGGTGAAGGAAAGAATACCTCTAATAAGGCTGAGAGTTGAGGTGGCTGCTCTTACCTGTGGGCTGGAGAGATGGTGCCACAGTTAAGAAAGAACACCCGCTGTTCAGCTCCTGGCATTCATGCGAGATGGGTCACAACTGCCTGTAACTCCAGCTCCAGGAGATTTGATGCCGTCCTCTGCCCTCTGTGAGAACCAGAAGATGCACACACATATAAATAAAATTAATAAACCGTGTAGAAACTTACTTAGGGGTCAGTGCTATGCCTGACTGACTGTAAACCAAGTTAGCCTATGAATAGATTGTTTATAGTCTGTGAATCTCAATAGAAAAGAAAGATTACATATTCGCTTCCTCATTCGTTTATTTCCAGATGAAATTTAGCATTCACTTTAAGTGTGACTGTAGGGAGACAGTAACCTGAGATTTTTGTCACTGACATCCGTTCATGTCACGTCAGACTGTGTCATGTACCATTCCACTCAGCCAGACATAAAAGCTGGTTCTAGTTGCTCACCTCTGGCCAACCTCATTTCTGCATCCTGTTACCCATAACAAAGCAGAAAGCATACTCGAGGGGCTGAGTGGAGTGGGAGCTCAGGGGCAGACAGCACTTGCTTCTGTAGAGGGGACCTGGGTTTGGTTCCCAGCATCCACATAGTGACTCACAACGGTCTATAACTCCAGTTTCAGATGATCCAGTGCCCTCTTCTGACATCAGGGCACCAGGCACACACATGGTGCACATACATACATGCAGCCAAACATGAGTTAAAAATTTTTGTTTTCAAATCCCCAAAGAAGCAAAGCACCATTGTACTGCAGATTAAAGTAATATAGTAGATCACTGTACCCCTGTGTCACCTCAGAGTTAGAAACCACTGCTCTGGAGGGATTTCTTCACCTTGTGTCCATGTTCCTGGAGAGTGGAGAACAAGAGGGGGTCATGTGGCCTGGTCACATGACGACTTGGAGCATGTTTGCAGATGCTATCCTCTGCCTTCTCAAAGAGGGCTGGAAGCTGTATCAAGGCAGAGTTTGTAAATCCATGTTCTGAAAAAGAAATCCCTAGGTGACAGTCCTCTCGCTCACTCGTGGCTTGAGTAATTTATAGTTTAAGCTATCGCAGGGGTATTTATTAATTTGGTGGCTTGTCTTATTGTTTCCTGTAGCAGGCGGACTTGAATGACCATACCATTTGTTGATATACTCTGTATTTAGGATACCGAGAGTAGTCCTGACATTAGTGTGTGTTTGTGTGTGCTCCAAAGGACCCGTGTTTCTTGATCACCGGGACGAGCTTGAGGGAACGTACAGGGTTTACTGCCAGAACCACGATGAAGCCATTTCCCTGCTAGAAATATATGAGAAAGACGAGAAGACCCAGAAGCATCTTCAGGACTACCTGGCAGATCTCAAGTAGGAGATGTGATGGTCTCCCCGCTGCATGGCTCCCACAGATGTCCCCTGTGTTTATGTCTTCTTGTGATATCTGCCTGCCCACATTACATAAGGGATTCATTATTATATGTCCTGTGCTTGCTAGTTTCCATTATGTAATGGAAATCTTAGGTGACTTCCCAATTATGTCCCTTGTAGAGTAAGCCAGGAGTAGTGGCACATGCCTCTAGTTTCAGCACCAAGAGGCTGAGAAAGGACTGTAGTGAGTTCAAGTCCAGCATGGTCTACACAGTGAGTTTCAGGCCAGCCCACGCTGTATAGTGAGACCTTGTTGAAAGGAAAGGAAGAGGAAGGGAGGGGAGGGGAGGGGAGGGGAGGGGGAAGGGAAGGGAAGGGAAGGGAAGGGAAGGGAAGGGAAGGGAAGGGAAGGAAGGAAGGAAGGAAGGAAGGAAGAAAGAAAGAAAGAAAGAAAGAAAGAAAGAAAGAAAGAAAGAAAGAAAGAAAGAAAGAAAGAAAGAAAAAGAATATTTGTCTCAAACTGAGTCAGCTATTTTTAGGTATGAAGTGGCCAGGAAGATGGTGGCTCACTGTCTAATTGGTGTCCACAGTTTTTTTCTGTCCCGTGTGGCTTTTTGTCTGTGGAGTAGGCTTGTTGTGATTATGGTGAGATGATGCTGTCTCTAATGTACTCTCTCTTTCCCCCCCTCACGCTTCTACCCTACAGGAGCCTGTACCACGAATGGTAAGTCCCCTGCGCCTGGTGCCGGGTACACACACCATTTAGTTGGTGAATTTCTCCTAGCCCTTAGAAGGCTGCTTTCATTTCTTTATAGACAGAAATCTAGGCCTACTTTGCCATTTTCTTCCTTGCATTTACCAATACCAAATACCACTTTGTATTTAATTTGCTTACTGCTTGTTTTCTTCCCACCACAAGGATATCTTTGGTCGCTGTTGAGCACCTATAATAGTGCCTAATAATTACCAGGTGCCCAGGAAATACAGCCACACACCGTGGAGCAACTTCCCAGTCCGTGGTTAGCCACCTCTATGACAGTGGTTCCCAAAGCTCAGACCCCTGGGGTCACCGTGGCTGCCGCACTGTGTGTAGTACATTCTGTGGGATCAGTATAGCATTGTCACCCAACATCGAGTGTCTCAGGGCTCAGCTATTACTGTATGGTACAGGACTGTATTTGTTGAATGAATGCAACCCAGAGGCAGAGTCAAAGACCAAGCTGTCTTTAGGGATAGTGGGTGATGCCCACAGACGCCTTGGCATTGGCCATTGACTGGAGTCCTCTTCTGCTTGCTTTCCCAGGGGATGCACCAATTACATCAACCTGGGCTCCTTCCTCATCAAGCCCGTACAGAGAATAATGCGTTACCCGCTGCTGCTGATGGAGTTGCTGAATTCCACCCCAGATTCCCACCCGGATAAAGTGCCTTTAACCAACGCGGTCCTCGCTGTCAAGGAGATCAATGTTAACATTAATGAGTATAAGCGTCGGAAGGATCTGGGTAAGAAAGGCGCAGTTACTGTAAAGGAGGTTTCCTGGCTGTCAGACCCTCCCTCTAGAAGGTTTTTCTCTAAAGAATTACTTCCCAAAAGCTAGATCAGGCAGGGCCTGGTGTGGTGGGGACGGGGTGAGAGACGGGTCAGTGATAACAAGCATCACTGCACAGTTGGACACAAGGCAGGGATGACTAAGCAGTAAGCAGTGGGCTAGAAAATGCGTCTGTGGGAGATGTGTAGGTGGACTGGGTCATGATACCCGCAAGGTCTTCCCCTCATCACCACCTGTGCCCAGTGACCTGCTCTCTGCTGTTGGCCCCTTATCTCCCCCTAGCCCTGGGCAGTCAGCTAACAGACGCCCACTCATTACCCCATAGAATGAGCTGGATTGCTTTATTCTCTCCTGTACCTTCTCTCACTGAGTGAACGCTCAACAGGCGCAGCCTGGAGATTTCACGGAGTCAGGTCCTGCAGAGCAGCAGCCTGGCCTTCTCCCTACCCTTGTGCACTGGGCTGGAGTCTACAGAAAACCAACACACCCTGCCTCCTCCTCTGTCATGTCACCACAGTAAGGAGTGGGGCAGAGCTTTTGGAGCTCTCTGCCATGGGGCTCTTCCTTTAGGATCGGCCTCCTGATGTAATGTCCTCTTCCACAGTGGCAGGGTGTCCTTCCTGCTCCACATCACCATTCCCACTGACTGCAGACTCCAGAGTTTTCTGCAAATATGCTCCAAGTATAGCACTGGCTGTACTGTGTGAGAGCGTTGTACATAAATACTTCATTTTATTTTTATTTATTGGGGGGAAGGTTCAAGACAGGGTTTCTCTGTATAACCCTGGCTGTCCTGGAACTCACTTTGTAGACCAGGCTGGCCTCAAACTCAGAAATCTGCCTGCCTCTGCCTCCCGAGTGCTGGGATTAAAGGCATGCACCACCACGCCCAGCTAATATCTCGTTTTATACACAGCCATCATATACTAACCTGAGGTGACTCAAAGTAGTAAACTCGGAGAGATAAAGCTGAGCCTTGATTAGTGACAGACCTGAGTATCGAACTCAGATGTTCCCCGGCCCCAGCCTTCTGGCTCTGCTGCCTTTCCTCCTATCCTCAGCCCCTTCCCTGGCCGCCAGTCTCTCTCTGCCGGGGGAGCCATGCCTCTGTTCCGACTGGCTCTTCAGACTAATCCTTGGTTCAGTTATAAGTTACTGAGGAAAAGCACTTGTTGCTGTTTGAGTTACCATCCGTCCCTTTTGGTTCCGTTTTAGAGAAGCCTCCTGTCTCTGGGTTATTAGGCTCATTGAGCTCGGGTGTGGGGGAGGGGCTGTCTTGACCAGAGGCCTTGGCTTGCATCCTAGTGCTTAAGTACCGCAAAGGGGATGAAGATAGCCTGATGGAGAAGATCTCCAAGCTAAACATCCACTCCATCATCAAGAAGTCCAGCCGAGTTAGCAGCCACCTCAAACACCTCACTGGCTTCGCTCCGCAGGTGAGCCCCTGGCTTGCAGGCCTAGCCTGTCTTTGACAGCTCTGCAGGCCCCCCGAGAGCAGCTGTTGGCATGGGTTGGTATGGGACCCTTCTTGGTGCCTCCTGGTTTTGCCAGTTAGTAGAGACAGGGCCCTGCAGCTACCAAGCAGAGGCAAATTAAGAGCCCAACTGGGCCAGCATATAAAAGCTACTGCGGTCTTCGTACCTCTAAGACGCTTATGATCTGTTTGGGGAACCTGATCCACAATGCAGACATATTAATCTAGAAGGGATTTAAAAGATCATCTAAATGGATGCCTTATGCTACAAAGAGGAAACCATGAAACTAGAGACTGAACAATTTGAACCGCAGCTTGGCAGTTGCAGACCTGGAAGGCTCCACATGTCGTCCCGTGTGTCACATACAGATGGTAACAGCACGGAAGGCATATGGCAGCAGGAACTCACTTGCCAGGGCCCGCACTTCGTTTCTGAACACTTGCACTGCTAGTAAACAGCTGGTGAAAGCGTGCTTCAGAACCTGCGTTCATCTGACCCTTTGTGCAGGGGGTGGGGGAGGGGCCACCAGGCTGGAGCAAGTACAAGGGAAGGACCTGGTGGGCGACAGGGCAGTGCCAGGAATAAAGAGGGCAGCAGCCCTACCAGGACACCGGGCTGTGAGCTCAGTTTGGAAGTAGGCAGGTCCACGTGTGTTTCAGAATTCAGAGTCACAGAGGCAGTTCCCAAACTCAGCTCCATGTGATTCAGGGAAGCCGCAGGTTTACAGTTTTGGTGGAAGGACTGCTGAGCAGAAGGTCAGAGTCTCTAAAAGCACTCCTCCTCTTGAACAGCTAAAAGATGAAGTGTTTGAAGAGACAGAAAAGAACTTCCGGATGCAGGAGAGATTGATTAAATCTTTTATCCGAGACCTGTCCCTCTACCTCCAGCATATACGGGTAAGTGTCGCCGTCACCATAGTTAGGGACAGTCTAAGGGTAAGTGTCGCTGTCACCATAGTTAGGGACAGTCTTCTGCCATTTACTTGCTCACCCAGGACAATGTTTAATGAAAACAGTCTGGACTGAAATGAAGGCTTTTCCATGAGGTGCTTTTTATTTTTTTTTTATTGAGTTATTCACTAGTTAGCACATTCTAAAAGATAAGCACTTTTTAAATTGAAAATAGATTTTTTTTTCCTATATGATATATTCTGATTATGGTTTCCCTTCTTTCTACTCCTCCTGGTTCTTCCTCCCTTCCCTCCCGTCCCATCTGAATCCACCCTTTCTGTCTTCACTAGACAACAATAGACATCTAAGGGATTAAAATAAAATAAAAGTAGACAAATCAAAATCAGATAAAACAGACAAAAAGAAGTCACAAGAAACTGAGATAAAGAGAAATACTTGTTTGCACATTCAGGAATCCCATAAAAATGCAAAATCTGTAGGGCTTAAAATAATATTAACAACAGCAACAATAATAATAAAGCCAGGCAATAGTGGCACACACATTTAAACTCAGCAGTGGGAGGCAGAGGCAGGCAGACCTCTGTGAGTTTTGGGCCAGCTTGGTCTACAGAGCAAATTCCAGGACAGAAACCCTGTCTAAAAACACCAAAAAAACAAAAACAACAACAATAACAAAAGAATAAACAAATAACTAAAAAGTAAAGCAAAAATTTAAGTTAATTTTAAAAAGCCGTGTCCTGACGTTATGAGACTAGGACCCTCCTAAGATGCTCCTGAGCTCTCTGTTGGCATCCACTGCTGAGACTCCCTGGGAGAGAAGTAGCTTCCATTTGTACGTGGTCATCACCTGGGGATAGCTTTGGGTTAGGGATGGGCTGTGTGTGCACTTTTTTAGGGTACAGACCCCATTTAGCTCACAGGACCTGATTCACACTGAGGCACTCTGCCTCCATCTCTGTGAGCTCATGTATGCTCCGGTCCTGTTTCAAGCGCCTCGTTTCCTTGGTCTCCGCCCCTGCTGGCTCTTACACTCTTCCCACCTCCCCTTCCTCAGGTCCCTGATCCTTGAGGGGAGGAGGGTCAGGGCTGGGTGATCTGAGGTCTCTCACTCTGCATAATGTCTGGCTGTGGGTCTCTATTTGTTCCCACCTGCTGCAGGAGGAAGTGTCTCTGGTGGCGGCTGAGCAAGGCACTGATCTATGAGTGTGGCAGATGTCATTAGGTGTCATTTGATGCCATGTTCCTTTTGTAGAAGAGTGACATTTGATTTTTCCCCTAAATCCCTGGCTGTCTATCTAGTCTTGGTTCTTAGTCACCTAAGCAGTACCAGGTATGGGTTCTCACTCATGCAGCGGGCCTTAGATCAGTTACTGGTTGGTTACTCTCACAAGCTTTGTGCTGCCATTGTACAAGGGTGTCTTTCGTGCAGGAGACCTCTGGCCAGAGGGTTTGTAGCTGGGTTGGCACTTAGGTTTCTCCCGTGGTAGCATGCAGGGGACCTCCCAAGAACACTAGCCAGCAGGAGTGAGGCTCTCGGCAGGCACCAGCTCCGCTCCCCTATGCTCAGTGGGTTGTATAGATGTTATTTTCAGCATAAGGTCGATGCTTTTGACCAACAACGCAAATAAACGCATCCGTTCCCAGGACTGAAGCTTCATTTGGTGATGAGAGATGTCCAGCTGGGGCTCTGTTTTCCCTGCCATTTGGTGTCTTCATTCCGATTGCCTTCATTATACATCCATAGTTTAGGAAGCTTATATTGTTTTAGGTTTGTGTTATGACCCTTAGTTTTAGCTTTCCTTCCCTTGTCCCACTCCTCCCTCTCCCTCCATGTTTGATCTTCCCAGCCCAGCCCCTTGTTCCTCCCTCCCTGCCCTGTGCTCCATCCATAACTGATCTATTATTCTACTCCTCCCTGCCCCGTGCTCCATCCATAATTGTTATTCTACTCCTCCCTGCCCCGTGCTCCATCCATAACTGATCTATTATTCTACTCCTCCCTGCCCCGTGCTCCATCCATAACTATTCTATTATTCTCCTCCCCTTCCTAGCTTTCCCCTCCCTGGTCCCATCTCCTCCCCTGACCTCTGACCTCTGTGGTCCTCCACATTGAGCTTGTTTATCTGACTTGACAGCTGACATCCACATATAAGCAAACCCCATACGTGTGTCTTTCTGGGTCTTCACTCAGGATGTATTTTTGGTTCTATCCATTTACCTGTGAATTTCATGATTTCATTTTTGTAAGCAGCAGAGTACTATTCCACTGTGTAATAAACCACATTTTCCTTATGCACTCATGCATTGGTTGACATCTGGGTTGTTTCTCATCTCTGGCTGTTATGAATAGAGCAGCGGTGGGCATGGCTGAGCAAGTGTCCTGTGGTAGACTGGATGAAGCATCCTCTGTGTGTGCCCCAGACTGGCATAGCAGGATGTATGCCCACCTTTCTGAGGAACTGCTACGCTGATTTCCATAATGACTTTATGAGTTTGCAGTCCCACCAGCAATGGATGAGTGTCCCCCTTACTCCACGCTCTCGCCAGTGTGAGCTGTCATCTGTTTTATGGGTCTCAGCCATTCTGACTGGCATAAGGCGAAATTCCAAAGTGGTTTTGATTTGCATTTCCCTGATGGCTAAGGATGTTGAACATCTCTTTAAGTGCTTCTCGGCCATTTCAGTTTCCTCTTTTGAGAATTCTGTTTTGCCTGTCCCCTGTTTTTAAATTGGGTTGTTTTCTTCATACCCAGTTTCCTGAGTTCTGTATATATTTTGGTTGTCAGCCCTTTATCAGGTGTATAGTTGGTAAAATTCTTTTCCCATTCTGTAGGCTGCAGCTTAATGATGGTGTCCTTTGCTGTGCATCTCTGTTTCTTGAGGTCTCATTTATTAATTGATAACTTTAGTGTCTGAGATAACGATGTTCAGTTCAGAAAGTCTTCTCCTGTGCCAGAGTTCAAGACTATCCCCACTTTCTCTTCTCTCAGATCCGTGTTTCTGCTCTCATGTTGAAGACTTTGATCCATTTGGAGTTGAGTTTTATACAGGATGAAAAGTGTGGGTCTCTCTGCATTCGTCACTGGGCCTGCATCTTTGGTTGAAAATGCTGTCTTTTTTCCAGTGTGTATTTCTGGCTTCTTTATCAAAAATCAGGAGTCCATTGATGTGTGGGTCTTCCATTTAATTCCATTGATCACGTGTCTGTTTTTGTGCCGATACTATGATATTTTTATTTCTAAAGCTCTGTAATATTACTTGAAATTGGGAATGGTAATACAACCAGCAGTTCTTTGTTTAGTCAGGATTATTTTAGTTGAAAATTGACCTTCCAGGATCTGTAAAGAATTATGTTAGAATTTGATGGGGATTGTGTTGAATCTGTAGAATGGTAGGATGGCCATTTTTACTATGTTAACCCATAGTAAAAATCATGAGCATGGGGGATCTTTCCATCTTCTGTTATCTTCTTCAATTTCTGTCTTCAATGTCTTAAAGGTTTTAGTTTTACACGTCTTTCATTTGTTTGGTTAGAGCTACCCCAAAATATTTTCTGTTTTGAGACTCATGTGAAAGGTGGTGTTTCATGAGTTCCTTCTCAGTCTGTTTGTTATTTGCATATAGGAGGGCTACTGACTTGTGAGTTAATTTTATATCTGCCACTTCACTGAGACTATTTATCAGTTGCAGGAGTTTCCCAGTGGAATCTTTAGTGTCATTTATGTATCTATCATAACATCTGCATATAAAGATACTTGACTTCTCTTTCTATTTGTATCCCGTTAATCTCCAGTTGTTTTATTGCTCTAGTTAAGATTTCAAGCACTGTATTAAGTGGGTATGGAGAAAGTGGGCAACCCTGTCTTGTTCCTGATTTTAGCAGGAACAAGGAACAAGCTTTGAGCTTCTCTCCATTGAAGTTGATGTTGACAATGGGCTTGATACAAACTGCCTTTATTATGTTGAGGTATGTCCCTGTATGCCTAATCTCTCCAGGATTTTTATCATGAAGGGGTGTTGGATTTTGTCAAAGGCCCTTTCTCCAGCTGATGAGATGACCATGTGGTTTTTGTCTTGCAGTTTGTTTACATGGTGGATTACTTTTATCAATTACATATGTTGTTCCATCCTTGCATTTCTGGAATGAAGCTTACTTGATCAAGGTCGATGATCTTTTTGATGTGTTCTTGGAATCTATCTGCAAGTATTTTATTGAGAATTTTTGCATCTATGTTCATAATGGAAATTAGTCTATAATTATCTTTGCTGGATCTTTATCAGGTTTAGGTATCAGAGTAACTAGACTTATAAGACAAATTAGGGCAATGTTTATTCTGTTTGTATTTTGTGGAATAATTTGCGGGAGTGTACTGGCTAGTTTGTGTCAACTTGACACAGGCTGGAGTTATCACAGAAAAAGGAGCTTCAGTTGGGGAAATGCCTCCATGAGATCCAGCTGTAAGATATTTTCTCAATTAGTGATGTAGGGGTAAAGGCCCCTTGTGGGTGGGACCATCTCTGGGCTGGGAATCTTGGGTTCTATAAGAGAGCAGGCTGAGCAAGCGAGGAGAAGCAAGCCAGTAAAGAACATCCCTCCATGGCTTCTGCATCAGCTCCTGCTTCCTGACCTGCTTGAGTTCCAGTCCTGACTTCCTTTGGTGATGAACAGCTGTATGGAAGTGTAAGCTGAATAAACCCTTTTCTCCCCAACTTGCTTCATGGTCATGATGTTTGTGCAGGAATAAAAACCCTGACTAAGTCAGGGAGTATTGGCATTAACTCTTTGAAAGTCTGGTAGAATTCTGCACTAAAATCATGTGGCCCTGGACTCATTTTGGTTGGGAGACTTCTAAAGAATGCTACTTTCTATTTCACTAGAGAGTGTAGGTCTTTTGAAATTGCATGTCTGATTTTGAGTTGACTTTGGTAAGTGGTATGTTTCAAGAAAATTATCCTTTTTTTTTTTCTTTTTTTTTTTCTTTCAGATTTTTGATTTGGTGGCATTCAGGTTTTCTAAAAGTATGTCCTTATGATTCTCTGGATTTCCTCAGTGTCTGTTGTTATGCCCCATGCTCACTTCTAACTTTGTTAATTTGGATGTTCTCTCTCTACCTTTAGTTGATTTGGATAAGTGCTTGTCAAGCTTACTGATTCTCAATGAACCAACTCTGTTTTAGTGATTCTTCGTTTGTTTGTTTGTTTTGTTGTCATTTCTATTTTATTCATTTTAGGCCCGAGTTTAATTATTTCTTGACATCTGTTCTTTCTGGGTATGATTTTTTTTTTCTTATGTAGAAGAACTAACACCTTTATTGTGTCCCTGAGTTCAGGTAGGCTGTGTTTTCAGTTTCATTCAATTCTAGAAAGCTTTTCTTTCTTAGTTTCCCACCCAGTAGAGAGCAGTTCATCTCAGTTGGTAAGCTTTCTGTTGTTTCTGTGGGCTGACATCCAGCTTCAATCCATGGTGGTCAGATAGAATGCAGGATATTATTTCAATGTTCTTGCAACCCTTGAGACTTACTTTGTTTCTGAATATGTGCTCAGTTTAGGAGACAGCTCCGTGACGTGCTGAGAACAAGGCATATGTTCTTTTGTGTTTGGGTGAAATGTTCTGGAGATGTCTGTTTGCTTCATTTGGTTTATAACATCTTTAAGCTCCAGTATTTCTCTGTTCAGTTTTTGTTGGGATGTCCTGTCCATTGCTGAGAATTGGGTATTGAAGTCTCCCACTGTCTGAGTGTGTCCCTATGTGATTTAAGCTGTAGTAGTGTTTGTTCCTTTTGTGCACTGAGTGCCCTTGTGTTTGGTGCACAGGTGTTAAGAATCGCAGTGTCCTCTCGTTGGATTTTTCCTTTCAGCATGCAGCACCCTTCCCTAGTGCTTCTGGCTTCTGACTAGTTTTCATTTGGAGTCTGTTTTTGTCAGATATAAAATGGCTACACCTAGGTCCATTTGCTTGGAATCTCTCTCCATCCTTTTACCCGGAGGTGATGTCTGCCCTGATGTCGAGGTGTGTTTCTTGGCTGCTGCAGAAGGCCAGATGCTGGCTTTGCATTCATTCTGTCAGCCTGTGCCTTTTTATTGGAGAATTGAGACCACCTGAGAGTTGTCAGTGTTTGTTGTCCTGTTATTTTGATAGTGTGTGTTTTTCCTCCCCTTTTGTTTTGCTGGCCTGAGATTGTTTATTCCTTGTGTTTTCTTGGGTGTGACTAACCTCTTCACGTTGGAGTTTTCCATCTAGCACCTTCTGTAGGCTTGTACTTATGGATATTTCTGCATATATTTGGTTTTATCTTGGAAAATGTTTCTACATTCATTGTGATTGAACGTTTTGCTGCACACAGTAGTCTGGGCTGGGATCTGTGGGATCTCTTAGAATTTCTAGAACATCTGTCCAGGCCCTTCTGACTTTTAGAAGTCAAGTATTGCTGGGCAGTGATGGCTCACACTATTGATCCCAGCACTTGGGAAGCGGAGGCAGAGGCAGGTGGATCTCTGAGTGTGAGGCTAGCCTCGTATTCATAGTGAGCTCCAGGATAGCCAGGGCTACACAGAGAATCCATGTCTTGAGAAACTGAGGCAGGAGGTTGGCAGGGAGCAGTCAGCTGTTGTGCCTTTATGTTACATGGTCTTCCCCCTTGCAGCTTTTAATGTCCTTTGTACACTCAGTGTTTTGATTTTTATGTGCAGAGGGGGATGTCTTTTCTGGTCCAGTGTATTTGGCATTCTGTATGCTTCTTGTACCTTGATAGACATCTCCTCCTTTAGGGTAGGAAATTTTCTATGATTTTGTTGCAAATATTTTCTGTACCTTTCCCTTGGCTTTCGTCTCTTTCCTCTAGACCTATTATTCTTGTATTTGGTCTTTTCACCCTGTCCCAGATTTCCTGGATGCTTTATGCCTGGAGTCTTAGATTTAACACTGTCTTTAACCAAGGTATCCATTCTTCTGTCTTGTCTTCAGTGCCTAAGAACCTTCTGTACTCTGCTGCTGAGCCCTGCCTGAGGTTCCTGTTGAGTTATTATTTTTTTATGTCCACATTTCTCTCGGTTTGAGTTTTCTTTATTGATTCCACTTTCAGGTCTTGAACTGTTTGGTTCATTTCCTTCCACCATTTGCTTTCATAGATTTAAGGGGTTCGTTTCCTCTTTAAAGACTTTTATCACATCCATAAAGGCTGTTTTAAAGTCATTGTCTGTGCTTCAGCTGTGGTGCCTTTCCCAGGGCCTGCTCTAGTCAACTAACTGGGGTCTGCTGGAAACACATTGGCACACTGGCCTGGCTGTTATTGTGATTTTACACTGGCATCTATAGACGTCTGAGTTTGGGGGGATTGTAATTCTAGGTGTTTATATCTAGTCTTCCCTTTGATGGGTGAGTGTCCCCCCCCCCCTAGTTTCTGTTGCCGTCTCTGGTCCTTAGGAGAGTGTAGTGGCTGTGGGTTGCCTGGTAGAGAATGCTTCTGGGATCTCGCCAGGTGTGGTTTTAGGGAATGGGAATGGACTGAAGGGCCGGGAAAGAGAGCAGAGTGGATCTGCCTAATCCCCTGGAACTGGTACCTACTGTAAGGAGAGGCCACAGTAGGTAGTCTGCTGTGGAGCTGGGGATGAGACAAGGGATTGGGTGTGATGGAGGAGGGAGTGAGAAGATCTGAAACTCACCTCCTACCTACCTCAGTGGTCTACTTCCTTCTCAGGCAGGCTTAGCGGGTAGGTACCCAGGGAGTGCCTGCTGGAGGTGGGGGCTGGGACACAGGGATGGATGGTGGGAAGATCGAAGGTGGAGATCTTCGGAGGTCCCTGCTGAGGTGTTTGAGAAGTGTTTCCTGTAGCCCAGGCTGGTCTCAACACCCCTGTGTTTATGTATTGTAAGATGGTCTTAACCTGTCTTTTTCCTCAAGTCTTACTTCATTATTTCTGTATTGAGTGTGGGTATGCGCACACATACATGTGGGTCTGACCTCAGTCTTCCGAAGAGCAGCACGTGCTCTGAACCATAGAGCATCTTTCCAGTCCTGGCCTTGAATTTCTGATTGTCCTGCCTCCATCTTGTGAGTGTTGGGGTTTCAGGTGTGAGCCGCCATGACCCTTGATTGGTTGCACTGTTGGGACCCTTAAGGGTCTAGGAGAAGCCAAAGGGCACCAGGTGGGCTCAGGTCATTGCTGTTCTCTCTGAATTCTCTTGATTTACTAGAATGCCATGTGCAGGCACTGCACAGTGTCTGCTGTGTCCTCGTCACAAGTGAATATGATGTTATGTAAGAGAACTAAGGGCACGCTGAGGGGTAATCTCCTAGCACTGAGGAGGCTGAGGCAGGGGAGTTGCTGTGGCTTTGATGTCAGATGAGACTGTCTCCAAGCAATTTAAGGAAAAAATGGCAAGGGGGTAAGACAGGGCCTGTGTGACACTGACAGCCATTCCACAGGTGGGTCCATGTGGGTCCTGACCACTGGCAGCACAGGTTAGGCGATAATGCCTGGGACACTTGTGTCAGAGACATAAAAGTGAATGAAATGGCCCTTCCCAACTACAGTTAGGGGACCCAGAGAGGCCACAGCACATATGCAGCCGCTCACTGACTATACACCAGCTGCATACATTGCACACAGCTGGTACTTAGGGAATTTATGGTGTTTTGTCCTTTTTTGAGGTAAAAATCTCATGTAGTCCAGGCTGGCCTCAAATTCACTCCATAGCCAAGGATAACCAAGAACCTCCCACCTCTCTCTTGAATGCTGGGATTATAGTCTTACACCACCATAGCCTACAGACAGTTCCTAAATACAAAACTAGAAAACATTCACTTTCACATTATGCGATCTCTGATAGAGAAGAGTTGGGAGTCTCTGCAGTTTATCCTGCTGACAACATGTAGGCTTTTATAAGTACATGGGACTCCCCGTATGTTTATGATTTTAAGTAAAATACCTAAAAACATTAGAAACTATTAATGTGTGAGACACAAATGCATTTTGCTATGGGGGTTTTGTTAGCTCTTGGAATATACTCATTTATGTATTGGGTTTCATTTGCACTAATATCAAAACAGTAGGCATTCCCTAAACTTAAAAATGTCAGTCACCATGTCAAGTAGACAAAAAAAAAAAAAAAAAAAAAAAACCCAAAAAACAAAAACCAAAAAATACAACCAAACCTAGCTCAGGACTCAGAAACAGACAGGCAGAGTCAGGGCCTCTCCTGTGCAGTTTGTTTCGCTAGCACATGGTAACTGAGCCAGCAAACACAACTTTCTGAGATCTTGGAGCTCACTCTCGGTGGGCGTGGGTAAGGGGACAAGAGTGAGTCACATCATTTGTTCTGGTGGTGGGAAGCCACCAGGGCCAGCCAGACTCAGTGCGGGAAGCAGGAGGGTTTGTCCTGAGGGAGCTTGAAGCAGTTGTCTGAGGGAAGGGGTGGGGTGAGCCAGGACTTGAGCAGGGAGCTAATTGCACATTGGCTGTCCAGGGATCATCTGGTTCTGAGTTGGTTCACTTATTGGTGAATTAAGAAGCTGTTGTGGGGCAGGAGAGATGGCTCAGTGGTTAAGACTGTTCTTTTGAAGGTCATGAGTTCAAATCCCAGCAACCATATGGTGGCTCACAACCATCTGTAATGAGATCTGACTCCCTCTTCTGATGTGCCTGAAGACAGGTACAGTGTATTTAGATATAATAATAAATAAATCTGAAAAGAAAAACTGTTGGGTACTTGGTTTGACAGTTTGGTACTTAAAATCAGGACAGTACAGAAAAGATTAGCGTGGCTTCTGCTCATGGATGACATACAAATTTGTGATACCTTTCATATTAAAAAGAGAAAAACTCTTTCCAGGGGATGCAATGTCCCTTCAGCCTCTACAAGTGCCCACAATTACACATAAGATCTCTCTCTCTTTCTCTTTCTGTTTCTCTTTCTCTTTTGAGAAAGGGTTTCTTTGTGTAGCTCTGGCTGTCCTGAAACTTACTAACTCTGTAGACCAGGCTGGTCTGGAACTCTGAGATTCTGCCTCCTGAGTCCTGCTACCACCACCACCATCCAGGGTATTAAAAAAGTGTCAAACTGATAACTTCACCAGGTCCTTGTAGTTCTGCAGTTCTTTTCTCTGTGCCCCATACATCATTTATAAAGGCATGCTTGTTTCCGAGTGAAAAGACTGTCCGAGACGGGGGAATTTGCTTGGTGGGTTAATCAGCACAGGCTGCTGCACAGGGCGACTGGCAAAGACCAGGAAGCTCTTTGTATTTTCACTCGTGTCTTCTTCGTGGGCTCCAGGAATCTGCATGCGTGAAGGTGGTGGCAGCCATGAGCATATGGGATCTGAGCATGGAGAGGGGACATCATGACCTGGAGCAGTTCGAGAAGGTGCATCGCTACATCAGTGACCAGCTCTTCACACGGTTTGTAAGTGACTTTGTCCACCGCCCCCCCTGCCCCCCATCCCCAAGGCTTGGCTCCCTTCCCAGGGTCCTCTCATAGGGCAGCTCACACAAAAGTCCCTTCCGCAGAGGCAAGAAGTGCTAAGGCCACATTGCATAGGAATTCCAAAGAGCGACAGTGTGTGCAGTTGTGTGGCTGTGGCGTATGGCTTGTTAGAGCCCTTTGCAGGAGCGCCCACAGGGGGACACTTTCTCCGGCTTCAACAGGAAATCCCTTTAATAATATGTCACTGCAGCTGACAAAGGGCCCGAGGACCTACAATCCGTGCCCAGCCCTCTTGTTAGACAATACCAGGTGTGGTGGCACTCACTTGTCCTCAGCACCGGGGAGGAAGGGACAGGTAGCTGGCTGGGCCAGCCACCCGAGCTTATTAGTGTATTTCAGGACATCAAGGGCCCCTGAGGCATAACACCAGTGGTGTCCTCCAGCATCCGTACGCACATGCTCCCGCACACATCAGATAATGCATACGATATCAATTACCTATTTGTTCTTATGTGTGTAGTGGCATACTGTCAATTGTCCACGTCTGTCTTTCTAGGAGGAATAAGAGAAAAATGCCCTCTGAAAGGCCCAAGTGGGCTTTAGCATGCAGTAATCACTGACCATCAGTTCCCAGCCTTCCTAGTGCTTCGACCCTTTAATGAAGTTCCACATGCTCTGGTGACCCCACCACAACATTATTCCATTACTCCTAAATAACTGTAATTTTGCTACTGTTACAAGTTATAATGTAAATATCTGATATGCCACCTCTGTGCAAGGGTCATTTGACCCCCAAATGGATCACTAGCCGCAGGTTGAGAACTGCTGGCCTAGAAAATGAGGAAGAGGGCGCAGTCCCAGACGTCAGCACTCACACCAAGCTCCTAAACAAGGAGACGAGCCACACAGACTCATCACACATTGGACTGACATGTTCTTCACTATTCAGCAGCAAAGAAGCTAGAGAGAACAAAGCAGGCAAAGGCTCAATTGTGAGAATTGCCAGGTAAATCCTGGTAAGGTGTGGCTATGGGTCTGCACAGGGTCTCCTTGGCCCAAGAGCAAGAAGAGGTATCAGGCATGACCAAATCAACCTTCACCAGAGCGCTTTGCAGGCAGGAGATGAGGTGCTTACCAGCTGAGCAACATGCTTTTTCTGTTTTGTTTGAGACACGGTTTCTCTGTGTAGCCGTGGCTATTCTGGAACTCACTCTGTAGACCAGGCTGGCCTTGAACTCAGAGATCCACCTGCCTCTGCCTCCCGAGTGCTGGGATTAAAGGTGTGCCTGAGTGTGAGGTGCCTCTCTTGTCCCTACAGAAGGAGAGGACTGAGAGGCTCGTCATCAATCCCTTAAACCAGTTGTTGAACATGTTCACGGGGCCCTACAAGCTGGTGCAGAAGCGATTTGACAAGCTCCTGGACTTCTACAACTGCACTGAGCGAGCGGAGAAGCTGAAGGACAAGAAGACTCTGGAGGAGCTGCAGTCAGCCCGAAACAACTATGAGGCCCTGAACTCGCAGCTGCTGGATGAGCTGCCCAAGTTCCAGCAGTATGCCCAGAGCCTCTTCACCAACTGCATCCATGGCTACGCGGAAGCCCACTGTGACTTTGTGCAGCAGGCCCTGGAGCAGCTGCAGCCGCTGCTGTCGGTGAGTCCTTCCCTGCGGGGCTGAGTCAGCGCTGAAATACAGTTGGTACTTTCTGGAATTCACAGTAGGGTCATTAGGTCCTGCCCATCAGGGATTCTTGGTCCATTCATGGTGCTGCGAAGCCTAAGGTTGTTCAAACATCTCTTTCCGTCTTGGTTTTTTTTTGTTTGTTTGTTTGTTTGTTTGTTTGTTTTTGGTTTTTTTCAAGGCAGGGTTTCTCTGTATAGCCCTGGCTGTCCTGGAACTCACTCTGTAGACCAGGCTGGCCTTGAACTCAGAAATCCACCTGCCTCTGCCTCCCAAGTGCTGGGATTAAAGGCGTGCGCCACCACCACCCTGCTATCTCTTTCCATCTTAAGGGCTGGCTCAAAAGAAGTGGCTGTGCCTTGTCTCTTGCATCAGCTACCATTTTGGTAATAATTCAGCCAACTACTGCTGACCATAGTGTGGTCACCTAAGGCCATCAAAACCATAGATAGGGCTGGTGAGATGGCTCAGCGGGTAAGAGCACCCGACTGCTCTTCTGAAGGTGATAAGTTCAAATCCCAGCATCCACATGGTGGCTCACAACCATCCGTAACGAGATCTGGCGCCCTCTTCTGGAGTGTCTGAAGACAGCTACAGTGTACTTACATATAATAAATAAATCTTTAAAAAAAAAACCATAGATATTAACATTATGATTTATGACAGAAGCAAAATGACAGTTATGAAATAGCAATGGAAACCATTTTATGGCTGGGGGTCACCACAGGAACTGTGGAACTGTATTAAAGGGTCACAGCATTAGGAAGGCTGAGAACTGCTGCTCTAAAGACTTTGGCCAGGGTCCTTCATCTGTGTCCTCTCCTTTCCTGTCTTGACTCCCATGGGCTGCAGTTACTGAAAGCCACCGACCGAGAAGGCAACTTGATCGCCATCTTCCTTGAGGAGCACAGCCGAGTCCTACAGCAGCTCCAAGTCTTCACTTTCTTCCCCGAGTCCCTCCCAGCGCCCAGGAAGCCCTTTGAGAGGAAAACCACAGACCGCCAATCATCACGGAAGACCCTTCTGGGCATGGTGAGTAGGCATCTGGTGTGGCTCCCGGGACTGGCCTGTGCACACCGGGCATCTAAGCATGTCACCTCATGAGCTTTTGTTTACCAGGGAGGACTGGATTTACTGTTGCCTTTAGTTTTTTATTTTTAAGATTTTTATTTTAGATTATGTGTGTAGGTACCTGTGGAATCCAGAAGAGGGCGTTAGATGCTCTAGGGCTCCAGACACTTATGGTCGTGAGGTGTCTAACATGGGTGCTCGGGTCTTCTTCAAGAGCAGAGAGCACCCTTAACCCCTGAACCATCTCTCCAGCTCCTCCCTTTAACTCTTGTTATTTAGGTTTATATAACAATAATATAAGACCTAGTGATATACTTGGTATTTGGAATTTTTTGTTTTCATTTTAAATTTTATTTTAGGGGCTGGAGAGGTGGCTCTCCAGAGGTTAAGAGCAATGATTGTTCTTCCAGAGGTCCTGAGTTCAAATCCCAGCAACAACAGGGTGGCTCATAATCATCTATACTGTGATCTGGTGCCCTCTTCTGGCCTGCAGGTATACGTGCAGGCAGACCACTATAACATAGTATATAAATAATCTTGTTTAAAAATGTTTTTGGCTTTTTTTGGTTGATTGGTTGGTTTTTTTATTTTGGTACTAGCAAGTGAACCCAAGGCCTTACACATGTTAAAAATATGTTCTGCCTCTGGGCTACAGCACCTCCTCAGCCTCAGAACGTTGGTCGTATTTTAATCATATTTTTGTTTTGTTGTTGTTGTTACATAAAGTAAGGGTGTTGGTTACCTCAGAGCCTCAGACATTACAACATTGCAGTGTGCTTTTCACCTAACACAGCCTGACTCGATTATAAAAGTGTGGCTCAGGGTTGGCACCTCCCTCCTGCCGTGGCAGGCTGAGATTAGCTGTGGCTGCCAGGGTGCCAGCGAGATGTTTTTCATTGGCTCTGTTCTACCTTTCAGCCAAGCTACATGCTGCAGTCGGAAGAGCTGCGGAGCTCTCTGCTGGCGAGGTACCCCCCAGAAAAGCTCTTCCACGTCCAGCGGAACTTCAATGCTGCACAGGACTTGGATGTCTCCCTTTTGGAAGGTGACCTGGTTGGCGTGATCAAAAAGAAAGATCCCATGGGCAGCCAGAACCGCTGGCTCGTGGACAACGGAGGTGAGCCTTTGACTAGGGGAAGTAACTGTAGGATTGTCCTGATTTCTAGAGTGTGCGAAGCCCAGGGTGAGCCTAAGCTGCCTGCTTCAGATTGCTGTTGTTTTGACAACTTTCAGGGACAGTTACATTAATTATTTATCCTGAAGCTGTCGCTGTGTTTGTCCTTTGCCGTCTGTATGTAAACTGTAAGGTGTGTGTGATGTAAAGCCTGTGGTTTTGTCGGTTTTCCCCAGCAGCAGTGTCCATGGCTGTTTAGAGAGAGACTCGAAATCAAACCATTCATAGCTTTCTTTTTTTGAAGGAGGATTATGGACTTCAGTGGAATCCTTTTCCCCACAATTCTAAAATGCAGCAAGTTGAGAAGAACAGGGCTTTTTCGGAACCCTCTTGCCAAAACCTGACCTGAGTAACAGGAAAGAATTTGTAATCATAACTTACCTTATGAAATGGATACATATTTGATGTCCCTCAAATAAAAAAACTATGAGTTCCAAAGACCGTGATGGCCCAAGTATTCTGGGGACCTAGGCCAGTTTTAACATTTGGGGGTTTCTCTTTAAGAGCATCTTTATGAGGTGGCTCGGTCGGTCATGTTTTACCAGGCTGCAGTTAGAATTCGGACCCAGAATCCTTGTAAGATGTCAGATGATGTACCTCATACTGCATCCAAAACAGCCTCCCAGGAGGGTCCCTGACTCTAGAAAGCTAGAATCCGGCATGAGCAGAGTCCTGGGACCAAAACAAAGACAAAGTCCCACGAGACTAAAATAATCTCAGCATTTAATGAAAAGGAGAGTCAGGTGACCAGGTCCTGCGGCTTCTCTTCCTTAAGACAAGAAACACTTGTGTGTTTGAAATGTGTGGCCAAGAGTTCTCTGTCACCATCAGACAATTTGTTGAAGTGAGCACATGCTGGACAAGGCTGTGTGCTTGTCCCAGTGTGCCCTGACCCTGAGACGGTTCTGATGAGTGGAGCGGGAAACGAATACAGGTGGCCTTTCTGAGGGGCTCCGCACAGGGACGGCCTTGTAATCCATCTTTGCCAGATATAGTGTATTTGAACATAAGCCCACCCGAGTCTTCTCTCAGTTTAGTGATGCTCTGGAGATCCTGTCACACTGTCTTCTGTGCCACTGCCATATTCAGCAAGGCTGGCCTTGAACTTGCAGTAATCCTTCTTAGTCTCCTGAGTGCTGAGGTTACAAGCACGAGCTACTTGATTTTTCATTTTGTCTTTTGTTTTTGTTTTGTTTTTCGAGACAGGGTTTCTCTGTGTAGCCCTGACTGTCCTGGAACTCACTCTGTAGACCAGGCTGGCCTTGAACTCAGAAATCCACCTGCCTCTGCCTCCCAAGTACTGGGATTAAAGGCGTGAGCCACCATGCCCGACTGATTTTGTCTTCTCTCTGTCCTGTCAATTGTCCACAGACACCTTGTCATTTTAGGGTTGTGTAAGAATGACCTAGAAGGTAGCCATAGGTCTGGGCACAGGTATGGGCATCTTCTGGTGTTGGATGCTGCAAGCTGTGGACCAGTAAGCATTTGATTTTGTCACTCTCGACCTAGGCTTTTTTGAGTTTGCTTGTTTGTTTGTTTTGTCTTGTTCTTGAGAATGGTGATTTGGCTGCATGTATGTCTGTGTACCACATATACCTGGTGTGCCTGTGGAAACCAGAAGGTGGTGTTGGACCTCCTGGAACTGGAGTTATGGATGGTTGTGACCGCCATGTGGGTGCTGGGAATCGAACCCAGGTCACTGGAAGGGCAGCCTGTGTTCTTAACTGCCCAGCCATTGCTCCAACCCCATTGACCTAGCTTTTAAACAGTACTTTGAAAATTCCTTGATATCCCCCACTCCCCTGCCCCACTCCTCTTGCTCCAGGCTGTAGCTGTTTTCTTTCCTTCTGCAGTCACCAAAGGCTTTGTGTACAGCTCCTTCCTGAAGCCTTACAATCCTCGCTGCAGCCATTCGGATGCCTCCGTGGCCAGCCACTCCTCCACAGACTCAGAGCACAGCGGCTCCTCCCCTGGGTACCATCGACAGAACAGCAACAGTGCCTTGACCTTCAACTCCAACAACATGACTGTGTCCTTCACCTCAGGACTTGCCCTGAAACAGCCTCAGGATGCATCTCCACTAAAGGACTGTGCCCAAGAAACTCTCAGTGTGTCCTCGAACACAGGGAACCCAGACACTGGACCTTCCACGTGCTCCTCAGACCCAGGCTTTTCCTGCCAGCGCAGGCTGGGGAACCCTGCAGATGGCGCCAGAGACATCAGCCAACCCACTTTAACCTTGAGGGGCTGCCAGCGGGGCTCCCCGCATTCAGATGTGGTCGGTTACTCTGTGCCAGGGCAAAATGACCAAGGCAGTGACTCTGTAAAAGGCTCTGCAAGAGCCTGTCAGACTCCAGAAGACAGAAACAGAGGGGTCGGGAGCAGCGAGACAGAGGGCAACCAGGTACGTCCAGAGAGCCAGCAGACATGGAGTGTCTTAGTCGGGGTTTCTATTCCTGGACAAAACATCATGACCAAGAAGCAAGTTGGGGAGGAAAGGGTTTATTCAGCTTACACTTCCATATAGCTGTTCATCACCAAAGGAAGTCAGGACTGGAACTCAAGCAGGTCAGAAAGCAGGAGCTGATGCAGAGGCCATGGAGAAATGTTCTTTACTGGCTTGATTCCCCTGGCTTGCTCAGCCTGCTCTCTTATAGAACCCAAGATTGCCAACCCAGAGATGGCACCACCCACAAGGGGCCTTTCCCCCTTGATCACTAATTGAGAAAATGCCTTAACAGCTGGATCTCATAGAGGCATTTCCTCAACTGAAGCTCTTTTCTCTGTGATAACTTCAGCTGTTTCAAGTTGACACACAAAACTAGCCAGTACATCGAGTGAGTGTGGGAGGGGACCAGGCAGGGCCTGCAAACTCAGTCCTGTCCTACATGGCCCAGAACCATGCTGTCCTAGGGAGCAGCTCCCCCACTTCTGTACCCTCCCCTCACCCTGACCCCCAGCTTCCACAGACACTGCCAGGCCATCCCCAGGGTCCTTCTGCCTTATCTCTGGGCATTTAAAAGATATCAAAATGAAGCCCGTTTTTTTACTCTTCACATCCATAAATTCTTCCAGAGTGTGGAGGCTGCTGTTTAACCCGCCACCCATTCAGGGCTTTACCCACTCGGCCATGTTTTCAGTCCTGGAGCCTGGAAGGACCAGTGCTGTTTCAGTTTTTCCTGGTTTCGCTCAGCCTGCTCAGGCCTGGGAGCCAGGTGTCACCCTTCTGTCCCCATTTTGGTCTCCCATGTTGACTCAAAGCTGCACCTTTGTTGTGGAGGCTCACAGAGCAGTGGGTTTTCTCACCAATGTTAGGAGATACGGTCTGTGTTGTGTTCCCTCTGTTGGAGTCTGGATTCCAAAGGCCATTTTTGGCTTTCATGCCGCAGCTGAGAGTGGAGGCTCCTGGCTTCTGTCTGGTGATTCTTTCTGCTGACAAGACAGCTTAGGACAGATGTCCCAGTTCTGAACCTGAGTGGACAGTACTTTCTGACATGCTGACAGGGAACTCAGTCCTAGCCTATCTGGGCCCTGGGCCCCTAGCCTATCATGGTCTCTCCCATCACTGGGCACACTCCACCCTCATCTTGGGCCCTATTTATGGCACCTACAGATCGACCTTTCTTGCTTTGAGAATAAGTATATATTATTATATTAGTTTGGCTTGGGGTTTTTTCTTTCCTGTTCTGGGAAACTAAAGTTTGGGGCAGGCTGAGATATCGTAATTGATAATTTCTAGGTGTAATATAGAATCGGGACATAGAAAGTTTCAACCATCTTCCATATTGTCCAAAGGTTCAATGTGGCTGTTCTTTAAGGCCATTCTGAAACACTTTTGAGAGGTCTTTGTTTTTGAAACGGGACCGACTGTGAACCCCAGGCTGGCTCCAGTTGGGACCACTCCTCCTGCTTTGCCTCCTGAGCTGTGGGATGATAGCATTTGCCCCCATATGCAGACGGTTTCACTTTCCTTTTTCTCTGCCCAGTTCACTGCGGAATACTCCAGTCATATATAGCTATTAAAACTCTACGTTAAATCAGATTAGAAAATCAACTTTAAGCGGGGGGGGGGGGGGGGGGGGGGGGGGGGGGGGGGGGATGGTGGCATACACCTTTTATCCCAGCGTTCTGGAGGCAGAGGCAGGCGGATCTCTGAGTTTGAGGACAGCCAGGGCTACATAGAGAAACCTGGTCTTCCAGAAAACCGAGAAGGAAAACTCTGCTTTCAGGCCCACAGGGCACAGCAGAAGTGCAGTACGGACTGTTGCCTTCAGGGCAATGCTGCCTGCGGGTTTCTGACCCTCTCTCTCTCTCTCTCTCCCTCACACAGGTCTATTTTGCCATCTATACCTTCAAGGCACGAAACCCAAATGAACTGAGTGTGTTAGCCAACCAGAGACTCAGGATCCTCGAGTTTAAAGACGTCACAGGCAATACAGAGTGGTGGTTGGCTGAAGTTAACGGAAGGAAGGGCTACGTCCCATCCAACTATATCCGGAAAACCGAGTACACCTGAGCCAAGTTGCCTCCTGCCCCGCCTTGCTGCCGCTTTCTGACCCTCGGAAGGTTCTGGAGGGCTCCAGGCGCCTGCTCCCGAGCAAGGCCCCATCACACTGCCTATCCATAACGCGGAGCACAAGATAAGCTTTGTTCTGATTGGGTTGTACCCTTTGATGCTCGCTAGAATTTGAAGTGGTTGGACCCCAAAGGTTTGCCAGTGATTCTGTGTCCACAAGAAGCAGGCGAAGTGCCGATGTCAGCTTTAGGAAATGAGACGTTCCAATCAGAAAAGCAGTATTGTACGCTGGCATTGGTTGCCGCCTCCTCCATGGTCGACTGAGCAGTCACGGGATGAGAAGGAGCCGGCTCCGAGAGCTCCTCCATCGTGCCTCCATCCACGGGGACAGTCTTGTCACGATCACACCAAACCTGGTGTGTCAGAGTGTCCGAGACACCCCGGTGCCCGGCAGCCTTCTCTCTGACACTTGCCCCTCACTCCTAGTTCTTAACATGCTAGCCTTTCACTGCTTCCCCGATGAATGTTTACAGACTACTCTTCTGACCGTGAGTCTGGAAGGTTCTCTTACCTTGTCGAACATGGTCAGCTGCCTCTTCCCTGACACTCATTTCAACTTTATTTGATCTCTGTGGTGACTCCTAACCTTTCTCCCTGTACGAGATAACTGACGGACTTCCCTAGACTAGGGGGGCTCCGCGCTCGGTGCTCCGACCAGCCACTGAAAGTATTCATTCTGCCCGTGGAAGCGGGATGCCTGTCCCGCCCTCTTCCACCCTTGCACTCTGCTGCCTCTAGTCGCTTCCACACGTGCTCAAGACAACCACGTGGCTTATTTGAAGTAGGTAGGATCCGTGGCCCCAACAGCTTGTCTTAGAGTCGGAGATAAGAATTTTCCTTCTCACCACCTACTGCCATACTTCAGAGACAATATTCAAAGTCAGACAGATGCTAAAGTGCCTAATGAGACCTCAAACCCAAGGCTGGAAGGTGGCCGCTAAACCCTTATGTGAAGAAATGGCCCGAGAGACTTGTTCAGCGTGGGTCCTCGTCTCCAGGTCTTTCCCACCCTTCCAGCCGCTGCTCTTCCAGCTGCACATTTGGCCTTAAAGCCCTGATGAATCGGGACTTGCCTGTGGACACCCATCCACGGCTGCACCACTGGTCAGAGCCTCTTATGAAGTGTTTATATTTAGAAATGTTTATATTTAGAAATGTTTATATTTAAGTAGCTATTTTATAAATAAAAGCATTTCTTTTGACTATGAGTATATTTCCTTCATCTTAAATCTTGAACCTTTTTTCTCATCTTTGCCCAGCTGAGTCAAAGCAGACCAATTTTCTTCCAATACCAATATAGTTTCTGGTCATATATTTGAGTCATTAATCCAGTTTGAGGTTTTTTCTTTCTTTTTGGGGGTGGCATGGGGGTGATCTTGTATGTTGCTCAGGCAGGTCTCAGATGAGATCCTCCTGCCTCGCATGGGTGATGGGGTTACAAGTGTATGTACCCTGACAGCCAGCTTTAAGTTGACTTTTTAAAAAATATAGTATGAGGCGTTGGGTGTGGGTGTGTACTTTTAATTTCTGCACTTAATTGATTTAGAGTTTTTCTTTTCTAGGACGTGCTTTCCTCTTGCGTTTCTATGTCTTTGCTGAGTTTTTCCCCCAAATTCTTGAGTCTCTCGTCCTAGGAGTTCAATTCCTTGTTTAGGTTCTTGTAGTGAGAACTCTGGAATTTTGGATTCCTAAGACGACAACATAAACCATGAGGATGTGCTTCTGTTTCTTTCAGTCCCACGTGTAGAGCTGGGCTGCTTCCAATCTTCCAAAGCAGCTGACTTTGATCTGCCTCGAGCTCGAGCAGAGGTTTGGCCAGCTGCCGATAGTTTCTGTGATTGTGTGATGTTATGTGGAATTCTGGGAACTTTTCAAGGGTATCTAAATGTTAGAGCCCCTCGAGGTGGTCATTTAGGGAGGTTGGTTTCGGTTTGTTAGTAACCATGGTCAAAGAAGATCCAAAAGAACTTAGATTCAGGGATTTGCCTAATTCCTCTCTCCCCCTATTATTGTTAGTCTGGTGTTGGGGACAGGGAGGGTGAGAAAAAGAACCCACCAAATAGCAAAGACCAGCCACAGGTTCCGAATTCTTTCCTCTGTGAATGTTTCAAGAGTTCTCACCATAAGGAAATTATGCTCCCATCTGGCTAAGACTGTTAATCACAGGTCCCAGCAGCCTCACAGCACAGCTCAGTGCTATGAAAACGGGCAGGCAATCGGGCTCAGGCTGGGGAGCTCACAGGCCCACAGATGAACCTACCACTGTTATTCTGCTCAGTGTACGGGTATCAAACTGCCCTCTAAGTTCTCATCCCTACCCATAAATTAGGCAGCTCCAGGCCTTGTCAAGGAGCTCCCTTGTGCAGTGAGTGGTGCTTAGAACAGAAACTCACAACTGGTCAGGGTGCAGAGGGGAAGCATCAGTGGAGTTTCCCCTCTAACAGATGTCACAGTTAGAGACCACCAGAGAAGTGGGGGAGGGAGAACAGAAAGATTGTAAGGGTCAGAGGTCAGGGAGGGCTGGAGCAAAACTAGACAGGACAGGAAAAATGCCTTGATGGCAAGACCAAGCCAGTCAACATTCTAGTGAGAAAGGGTACACACACACACCCTGGTTAATCAAGGGGCTGTGGACAGTGACTTCTGGGGGAGAGTCTCAGTTTTCTTAGAGGTTCTAGGGGGGTCGACTACACTCCAATGGATGGCCTGACCTCACAAGTATACGAACAGCACAAATTAGAGTTGACAGTTACTAAAAACAAAAACCGGGAAGCTGGGAGCCTGGGGGTGATTGGAGGAGTTGAGTGTGAACGGGAGATGAGTGTGAACGGAATGTGACCAAATACATTATGTAAACAGTTCCAACAATCTTTCCACTGGCGTGCTGGGATTAGGAACATACCACCACCTGACTCAAAGCTTTTGCAAAGTAACTTGGGTGTCTGTACCTCAGTACTTAATGAGATGTCCTTTATTTTATTTTATTTTATTGATTTGTTGAGACAGTCTCACAACGCAGCTCTGGCTATCCTGGAACTCACTGTGTAGACCAGGCTGGCTTCAAACTCACAGAAATTGGCCTACTGGGATTAAAGGCATGTGCCACCAACACCGAGCCTAAGAGATAGTCTTTAAGGAGAGAAACACAGATACGATGCTATCCTGGTGTAGTTGTGACATGGTGGCAGGAGGGATAAAGTAAAAAGAACACCCTGCGTGGTGGCGCACGCCTTTAATCCCAGCACTCGGGAGGCAGAGGCAGGCGGATTTCTGAGTTCGAGGCCAGCCTGGTCTACAGAGTGAGTTCCAGGACAGCCGGGGCTATACAGAGAAACCCTGTCTCGAAAAACCAAAAAAAAAAAAAAAAGAAAAAGAAAAAGAACACCCTGCTGAATGTATCTGGAAATACTGAGAACAGACAGGCTGCGAGGACCTTGCATCTGACCAGGGGATGCTAAAGAGTCACGCAGACGGTGTCACAGAGCTACGCCCGAGTACCCACATGCCCAAGTGTCTCTGGTACACCCAAGAGGAGTCAGGCTGCAAGCGTTCCCCATGGCAGCCACCCCTCATGTACAGAATCAGGAAGACTAGGCATAACAGGCTTAATCCACCATTGCTAAAAGTATGACTTAACTCAGGCCAATGCCTTCACTCCAGCTGAGAGCAGGACATGATAGGGCCAAACTGAGTAAGATTGTTTCATTTCAGTTGGAAAAGTGTATGTGCTGATACAACTGGACCTGACTACAGTGGACTTGAGTCACAGGTGGCTCTGACAATCTGGTTGGTTTAATGTCTGCAGTTTCCCAGTACACGACACAGCATACCACACATAAACAAATCCTTCTAAGTCTTTTGCCTAACTTAAGCAATGGATTCTTTTCTTATTGATGAATTTTGAGAACACTCTATATTTCCTGAATAAGTTATTCAGAAATATTGTTCTTTGTGAGTACCAGCCACAGCCCCCCAAAAGGCAGTAGGCATAGCTTTATATTCCAACAAGACCCCGTGGAATTCTGGACCTGACTGATACTTTCCCTTGGCTTCACAGCACCTTGGAGGTAGTTCTCATACACCAGGAACAAATGTTCTGGAACAGGTGTTACAGCATGTTTTGTGCTAAGTATGATACTTCAAATCCCAGGAACAGCAGGATGAGATACAAAACTTGGAAATCTTGTCAATTTCATCAGAGCCACTGGAGCTCGCCATTCTTAGTGGCCTCTAGACCACCAATCAAAATCATGACCAAATTAATTAAAACACGCTTTTATTTTATCCACATATATAGGCTACCTCCCGTAAGGTGGGGTTCAAGAGGTCAGCTTTGGACGTGGGAATGATAAGGTGGTTTTTGTTTTGTTTTGTTTTGTTTTGTTTTTTTTAATATATGTCTTAGTTAGGGTTCCCACTACTGTGAAAAGACACCATGACCAAGGCAACTCTTATTTATTTATTTTTAAAGATTTATTTATTTTATACATATGAGCACACTGTACCTGTCGTCAGACATACCAGAAGAGGGCATCTGATCCCATTACAGATGGTTGTGAGCCACCGTGTGGTTGCTCTCGGGGATTGTCCTCCCTTACCTGCTCTGACTCTTCCTCTGCTTGGACTCCTCCCTCTAACTTCGAAACCAATGCTATAGCTTGTCTCTCAGCATCCATCCCCATTGTCACCATCTCCACTCAGCAGCTGCTCCTCCTCTGAGCCAAACCCCGACCTCCATGCTCTGGCTATGCTGGGCATCCAAATAACCCATCGTCTACCCTTTCCATCCCCAGTTCCTTAATTACAATAGCAAAATCCCTTTTTTGTATCTGACGTGACATATTGTCAGGTTCTGTGGATTCCTTTGTGAACATCTCTATCATAAGAATATTTTTGAGGTAAAATTTTGATGATGGAAATATAAGCCTGAAAAAACTTTTTAACAAAGACCTAGAGATTACATATTTTAGGGAACGGAGGCCACAAAATCTGTTATGACTCAACTCTGCATTGCAACATGAAAGCAAGCATGGCTAACATAAAGTAAGGAAAAGAGCTGTGCTCGAAAACAAGGTTGAATATGCCAGTCTGTTTTTAACAATTAAAGGTTCAAATGAGCCTAAAGTAATTTTTATTTTCTTTTTTTTAAGATTTATTTATTTATTATATGTTGTAAGTACACTGTAGCTGTCTTCAGACACTCCAGAAGAGGGCATCAGATTTCGTTACGGATGGTCGTGAGCCACCATGTGGTTGCTGGAATTTGAACTCTGGACCTTCGGAAGAGCAGTCAGCGCTCTTAACCACTGAGGCATCTCGCCAGCCCCTTTATTTTCTTTTTAAAGGTCTGCCTTTATGTTTATTTTTACCTAAAAGAGATAATGCCTAGTGTTCATTCTTTTATTTCTCCTTTTCTACCTAATTTTTTTTCCTCTTTAAGAATTGAATTCTAGCTGGGCAATGGTGGTGCACACCTTTAATCCCAGCATTTAGGGGGAGGGGGAGGAAGCAGGCAGAGAGACAAGCGGATCTCTGTGAGTTCAAGGCCAGTCTGGTCTACAAATCGAGTTCCAGGACTGTCACAAGCCCACACGTCTCTGACTAGCAGAGACGGTGGGAAGAAGTGACACAGGGATGCCAAGGCAGTTCAGAGCAGCTTGCCTTCGCAGCCTCTGCTTTATTCTGCTTCTCTCTCTCTCAGGTTTCTCACAGCTGCAGCCGTTCACTCACTCACTCTGGTCTCTCCTATGCTGGTCTCTGGTCTCTCTCTTCATCCTCTAAAACTTTTCCCCCTGGGACTGCCCACAAATTATCCTCTTCCATTCACTCATGTCACCTCACACCACCCAATCATAGATGCACATGTTCAAGGCAGCATGCAGGATTGGCTGATAGAATGGTATTGTGAGATGTTGGGCTAATCTCTCCAACTAGTTACACGTGCTGCTTTTACTGCACATGACTGAGACTGGGATAAACAAGCGAGGTCACGGGGCTTAGCATAGAGCCAGGTGCCATCTTTGGTCCATGCGGCTGGCCTGCTCCCCACACAGGACAGCCAAGGATGTTACACAGAAAACAATGTACTCCCTCCAAATAGATAAAAGATAGAATTGAAGCACAGCAATTACTTATAGGAAGTAAAAGAAAGGCTATGAAAATGGATAATTCTTACATTTGATTCTTTGAAAAAGTTGTATAGTCTTTTTCTTGTGTCATTTTCAAAAATAATGTGAAAACTTTTCTAAAAGTTCATTGATAGTCTATATGGTGAAGTCTAACTCACACTTAAAGTAGAATATAGTCTTTGGTAAGTAAATCTAAGCTACATAAGTTTAAATATCTGTGTTTGTACAATGTTTGCTAATTGTCCCATCAATGCCTGATTAGTATGCATTTGTGGTTAAACATATTCTCATTCTGTTGCCTAAATGGAATATATTTCTTCAGATATTTCCAAAAGCTTGCACAGAAAATGAGCTTACACAAAACAAAAACCCAAACCAAACCAAACCCCTTCCATAGGGCCGGCCCTCTCCCTGCTGCCCTTGGCTCCAGAGACTCAGTGTGGTGCATGGCTTCCACCACTGCTTCTGCATTGCTCATCTGATGTGGGTGTCTCTGAAGGACACAAAGAATTGGTTCCATGACTGTCTGAGGGCCATAAACAAAGTCAGTATTGCTGCTTGTCCGAACCGCTGCAGCGGAGACACTGCTAAGGGAGGCTGGGGGAAGTACAGCAGCCAGGGACCCAGCTTAGCCTCCCCTAGGTCTCTCTGCAGCCGCTCCTGAGTGAAGAAACTCACGGCTGTAGGATAAGATGCAAACAAACAAAAAAAAACCCAGGATTTACAAATCCCAGCTGCAACTTCACAGAGCAGAGGCAGGAAGGCTAGATTTGAAAGTGCTGAGACAATATAGCTTAATAAGGTTAAAATAAGCTTAACAAGCATCTTCCTATAGTTACAGGACATTTTGACAGACGCTGCACAGTTGACCTTAGAAGACACGGGGGAAACTTGTCTCCATTTGAATTCCTCTGACCACATCACTGTAGGTCTCCAAGTATGGTTATTGAATAGCCAGTGGGCCAGTTGTACCAGCTTGGCATTTTTGACTAATGTACAATGTTTAGGTAAAGTTGAGTAGAAACTAAACACTTTAAAATAAACCTTGATTAGATGCACAGATGCACAGAAGAGACAGATAAAAGTTCACCGAAGGTGATGGTGACATTTTGGAGGGATTTCTAGTCCTCCGTACTTATCTGAAATTGTCCCAGAAATGAATTTGCTGAACTAAGAACTTAGGGGAGGGGGGATTAACTGACAACACAATGGGATTGGATGTTTATTTAAATAAAATAGTTTTATTTATATGAAATGACTTTTTAAATGTTACACATTTGATAGATAAATAGATAAATAGAAGTGGCTGTAAATCTAAGTTCTCTAATGACAATAATACCAGGACCATCCTGGGACGATTAGTTTGGGATGTAAATGGGAGGTAGGCAGGGCCCTCCTCCATCCTCCTCCGTGCTTCATCCTGGTGCACAGCTCTGGCTGGGCAGTGACCGCTCAGCAGATGTAAACTGCTCCTCCTCTGGTTTCCAGAGTTCCTCTTGGGTCTCCAAATGTTGTTTTATCTAGAAACGTGTTTTAAGAAGCAAACTGGAGAATTGTACAGATTTAGAATGTACTTGAGAAGAAAATAAGGGTTTTGTGGTATTTTCTTTTTCTTTTTCTTTTCTTTTTTTCTTTTTCTTTTTCTTTCTTTTTTTTTTTTTTTTTTTTT
>LR749591.1:2701531-2718096 GCA_902729485.2 Mus minutoides | reverse complement strand
TTTTTTTTGGTACAGAACAATAAAGTTCTATTACTTAACGGATTATCCAGAAGTGAAAAAGAAATTGAGCTGAGGAAGAGAGATAAAGGATGCTGATGGCAGAGAAAGGGAACACCAAAGATTGGATGGGAGGGGAGGGGGGAGGGCGGAAGAGCAAACGATACCTGAGTAGCAGAGTTAAAGCCACAACATAGTTCTGACAGAGCGTTAGAGGTACAGGACTGTATTAATCAATCTTCAAATGTCCTCCCCTGCCACAAAAAATGGGAGGTATCTCATGCAAAGCATGCCGGGTTTAATTGTTCTTTCGGAGGTAGGACAATGGGTATTTTTACAACCTATAGAGTGTTAGATTCATATCTACTAATTTGCAGTTATAAGTTGGTAACATTTCAAAAGCTAGCTTTGAAAACTGGCCACTAATTGTGAACTATTTACAATGTATCCAATCTGCAGAGCCAGGGAACGGAAGGTCTTCCTTAAGGCAACAGGTTAATACCTACATAACTTTGTTGGCCACGGTTCCTGCGCTGGAAACCGAAACACTGTTATCTAATCTGAACAACTTTTAGAGGGCGGGGGAGAGTTACGATTTGGGTAACCAATGCAACTGGTAACTGCCAGGGCAAGAGAATCGATAGCCTATGGTAGCTATACTCTCTCCCTCTGAGAACCTCACTAAATACGAAGTGCTGGGTAGATTCAAGTCTTCGTAATTACAGCCTCAAATGGAAGAATACAACTATCCTCCAGCACAATCCTAAAAAAAGAGCTGTGAGGTTGGGGCAAAGGCATGCAGGCTTCCAAACCCTGAGAGGTAAAAGTCTACCTCTGTCAATAATATAGGACACCAGCTAAGAGATAAAGCCAAGATAAACAAACCTGTACAGACTCCTTTGATAACCCTGAGTCTTGAAAAGCTATTTTTGAAATGGCCAGGTAAATGAGGAACATAGAGTTCAGGTGTTAGCAACAGCCACAAAAACCCATGTCCAGTTCCACCTATTTAAGTGGGGACTCTCCCTGGGACTTGTAAATCACAAACCAGGTCTTTTATGGTTGTGCCCTGAAGCTGCCTGGACTGCCTGCTTTGGACTCTTAGTGGAGAGTTTAGTCCCAAGAGGTCTGGGTAATATATCCCAGGGTGTTGGCAGAAGCCTTCTCATTTTCTCTTAGGAAGAATTTGGGTTTAACTCCAACCTCAAAGAACCATCTCAGATCAAATTGTAAGGGAAATAAAAAGCTCATAGCAAAAGTTGAGACGTCGTACAAAGAAATATGACACCATAATAATACATGAGGGGGCTGGAGAAATGGCACCAAGGTTAAGATAAGAGCACTTGCTGTTCTTGCAGAGGGCTCAAGTTCCATTCCAGTACCCACAAGGCGGCTCACAACTGCCTGTAACTTCAGTTCCAGGGGGATCTAAAGCCCTCTTCTGACTTCTGAGCATATGATACACATATGTGCATGCAGGTAAAACATTCATAGAATAAAAAATAACTAAATTATTAAAATTAAAAATTATAAAATAAATCAATGAGTAAAAATTAGCATTAAAAAGGCAATGGATGAGAAAGAATCCAGATGCTGAAACTGTGAGATACAATATTTTAAAAACTGTAATAAACTCAAATGTACCAGAAACACACAATTAGATACTGACCCTCCACAGAAACTGAGGCTATCCACAGTGAACCCCAAATAAAATCTTAGTTATACTCACTGTTTAAACTGGAGCTGCTCTGGACATACATGTAAAGATTGCACACCCCCCATTTCCAAACTATAGACGCAAATGCAGTATCCCAGGATGTTCATAGCACTGATGTTGGTAACAGAGGAGAAGCCCAGTGCTCAGTCACCTCTGTCAGTAGGGAAAGTATGATCTGTTTGCACAGTGCTGTGCTACTGAAGAGCAGAGAGAGAGAGAGAGAGAGAGAGAGAGAGAGAGAGAGAGAGAGAGAACCCTGCCATGCACATCAATGTAGACTAACTGTAAATGTATTGTTAACAAAGGTGTAGCCACAGCAAGCAAGCTGTGTGAGTCCATTTACATCAGATAAAACAGCATATATGGCCTGAGCATACAAAGGCGGTAAACACTAAAACAACAGACAAAAGAACTATGAAATTTAGAAATAGCGGTTATTTCTGGGAATGGTGGGGTAGCAAGAACTTACGATCAAGGTAGGGCAATGAGGCTTCCATTTTGAGATGTGTATGCAGATGTTTGTATGTGTTGAGGCCTTTGGCTCTGTCCACCTAGGAGTTTTGTTGTTTTGGGGGTTTTTTGAGACAGGGTCTCTTCCTGACCTGGGACTTTCCAAGCAGGCTAGCTCTGCTGGCCGGATAGTAAGCCCCAGGACCTGACTCCCTCTGGCTGTCCAGCACTCAAACTATTATCATGGACAACTATGCCCGTACTTAAAATAAATAATAATAAGGGGTTCTAGGGATCAAATCGGATCCTCACGCTTTCAAGGCAAGTACCCTAATGACAGAGCTATCTCCCCAGCTCAGTTGTGGATTTTCTAAGGTACCTTATAATATTTATTTAAGTATTTATTTATGATACCCGTTTTAGTGTATTTTTTACAGGGTGGCTGAGACCAGAGATTGCTTGAGCCTTAGAGTTCGAGGCCAACCTGAACAACAGCAACAAACTGGGTATCATTGCCCCTATGACACAGTCACAAGAACCCAAGTAACTAAGAAATGTTCTTCTAGTCCGCTAGCCAGGGAGCACGGCTAGCCAGGGAGCACGGCTAGCCAGGGAGCACGGCTAGCCAGGGAGCACCGCTAGCCAGGGAGCACCGCTAGCCAGGGAGCACGGCTAGCCAGGGAGCACCGCTAGCCAGGGAGCACTGCTAGAGCTCCGTGTTGTTCACACTTTCAATGCCGGCTTCCTTGGCCATCAAGTAGAAGGGACCCATATTGGACAGCAGTTCTTCAGGACTGCCGTACTCAACAATCTTGCCGCTGTCTAGGACCATTATCCTGAAATAAAGAGGAAAGAAAAGCTTTAGAAAGTCCCGCATCTCAGCTTACCATCTGTAAGAACAACCAGGACTTAGCTGTAGTCAATAAGTCACCGACAATGACTGAACCTCAGCAGGAAACACTGGTCAGTGGGCTGGTAGGGCTCTATGTCTAACACTCAACAAGGGGCCCCAGCGGTAGGGTCCCTGTGTTTGCTACAAAGAACTTGTTGTTTAAGGATGCTTGAATTAAGAGGGGGCTCCTTCCTTTCCAAACAGTTGCCCTAGAGTAGGAACGGTTGAGGCTGTGGTAGCTGGGAAGGCCCATGTCCACATCTGTCATCTGTGTGAGACTGACCAGGCTTCCACCTTCCCATAGTCCATCAGTACAGTTTCTTATTTTATCCTTTGGCCCCATTAGCTTTTATTAGCTTGATGTACAATTTTGGCTAAATGTATTAAAACCGTGAGGCCTCAGAGTTCCAAATGACATGGTTAAGCCTCCTGCTGTGGCGCGCCTCTGGGCTTCTCACTGAAGCTGCGACTGATGCTCTGGGTTTAGTATCTGCCCCCTCACTAGTCGCTGTCCACGTGGTGTGCACCCGTGCACAGCCCGTGGGCAGTGGTGATGGCGCTCATGCACTAACTTGTCACTGTCCATGATGGTGTGCAGCCTGTGCGCGATGGTGATGACCGTGCATTGAGAGAACTCGTTCCGGATGGTCGTCTGAATGAGGCTATCCGTCTCTAGATCCACTGCCGCTGTGGCTTCGTCCAGGACCAGGATTTTGGATTTTCGGAGCACAGCCCTACCCAGGCATAGGAGCTGCCTCTGCCCTATGCTGCGATCAACAGAAGAAGCTGCATATAAGTTCCAAAGACCAGGGGGAAAGCTGTAGCTTGGGGTCAGTTTTGTGATTTGATCCAGTCCAGATTTCCAAAACAACTTTAAAATCTCCCGTGGCCACTGTTACAGGCAATGTTTTCTAAACTTCCTCAGTAAGAAGACTTACTGGGAATACTTGATTGAACAAGTTTGTTTCTGGATCTCCTTTTATACAGATTGGGGAACAGCCTAGAGTTGTACATTTCTAATAAGCACTCCAGATACTTTCATGTTAAAGCAAGTTTGAAAGACATTGGCCCAGAAACAGTGCTTTGCATTTGGCAAATGATAGCGGCAGTTGCCAGTGACAGGAGCATACAACAGCGGTGCCTGCCCTGACACCGCTGACAGAGATAGGGTGGCACTTCCAAAGGATGCCCCGGTGCCATTTCTTTGTGGCCTTAGCAAATGCATCCATTATTTTAATGTGCAATTCTAGTCTCAGGCTAATTATTCGTTCAAGACTTTCTGCCTTGATTAGAGACAACGATATCTAATGAGCCCGATGTCTCGGTGTGAGATGCAATGTATGTGGAATTCAAATATACTTGTAAAATGCAAATAGCTTTAATTTGGCAAAAGTCTATAACGAAAGCTGGACCTCTTGCTTACATAAAGGAGCTCTGGGGAATGATGTGAAGGAAAAGTTTGTGAATTTGCTGATCACCCTTCCCTGCTGTGGTCATTAGGGATCGTAATAAACACGTAGTTAGACTAACGTCCTGTAACTCCTCTGTAAGAACATTTCTGCCGGAGATAGGAAGCCAAGCAAAATGAACTTCCAGTGTTTGTCTGTAGTGTAAGGTCAGGCACACTGCAGAATCACAACTTAGCCAGGACCAAAGTTCTGCCCCGGGTCAGCCGTGCTTTTCGATCACAGGGACCACCTCGGCTTTCTTCTGCTCTCTGGTGCTCACCCCCATCACTTACCATAGATATTTTAATCTATTTTGTTCCTCCTCTGATAGATGTAAGTTCTAATTCCCTAAACCAAGCCTGAAACGCAGGTCTAAAGTAAAAGCCTTAGTAAGAGAGTGAAGTATCCCTCGGCCCAGACGAGACAGGGAATGTCACTGTCACATCCTGACGTAATGTCCCGCATGTCTCCCCTGCAGTATTAACAGTGTGGCCATTTATCCCACATGCCTGCCTCTCCCACTATGTTCTATGTGCTTGGAAATCCAGGGTTGGGTCTGTGAGGTTTGCTTCTATGTCTCCAGCGCTCGGCACACAGTAGGTATTAATACGTATTTACTGGCTGCATATTTGAGTGGTCTTTTATTCGGAGCTATTTAAGCCTTGCGGCCCCCTGTATCTGTTGCAAGGGAAAGCAAGACAGATGACATTCACTACCAAGCCACGCGAGTGCCCCCTGGGTGAAATCACCGTGGTCTTGGGTTCAGTTGGTTTTGAGGGACAGTCTGGACGGTGGAACTTAAGTTCTCTGGCTGAGTCCCTCAGTCTAGTTGGGGACCAGGGCTTTAAGCAGGCTTTTCAGGTTACAGTGCACAAGCCACCTGGGAACCTTGCTAAGATGTGGGTTCAGACTAGAAGGCACAAGGGCTGGAATTCTGTATTCATATGAAGCTCCCATGTTTATCCAGAGCTTCCAGACCTTTTGTTTGATCTACTGACGCTCCCCTTCCTGTGCCATAGCTGCTGGTGGTCTGTGTCTGGCCTTCCACTACGGAGGTACCTGGGTCAGAAGCAAGAAATGCCCACGAGCCACAGGCTTTGCCTAATGGCTCAGCTTTGGTATGTGTAAGGGAACCCCAAACTCTCACAGGGAGAAGGTCAGAACCTTGCATTAACAAATGTATAGTGAAGACCACAAGCCAAGTGTCAGGAGATAGATATATATATATACATATATACATATAAACTATAAACTCAGGGAGTCACTGTTATCAATTTAAGGTGTTTCTACAATGCCCAAGAGCTTTTCAGGCAGTAAATCTTATCCATGTCCCTTTAGATTGGTGGTTCTCAAGCTGAGATGCCTTTTATAGCCCGAGGGGATCTTCATGTCCCTATGTCCAGCCAGTCTGTGTTTCATAACAAATAGACCAGGTTGGACCAGGGATGGCTGTTGCTGCTGAGCCTTGAGACTCTGGTTTCTGTGAGTCTCCACTACAGTGGCATTTGTAAGTTCGTGTCATATAATGTCACACGAAGAGCACATTTCATAACAACAAATGTTCCTATGCATGTTTGGTTGGTTGGTTTGTTTTTTGAGACAGGGTTTCTCCGTGTAGCCCTGGCTATCCTGGAACTCACTTTGTAGACCAGGCTGGCCTCGAACTCAGAGATCCGCCTGCCTCTGCCTCTCGAGTGCTGGGATTAAAGGCGTGTGCCACCACGCCCGTCATTCCTATGCATTTTTAACATATGTTTTTATCATATTTTTACACATTAGGAATTTGACCTACACAGTATAAATGCCACAATGCCAGATGGTGTCTAATACCAGAACCCAAGGAACAGCTCCCTCACATCCTCCCACAGCCTGTGGAAGAAGTAGCTTACCTCAGGTTGTCACCACCCTCTGTCACTTCATGGAGCAACCCAAGTTGCAGGCCAGCCACATAGGATTTGAGATGAGCTAGTTCCAGGGCCCTCCAAATCTCCTCATCTGAGTATTTGTTGAAAGGGTCGAGATTCATCCTCAGATTCCCAGAGAACAAAATGGGGTCCTGCAAGTTGGAGAATGGGGAGCCATGGGGCTTATGTCAGCAAAGGGCTCACTCAGTCTTTCTTTGTGTCCAGGAGAATGTGGGTAGGAGTGGTCTGGCATGAACTCTAGGCAGGAAGCTGGCTCAGGATTGAGCTTTTGGAAGCCTCTGAAGGCCAGGAGTACCTGGGACTGGAAAACTAAACGGGGTGGGGGTGGGGTGGTCCTTGGTTTGCACCTTCGTTCTGTTCTGGGATCCACCTGTAGACATCCAGATGAAAAGGCCATCCTTTCCTGAAACAAAACCTCCTGGCTTAGGACAAGGGAGACAAGAGAACTAGAAAAAGATCGTGTAGTCATCTGAGAAGCTCTTACATTTTGAAGAGGACATAGAGAAGAATGTACTAAACTAAGAAAACTCCAGGGCCTGACGAGATGTTCTCATGCAGACGCCCAAGTTTGAGTACCCAGCATCCAGCAGAAAGTTGAGCCTATGTGCTCATGCTGAGAGGGAGAGAGAAGCAGAGACTAGAGGTTGTCCTACCACTGAGCTAGCCAAAACAAAAACAAAAGGCCAAAGACAAAAATCCTCCAGAGGGGGCTTGTGGTTAAAAGCTCTTGCTACTAAGTATTCTTGTAGAGGATCCAGATTCAGTTCCCAGCACCACACGGCAGCCTACAACCCTCCTTAACACCTGATCCTAATGCCAGGCTCTTGTGAGAGCCAGGTCCAAATGTAGCACACTTAGACACACACAGCCAAAACACTCACAACACATAAAATAAAACATCTTTAAACAACAACAACAACAACAACAACAAATCCCAAAACGGCAAGCGACAGGTTCCTCGAGAGACCTTGTCTCAGTGGACTAGAGGGGAGAGTGACAGAGAGGGCATCTAATGTCACACTGTCCTAAGCAACAACAAACCCTCCACAGGCACCAGGCCACAGTGCAGAGGGAGCGATGGTTCTCAATCCTCCTGTGAGTGGAGAGGCCTCTGTGGCAATCCTTAACTCGGTAGGGTCCATAGAGCAAGCCAAAGGGGGGGCCTTTCTTGCTGATACGATGAATGTTCCGCTTGCTGGCAAAAACCCGCAGCAAATTCCCTCCTCTATCTTTTAGCCGCATCAAATGAGGAGTATAAAGCTTAATGGCTTCAAGCTTCGGCAGCAAAATTGCTACTGCTAATTACAAAGGTCTCGGCAAATCCTGATGGGCTAACGGAAACGCCAAGTAATCATCTGCTCTATCCGACTGCCGGCGCGTTGCTGCCACCTACTGGCAGCTTCTAGCAGCCACAGGTCACATGCAAAATACAGAGCTTTTTAGTCGAGAAACAGAATCTTGGAGAATTAGTCTGGAATCGTGGTGTGAAGATGAATCTTGATAGTCAACTTTTGGGAGAGAGTATCTATATTTGGCACTTGGAGAGTGCAGACGCAATAGGACCAGCTGTCCCGCATGCGTACTGCTATGCCTTACCACCAAGAACTGTGCCCCTTCTCAGTGAGCCGAAATAACCCTTCCTCAAGTACGTTGCTTCTTGACAGGTGCAATGACAAGAAAACGAAACAATACAACTGCCAGAGTTGTATTTCTAATTGAATGCATGTCAGTGTTTCCCCACTGCGTGTGCCCAAGTAAGTCCCCACTAACTAACCTGGGGAATGATGGTCAGTCTCCCTCGAAGGTCGTGCAGTCCGATGGAGGCAATATCGATCCCATCAATAACGATCTGGCCACCTGCAGACTCTAAGATTCTGAACAGGCAGTTTGTAAGGGATGATTTCCCAGCTCCGGTTCTGCCCACCACGCCAACCTGTGAATATAGTTCATTTACATCGACTTCAACATGCAATTCTTGGAGAAAAAAAATTAGCCTATGTATTCACAATTGCATGTGATAAAAAGAACCCCATACCAAATATATAAAATGGTATATAGTTTTTTGTTTTGTTTTTGTTTTTTGTTTTTGTTTTCGAGACAGGGTTTCTCTGTGTAGCCTTAGCAGGTGGATTTCTGAGTTCAAGGCCAGCCTGGTCTACAAAGTGAGTTCCAGGACAGTCAGGGCTACACAGAGAAACCCTGTCTCCAAAAAAAAAAGGCTAAAAACAAAAACAAACAAAAAACAACAACAACAACAAAATACAAACCAACCCCCCCCAAAACAATAACAAAAAACCCAAAAGGTAGAGAGAAAGGATCTTTGGGATGACTCCTTAGGTAATGGCATTTGCTGCTAAGCCAGATGACCCAAGTTCAACCCCCAGAACTGGGTTGTTTGTTTTGATTTTTAGTAGAGAGAAGGAAAGACCTGTCACCAGATAAGCCTTGGTCACCCTGGTCCTCGGCCCCCTTGCCTAGGTTGATTGATTGATTGATTGATGGATGGATGGATAGCTTTGTTCCATTAGACCTGTAAGAGTGTCCTCAACTTCAAAGCCCAGAACTCTAGACTATATCCTACTTAGGCTCAGCCAGCTACACACCATTCTCAATAGTTCTCTGTCCAGGTCTGAGGCTTCCTCATTTCTTTCCTGAGTTCTTCCCCACACTTCAAACCTGCACAGGAAACGAGCCCCAGTGGGCTGGCAGGGAGGCAGGATCCAGCCCTCTGGGTGGGTTCCTTACGTTCCCAGAGTACAGGAGAAATCCCCATCCTCTGCCTGCACCCAAACGATGATGAGCTGGAACCTTCCTTCTGTGCCCAGCTATGCTCCGAGTCCTCCCAAGCAGAGCTGTCTTTGTCACCCACCTTCTCAGTGCTCTTGATGTTACAAGTGATCCCTTTCAGTACCAGATCCAGCTCCGGCCGATACCGCACTTGATAGTTGTTAAACTGGATCTCACCTTTTCTGGGCCAATCTGCTGGAGGCTTCTTGTCCGTCACCCACGGTGCCTGGCAAGGGGAAAGGATGAGGAATGCTGGACATGGTAGCAGCTCAGCCAACAGCTGCCGTGAGACTCATGGCATTTGACAGAAGGGCAGCAGGGCCTGTTACCTGAGTGGACTGGGCTTTTCTGCCTTTATTCAATAAACACACCCTACAAGGTTGCTTTCTGGGTTTCTAGAAAGCATTTATATAAACTGTTTCCTCATTTTACATTTGAAGAAATTAAGTCCTTTGGGTTAGAGCATGTGAGACTTGAAAGTTGTTCTTTAAAGCTAAAGACGCCTTCTTGAGACCCTGTTGGGAAGCTCCGCCCGAGTTTCCATAACTCTCACCTCATTATCCACATTTATGTATTCATCTAGTCGCTCAACAGCCACGATGTTGGTCTCTGCTTCTGATGTCATCCTCACTAGCCAGTTCAGGGTTTGTGTGATCTATAGAAGAAAAAAAAATTATATCAAGCACACACCACACACACATACCACACCACACACACACACAGCACACACATACACACACACATACCACACCACACACACACACCACACACATATACACACACCATACACACATACATACCACACACCACACACACACATACACACATTCAGGCTCAGAAACCACCTCAATCAGTTAGTTATACCACAAGGTTAACTGAGCAGTTAATTTATATTCAAGGGCTGTGGTGGTATAAAAAGGATAATTCTTTTTTAATTCTTATTTTCTTAGCATAGAAATAAGACCAGTACCCTGATTGACTGGGTAACAATTGACTACTTAGCTGTGTGGTGCTCACATGGAGGGCAATATGAACTCTGAATGGTGCAGGGGTAAAGCTTGGGTGGGAGAGGCTGGCTCTTTGTGAACTGGTACCAGAGTTCAGGTCTCCTGCCTGCAAACCTAGTGTTATTTGTCGAATTGTAGATGGTACTCTACAAATGGGGGATACCATGAGAAAAGACTTGGGGGAAAGAACAGACTCTCAAGCAAGCTGCCGTCTCTCTCTTAGCTATCAAAGTTGGGTATTCATAATGTCCCTTGTCCTCCCTGGGTCTAGATGTCTCCCAGCCACCACACAGATATGTTTAACTGCATGGTGCAGGCCAGTCTGCAATACTGGGACGACTCGGACATGAGCTTTTTTAAGAAGGCATCGAGAGCTTGCACATATGACAGGAGGTTTGTGGAGTGAATGAGAGCTGAGAGAGAGAGAGAGAGAGAGAGAGAGAGAGAGAGAGAGAGCGCCCAGACCAGGCCATTTAGACTAAGAGTAGCAACTTTGTGTAGAATGAACCATATATAATTGCTGACACTTGAATATTTAATCTGGTTTCAATCTAGTGGTGTCCTACTCTGCCTTGACTGTCCTGAGGGATAAAATGGCAAAAAGAACCAAGTGACTCTGGAGTGCCCTCTCATAAGCCTCCTTGAGCTTCATTAATCTTTTTTGTTTGTTTGTTTTTGTTTTTATTTTCTGAGTCAGGGTTTCTCTGTGTAGCCCTGGCTGTCCTGGAACTCACTCTGTAGACCAGGCTGGCCTCAAACCCACAGAGATCCACCTGCCTCTGCCTCCCGAGTGCCGGGACTAAAGACGTGCATCATCCCCGGCCTGCTGAACCTCACTAATTTCTAATGTCAACAGTGCAGTATAAAGCACATGAGCAAAAGGTACTTGGAAGAGCTACGCAGCGAGATGGCCTAATGTCCAAAGAAGCTAAGGTGCTGCTAAGCCACAGTCACAGAAGCTGGGGTGTAAAATGTCAGCCTTTAGTCCCCAAGTGTGCTGGGGTGCTATAGTGACATTCGTTATATGTTTCTGTCAGAGTCCTTATGATAACTTTGTTTTTAACTTGTTCTGTGATATAAGAGAAGCAAACTCAGGAGTTGTTTGACCAAAGGATTTTCTCATTACTCTGATATTCCGGAGAATAAATGTATAATCTCTGTTGACCGGAACCAGTGAAGGAGGCAAGCCTTTACTGAAACCATTAACATAGAAACATTGTCTTTTCAAGCCATTAGGACAGTAAGACCAGTGCCTGTTCTGGCAGAACAAGGTACTTAAACAAGGTAAGCAGAGTGCTCTCAGGCGAAGACGAGGAGCCAGGGTTTGAACTGGTCTTCCTCGTCCTTCTGGGTCAGAAAAGAGTAAAAGCCATGTGCTCCTCAGTGCATACACATTAGACTTAGTTTCATATTGATTGACTTAGCCAGACTTTCAGCCCTCAGACTCACGTTGAGGGCATTGGACAGAACAAAGCCCACAGCGTCCCCGGTTAAGGAATTTTTATAAATAACCAGAAGCAAGGCCGAGCAGAAGACAATCAAGTTTCCAACCAGCTCCAGGCGAATGGCAAGCCACCTGTGCAGTAACGGAAGCAGAAAGAGAGGGGTCATTGGTCTCTACTCTCTCGTCTGCACCAGGAACCTGGGGACTCATAAAACACTCTTAGAGGCTTCAGTTGGTACGCTGCGCTCTGAGGAGCTACCTCATTTTGGCTTAGAAGTACTTGAATCTTTCATAATCCATTACATTGATTTTTGAAGGAAATAAGTAACATTTTAAAGGTTCTAGAAGAGTCTCCTAAGCTAAAAGAATCCTACAATGAAATATTTCCCCAAGTCCCAAGCCATAAAAATTACATAGGGCAAGTGCTCAAAACATATCATACAAATTCATCTAAACTATTTTTAGCCCTTTGGGAGGATGAGATCTGATTCAAGGCCACATGTAAGTTTAGCACCTACACTTCCTTTTTCTTTTTCTTTTCTTTGAGGCAAGGTCTCATTATGCAGCCTTTGGGGGGCCTGGAGCTCTGCTGGGATTGATGGCATGAACCACCAGCCTGGCAAGCATCTGTATTTGCAGTGAGCAGCGGTTTCTTTTGATTGGCACACGGAAGCAATGGCACCCGTACGGATCCATCCACACAGCTAAAGAGCCTTCAGTACAGCACTGCCTTAGTACTTCTGAAGTGGAGAAAAACTGGGAGCAGAAACAAGTTAGGTGTGAGTTGGCTACAGGGGGATAAACTGGGCTTTGAAGGGGGCTGAGGAACACATATTTTAACATCTTAAAAAGTTAGCTTTCGGGCTGGTGAGATGGCTCAGCGGGTAAGAGCACCTGATTGCTCTTCCGAAGGTGCTAAGTTCAAATCCCAGCAACTACATGGTGGCTCACAACCATCCATAACGAGATCTGACTCCCTCTTCTGGAGTGTCTAAAGACAGCTACAGTGTACTTACATATAATAAATAAATAAATTTTTTAAAAAAATGTTTTTTAAAAAGTTAGCTTTCTGAAATAAAATATATTTAACTAAATTTGTACCAATGATTCTAGCAGGTATTACAATTAGAATCCAATGGGTTTACTCATATGCCTTTTTCTTCTTGGAAAGTCTAAGCAGAAACCTCTGACCTCTCCATAATACTGATCACCACTGGCCTGCCCTTAACAACTCAAGCTACTGAAGAATTTCTGTTCCTCGGATCTTTCTCTTTCAAAGGCATCCCTAACTGCTTCTCAAGGTCTCCTGATTCCCAGTCTGCGCAGGTGACCTTCTCCCTTCTTGTCATTTGCATCTTTACTAAACTTCCTGACTCCCCTCCCTGGGGCCTCTGCACCTTTGAGCATTGTGCCTAGGAAGCGTCTCATCTCCCGGCTCAGGGAACCAAACACAAGACGTTCAATTTACCCAGCACTTGAATGGTACTTGAATTTCCAAATACTCACACATGTCATGTGACTTTTACCATAATTGTAAGACACATTGAAAAGGGAAGACATTGCTATTTCCTTAGAGAGGGGAAGGCAATTCACCTCACTTGCTCAATACAGGCCTGGGATGGAGAACCAGTCTCTAACTCCAAAGTTTATACTTTCTTCTTTCTATTTACATCGCTTGAACAGGTTGTGTGTGTGTGTGTGTGTGTGTGTGTGTGTGTGTGTGTGTGTGTGTGTCCAGGATAAATTTTATACCACTGGCTATGCCTGTTCTCCCATGCCAAATATCAAACATGCAGAAATCTGAGACATTCATTTAAGGAAATCCTTAAGGGAGGCCTCACCGGTTGGAGGTAATCCAGGAATAGACACATTTCTGGTTGGTGTCAATCTGCTTTTCACTGTTTGCTAGAAATCTCTGCTGGTGCTCAAAGGCACGGATAACAGGCAGACCAGAGACAGTCTCACTAAAGTGAGAATAGATCGGAGATTTGGTGACAGAATCCAACCGTCTCAGCTGGCGGGAAGTAGCCACATAAAACACCTGAACTCAAAAACCAAGAGTCAGTTAGTGACAGTCACCTTCCTTCTCCCTCTCAGTGCTCTGCCACCAGGCTATATATTTTGAGGGATACTCCTCAAAATAGGAGAGGTGGCACAGTGGTTAAAAACACTGGCTGCTCTTCCAAAGGACCTGGGTTCAATTCCCAGCACCCGCATGGCAGTTCACAACTGTCTGTAATTCCATTTCCAGGGGATCTGACATCCTCACACAGACATACATGGAGACAGAATACCAATGAGCATTAAACAAACAAACAAACAAAGAAACAAATACCCCATTGCCATTTAACAACCTCATCATCAACAACAACATGTGACATAAAAGAATAAACAACATCAATGAAATGTCTTGAATCCAAACACATTTCCTACCCAAGCTCTCTGGGGGCAGCTTAGGGTGACACATGCTGTGACCCACACACTGACTCATACTGATAACTGAGCTAAACCTAAGGGACGCATCTCAGGGATCTCGGCAGCAGAGGAGGAGACCCCGCCTGTCTTTCCCAAGCCTACCTGCACAGATATATAGAGAATGCTGAGAGGGATGATGATGATGGCAAAGACTGGGGTGACCATGCAGATCATCACGAGAGTGCTAACTATGGCGAAGAAACATAGCAGCCAGCTTCGTAAAGTCTGGGGGAGCATGTCGTCTACTGTAGAAATATCCTAGGGACACAGATTAGGAGAGACGATGACCCAGTGACCTTCTAAGAAGACATTGCTCATCTTCCCGATCCCAGCCGGCACGCTCAGATTGTCTCAGTTCCTCGGGATTTTGCCATTTCATCTCAAGCCATCCGTTTGTAACAGATCACACTGGTCGCCCAAAATTAATCAAATTTCTGTGGTCTCTTTACTTTTCCAAATTCTTCCAAAGATCTATGCTAATAATCTTCAGCTTTCCCAATAGATTTGGTGCATTTCCCACTCTCTCATTCTTCACCTTCATTAGACCTACATTGCAAACTACCAGAGTCTTTCAGAGAAATCCTCAGTTTACGGGTTATCATCCTATTAAATACCCAGTAGAGAGTCTGGCACACAAGAGACATCCGATATGCACTTGTTTAAAAGCTCGGGTCTGCAAGTTTTGTCTCCCACCTTTGCATATATTCCATTTGTTTCATAGAGTTTTAGAGGGAAAGGAAAGGGGGGCTGAATCTATCTCCCACTGCTCAGCATCCCAGCCAAGGAACCCAGAGGCAGGAGATGGTTTAACTGCCATGTTGTCTCGTGTTGTGTGAAATAAACTGAGGAAACTAACGGAAGGGTAGATGGTTTTGAACACACTTGGAAAGCCTATTTTAGATCTTGGGTTGCCCTTGCCTGGCTTTCCTAGAGGACTATGTTAATCCTATACATCAGTTGTGCATGTGAACACTAAGACAAGTCCAGATGATTTCTGGAATTTCCCAAGTTCAGCCAGGGACAAGAAAGAGAGTTCTGTATTGGGGTGCTTCTGAGTCTATGTTCCTGTCCCACACTACGTCAGCGTGCACATAAGTTGGCAGAAAAGCCAAAGCCTCACGAGCCACCCCTTCTATGAGGATTACTTTGATCCTTATGTATCATAGATTCTCCACCTTTTGTTCTCCCTAAGGACTCCATCTTTGTTTCTAGAAGACCCCACATCAAACTTGCTCATAGCCCTGAACCACCCTGCAACATAACTTACTATATGGTTGTGAGTTTTCTCTTCCAAGTAGGACCAGTCAGCAAATTTGACTGTAGTCTAACTGGCTCACAGGAAGACCCCAGGACAGACCATACATATAATGACCCTAGGAAGACTGCAGAGATTGTATAATTCTTCTGAGAACTATCTCCATCCAAAAGAATGTGCTCTTTACATACTGACTAACTGGCAGGCAGCCTCTTTAAGGTCTCCAATGGCAGCTTTGCTATTTCTACCCTACAGATAGGGGGGGAAATGGGAAGTTACCTGTCTACTTCCTAAGTGATTCTTGTGTGCTCAGATCCTGACCGTAGGCTACGATCCACCCACAGTGCAGGGCTATTCATACATCTTATAAAACGTTCACTTCACAGTCATTCAGAATTGCCTGGCTTCTGCCTCTAATCCTGAAGCTTTCATTTTGGATGCACTTGGAGGAGCCAATGAATATTTAGGTCTACTCCACGGAAGAAAGCCATCTTCACATCTAATAGTACCAGGCTCATTGAAAAAAAAAACCAACTGAAGGTAGAAAAGGAACACCCAAGTTCCCCCAGAGAAACTTACCCCAGCAAATCTGTTCACAATCCGGCCTGTGGGAGTTGTGTCAAAAAAACTCATGGGTGCGTGAAGGATGTTGGTCAGCAGCTGCCCGTGCAAAGTTTTGGATGCATCTCTGCAAGCATATATACTCCATAGACTTGAAATAAGCAAAAATGTACCTAGAAACAGAGTCACCATTGTTAATAGCATGCACCTGAAGACCTGTGCCTGGGACACAATGGCAAATGCTTTCCTGAGTCATAGGAAATGGACAGGTTCAGACAAATTCCATAGAGATGTCTATCATAGCCACTAGACATACCTTGTGCTACTCCCAGAGCTCCAAAGACCCCGATTCTCATGTCCCTCTGAGAAGTTGAATTGCTGGTCCCATTCTGTTGTTTTTCAGAGTCACTGGTCCAAGCACTCAGCCAGAGGTTAGAGCCAATGAAAGCAACATAGTTCAATACATAGAAGAAGACAATGAAGAATATGGACCACCATCCTACCGCTTGCAGATATTTCAGGTAGATGGAGAACTTTACCTGCAAAGAACCCATTCAACATTATCCTTGAGGGCTTTGGGTGAAGAATTAAAGAAAACTAACAGTTG
>LR749591.1:2685786-2700558 GCA_902729485.2 Mus minutoides | reverse complement strand
ACTCATTTGATACAGACATAGTTTTAATTTCTGTTTCTTTACAGAGACCCAGAACACAGAAGAACTGAGTTTGAATCTCTGGGCAATTCAGCTCCAAATGTAATTCAGTGGACACTAAATAGCTCAGGATATAGATCCTGGTTTACCATCCCACTAAGACCCCAAGTTCCACCCTGTTCCCACCCTGCTAACACACCTGTGGTCTCTCCTTCAGGTCCCGAATGCTTCATGAATGTCTTCCAGTTCTTAGCAAACACTCCTTTCTTGCCCACCAGGTCATGATAGGATCCTTTCTCTAAGATGGTGCCGTTTCCCAGAACGACAATCTCATCCACTTGGGGAAGGAAGTGAATGCCATGTGTAACCAAGATCCGAGTCTGTGAAAACAAAAACCAGTCGTTTGTATCATTCTCCTCCATGTTCCTGAAGGACAACACAGACCTGAGAGAATCCCTTAGACCAGTGCCTATCCTGATAGAGAGATTACTGGTTAATTATCCTTTCTCACTTACCTAGCTAGCTAATCAACTGTATGAAAAAGAACTGCCCAGATCTTAAGTTAGGGATACTGTGGGAAAATAGACGCTATTTCTATCCAGGCCTTCCTGGTATTGGACAGGTGACATACTTTGTTAGTTCCTATATTGATTACTGAGACAGGAACTCACCTCACAGAATGATGGACCAACCAACAAGGGAGGCAAGGAGAGCGTATGAGGTTGTAATGGGCTTCTGAGTGATAACCTAGGCTCCCTGACCTAGCCCTCTGCCTCACAGTGCACAGCATCTAGAGTCTTTTTAACTGAAATATCTCAGAGATCCTCTGTCCCTTATGTCCCCGTCCCTTTCCCAAGTTCCTTGGTAAGACATGGGGATTCCTCTAAGATTTCCACAGCAGTTTGGGCAGAGTACCATTAACCAGCTTTTGTTTCTTTGTTTTGTTTTGTTTTATTTTTCAATAAACTTGCCACAGGGTAGATGTCAGTTCCTGAGTAAATGAAATCTAGGTCTTAGGGATGGAAGGCCAGGCTAAGACTAGGAGGAAGAGGGAGTTCCCACAGACCTACTGAGCTGCGACAGAGGCAAAGAGGCTCATAGCAAGCAGCCTCATTGGCTCAGCCATCCTCTGCCTGGCAGCATTCAAGAAATCTTGAAGGAAACAAGCCAAATATGGTTGGAATCTCCCTGCCTATTGCTAAAGATAAGGTTATTATCAGTAGAGGGCCAAAGATATATATTTCTTGTTATAACCATATGTCTAGCTTTTCCCCTCAGAATCAGAACAACAGAGAAAGCATCTTATAACCAGTTTCATGCTACTCCCTTCAAGGGACAGACGTTCACTGAGACCAGTGTGACAGGAAGGACACAGGTAAAGAAATCTTCAGGACAGTACCATTCTGAGAGATGTACATGACACACAAACCCAGACACCCCCCCTCACCTTGCCGCTCAGCAGGCCATTGGGGCCCATGACCTTGTTGAAAATGTGTTTTCCCACGTGAGCGTCCACAGCCGACAGGGGGTCATCAAGAATGTAGATATCTGCATCTTGATAGGTAGCACGGGCCAGGCTGACTCGCTGCTTCTGACCGCCACTGAGATTTATACCCTGAGGACCAAAGTCATTTCTGTTAAGCAACACTCCCTAGGCCTGTTTGGCATGCCTGCTAAAGAGGGTCAAAAAGAAGACATTTACCCAATAAAGCATAAGGCTTAAACATGGTGTGTTTCTTTATACAAAGTAACTTCTATTCAAATAACTTTAGTTCAAATAATTAGTCCTGTCCAACTTTTTTAAGAAGCAGTTTGCTTTTTTAACACTCTGACACTTTCCGCACTGTAGGCAAGTGGAGCTGACTTAAGGGCAGGAACACTAAGTCGTTGTTCAATTAATGAGTTCTGACGTAAAGGAAAGGACAACCTAGAGCTGTATTTCCACTCATCTCCTAGTGGCTCAAGACCCTTGTCCCTTGGAGGGTGTAAGGAAGTCCCTTAGATCAGTGCCTTATCCTTACAGAAAGATAACCGGTTAATTGTTTATGTTCAGGTTTTTTTTTTTTTTTTTTTTTTTGAGACAGGGTTTTTCTGTGTAGCCCTGGCTGTCCTGGAACTCACTATGTAGACCAGGCTGGCCTCGAACTCAGAAATCCGCCTGCCTCTGCCTCCCGAGTGCTGGGATTAAAGGCGTGAGCCACCACACCCGGCTCTTATGTTCAGTTTTTAAATTGATTGTTTGGTTCATTTTTTGAAAAGGGAAGAAATGATAAAAATATTTTAAACATCCAGTAATTAAAAAATTTCTAAGTAAATTGTGGTATATCTATCCAACGGATATAATACAGTTACTAAAAGCAATGCTGATTAAAGATTCTTGTATTTGCTTCCAGGTACACAGTTTTAAAAAAATTGAAAGTCAGCTCTGTTGGTGCATGCCTTTAATCCCTGGTAGCAGACACAGGTGGATCTCTGCGAGTTTGAGGCCAACCTGGACCAGCAAGCTCCAGGTCAGTCAAGGCTACATAGTTAGACCATGACTCAAAACACATACCAAAAACAGAGGTATTTATATACAGTTTGCATCCATACAGACGTGTTTTGTGTGTTTGTGACTATTATGATTGATCTGCATATTTTCTCACTACTGTCCTCACTGTTTGTGCTGGCTGGTTTTGTGTTAACTGGACACCACTGGAGTTATCACAAAGAAAGAGGCGCCCCTTGAGGAAATGCCTCCATGAGATCCAGTTGTAAGGCATTTTCTCAGTTAGTGATCAAGGAGGGAGGTTCCCTTATGGATGGGACCATCTTTGGGCTGGCAGTCCTGGGTTCTATAAGAGAGCAGGCTGAGCAAGCCAGGGAAGCAAGCCAGTAAAGAACATCCCTCCATGGCCTCTGCATCATCTCCTGCTTCCTGACCTGCTTGAGTTCCAGTCCTGACTTCCTTTGGTGATGAACAACAGTGTGGAAGTGTAAGCTGAATAAACCCTTTCCTCCCCAACCTGCTTCTTGGGGGTGATGTTTGTGCAGGAATAGAAACCCTGACTAAGACACTACTTTTCTTTGATTATTTTGGTACCCTTCAAGGTTCCTCACCCCACGTACCTTCTCTCCGATCTCAGCCATGTCTCCTCCAGGCAATATTTCCAAGTCTGGGAGGAGAGCGCATGCTTCAACAACTTGCTGGTACTTCTTTTCATTATATTCTGACCCAAACAGGATGTTATCTTTGATGGTCCCATTCTGAATCCAGGCCTGCTGAGGGACGTAGGCTATGGAGCCCTAAATGGGAATGATCAGACCATCTGACAGTCACGCTTACAGAACTGGAGGCTGGAGAGAATCAGCAATGTCTAGGTCTGTAGAGCTATAAGCTAGGCTCCCTGAGTATCTGGGATTTATTAATCTGCTGGCTGGAAAGTAAGAGCCGCATCCTGCCGTTAAACATCCTCTTCCCTGCATGTCTTCTCCTATCGTTCTCTTGCCTTGATCCTGAAAATCAGAAGGCATGTGTCTGCTGCATGCTGCTAAGAACAGGGGTTTAGTCAAATCCAATGACTTGGTTAGAGCTCATAGAATGTTAATTCTTTCAAATGGCATAGAAGAGACCCTGAGAAGAAAACCCAAAGAGGCTGAAATTAGCAAAAGCAAAAGCATAGAGACTGATAAGTGACTGCATTTGAGGAATAACTGAATTGTAAGTTAGCAATAAAAAGTCTCCTAGAAGGAGTCAGGAGACACAGTCAAATCTGTATTCCTCTCTGCTACAGCGCATGTTTTAACATATGGCTCATTGGGAGATTGCTAAAGAAGGAGTGATCTCAGCACACTGTAAAAGGAGAAATGTTCGATTCCCCAAGCAGGTTAAGGTAAAGCAACCCAGTGTAAACTTTCTCATAATTAAAAAGAGAGTCTTAGAAGGGGCTAAAACGATCTTTGTGGTCCAAATAGTAGCTGGTTTAATGATAAAAAATTGCTTGTAACTTCCTGTTAATCTAACTCTGGAGAAGTTCATGAAAATGCCTTGAATTCTCTTTCCTCTGTTTTCAAACAAAGAAACAAACCAAAAGTAACATTGTATTTTAGGAATTCTGCTTAAAGATGTAGCTTTCAAAGAAGGAGCACTGGGCACGTGCCACAGCCTGAGAGGAAGCTACCCAGGAGGCTGAGAGGGGACATCACAAATTCAAGGCCAGCATGGGCTGCAGAAGGAGACAGGCTACAAACGTGTTTTAAAACAAAATGCAAGAAAGGGGAACTGGCAGAAATGGTTAGTTCCAAAAAACCCATGCAAAGCTGGATGCAGTAGGATGTGTCAGTGACGTCAGTGCTCCACAGGGAAGGAGAAGCAGAGACAGTAGAACCCCGTTCTGGAAGCTTGTGGGTCAGCTAGCCTGGTATACACAGCAGTGAGCAGCAACAGAGACATCTGAGGTCTGAGGTTAGCTTCTGACCTTGACATGGACACTGTGGCACAAGTACACACACACACACACACACACACACACACGTAGGAGGTGTTAAAGCAAAGAGACAGTTGGGATATAGCTCAGAGGGAGAGCATTTGCCTCGTCTCTACAGGGATCTGAGTTCAGTTCCCATCACTGGGAGCATGAGAGACTCGGGACTAATTATGATGTTAGGTACAAATGTGCCAGTGTTGACTTTACTGTCATTACTGATTTTATTGTTGCTTATTATTGGGACTCTGATTACAAAGTAAAGGTTTTTGTTGTTTCAAGATTTATTTTATTATTAAGTGCTTTGCCTGCGTGTGCATATGTGTACAACATGTGTGTCTTGTGTCCAGAGAGGCCAGAAGGAAGTATCCGATCCTCTGGAACTGGAGTTACAGAAGGTTGTGAGCCACCATGTGGATGCTGGAAACCAAATGCGGTCCTCAATGAGAGCAGCAAGGCCCCTAACTGTCTCCAGCCCTACACAGTTGAGTTTTTAGTAACCTATTACAACTTTTTCCCAGGTCCGTTTACTATTTTTTTAAAGATTTTTTTTGTTTGTTTTTTGTGGGGGGTTTTTTTGTTTGTTTTTTTCGAGACAAGGTTTCTCTATGTAGTCCTGGCTGTCCTGGAACTCACTTTGTAGACCAGGCTGGCCTCGAACTCAGAAATCCGCCTGCTTCTGCCTCCCGAGTGCTGGGATTAAAGGCGTGCACCACCACGCCCAGCTTATTTATTTATTTTATGTATATGAGTATATGATTGCTCTCTTTAGATACACCAGGAGAGGGCATCAGATCACATTACAGATGGTTGTGAGCCACCATGTGGTGGCTGGGATTTGAACTCAGGACCTCTGGAAGAGCAGTCAGTGCTCTTAACCACCGAGCCATCTCTCCAGCCTCTGGTCCTTTTACTTTTTTTTTTTTTTTTTTTTTTTTTTTTTTGGTTTTTGAGACAGGGTTTCTCTGTGTAGCCCTGGCTGTCCTGGAACTCACTCTGTAGACCAGGCTGGCCTCGAACTCAGAAATCCGCCTGCCTCTGCCTCCCGAGTGCTGGGATTAAAGGTGTGCGCCACCACACCCAGCTTCTTTTACTTTTATTGCATAATTTTACAGATGTGAGGTTTCCAGACTCACATATTTACAACAGAAATGCCTATACTGTGAAGGAAGACATCTCTAGTCAACGGTTTAAATAACCTGGCATGCGTGTATGAATCACCTTGACAGCTCATTAAAACTGCAGAGCCTTGGCTTCTCTCCCCAGAGTCTGACTGTGTAAGACTGGAGTGAGTCAGAACGGCTACTGTTCACAATTGCTTCAGATGTCTCTAAGAGCCAAATAAGGAAACCACACTAAGGCTTGTGTTTGGGGTCAGAAGTTTTCTCCATTACCCTTCCACTCACCTTAATGGTGATGTGCCCATGGACATTTTCCATTTCTCCCAGCATGGCTGATATCAAAGAGGACTTCCCAGAGCCTACAGTGCCCACCACAGCCACCAGTTGACCTGGTTTTATGTCCAAGTTCACACTGAAAGAGAGAAATGTTTTTGAAGGATATGGGTGGGTTTGGGGCAGTCGTTCAAGGAATTTCTCTCTTTATGAAATCTCATTTTAGATAACTTTCCCATCAAAACTAGAGACTTTGCTGTGAGTGTATGAGACCCTCAAGTGCTTCTTTATTATTGCTAAGTTCCAAGACACTGAAGGATGAATTTCATTTGTCAAACTCATCAAAGAAGTTCCTATTCAAGGGGCATTTGCGACAGTAAATGTTTTCCTAGAGGGAGAAGGTTCTCTTAGGACCGATGTTTGAACGGCATCCTCTCAGGAGCCTTGACACCTGATTTAGCTCAGGTCTCGACTCCAATACTGTGGGGTTGGGCAGTTTTGATAGGTCACTTTCTTTGGACTAAGGTTTTGCTTTTAAAGTAACAAAGTTGGATTTTGCTTCTACACTAAACTCATTACTTAATGTTTCTCAGATTTATTTATTCTATGATCGATACTTGCTGAAAGCAAATTCCTTTCCCTAACCCTACCCCTGAAGATCAGACCTCTCTGGCTGGGGACAGGTCTACACTGAGTTAGGAGTTAGAATCCCAGGGACTCTTTGTGCCTGCTTAACTATTTGAGCTCAGAAAGCACTTGGAACATTGGGAAGCTCTCACACAGTCTTTCCCAACCTGCTCTGGACTGCGGCAGTGACGTGGGAACTGTGTCTGGTTTCCTCTCTACAAAGGAAAGCTTTTTGGCTGGGAGGGCTAGAGCAGTGCCTTTTGCTCTGAATGACCCTGGTGCTGACCCAGAGTGTACTTGAAGGCTACAGGAATAGGAGAGAGGGTAGGAACTCATGGAGTTCGTTTCTTGGGACGAAACAACATACAGGTTCTGAACTGGAAGGCACCCATAGCTGGAGTGAACAGTGGCTCTGGAGTCCAAAATGGGGTGGGCTTAACTGGTGCTCTATATACAACAGCACGCAAGAATGAGCTGGTTATAGTGGTGAACAGGGGTAGTCTACAGTAGCTTAGCCCAGATGGGTCTGGAACTAAGCATCGCTTTGCTTCAGCCTCCTGGCTTCGGAGACGGCAGGTGTGTACCGCCACACCCACCTCTGACATCTACAGCAATGGTTCCCATTGCCTAGACTGGGGAGGAAAGCTAGATTCTAAAGTTCACGAAGTCCGTGCACTTTCTCTACCTAGTATCTGGAGGAACAAAGGTCTTCATAGATTTTTCTTAACTTGAGACATATGCATGAAAGCAGATAGAAAACAGAGTCCTGGGGAAAGGCCAGGGACCTTTACTCCAGGGCAGAGCCTAAACTAGTATCCAGGTGAGTCCAACATTCAGTCTTTTCCTGTGTTCCACCGAATAGAGTCTTCTGAGAACAGGGTAGGACAGGGGGATCCTGCGGAAAAGCTGGAGAGCAAGGGGATCCAACTCACTCTTGGATTGTGGCTTCCAAGTCCGGGTCCCAAGTAAATGAGGCTTCTGAGAACTGCACAGCTTTATCTATTGAGAGGAGGGGAAAAGCCTTCTCTTTTAGTACATGTTGGTATTCATGTGACTGTCCTTCTTTTCTTAGCCCACGAGTCTCTGATTAATCTATCAGCCCCCGAAATCACCTCTGTTAGGTGCTGAACTTATTATACTGGGAGGAGGCAACGAACCTAAACTTGGAAACTCAAATTCTTTGGACCTCTAGATGCCCTGGCCACTCCCACCCCAGCCCCAACACTCCCATATCTCCACCCCCACCCTTCCCCCAGCCCTCTGTTACCTAATCTTCCACTTGAGTTCTATGTCCCTATTTGAGCCCTCCCCATTTTTTTGGACTCCAGAGCCACTGCTCTGGCAATGGACGCCTTACAACTCAGAACCCACGTGTTCTGTCATCCCAAGTTACCTCCCCCATCCCCACACTTGGCTCTAGTCTGAGTTCTGTTTCCTGGGTCCCTCACAGGACTCCCTGCTTATCTCCAAATAGCTGTTTTGCTTAGGAACCTGGCTAAGTATTTATCTTTAAGTGAGAACGTAGTTTGTACTGTTTATTATACAAGACAAATCAATTTAAAATGGATCCCCTAGCTCTTTCTTTTCTGCTTATAAATAGTCTGCTTCTAGCACTGTGAGTAATTTGTGGGAATAACTTCCAAATTTGTTTACCAAAATGGCAGACATGGCGAATGGCAGACGAATCCAGGTCATCCCCCCCCAGGTACTGCTCCAGCCGCTCTACAGAAACACTGGCCTAGAGAAGGTCACAGAAGACAGTCAGGAGTAAGAAAATTCGGTAACATAGCCAACACAAATTGGACTCCATGTTTTTTTGTAGTTGCTTTGGTTTGATTTAGTTTTTCATGAAGCTGGGGATGTGAAGGGAGATGGGAGAGAATCTGGAAGGAGTTAGGGGAGGGGAAAGAATATATTCAAGTTCTATTATATGAAAAATTCAAAGAATAAATAAAACATCATTTAATAAAGAGTTGCTCTTATGGAAATAAAACTAAGGGGAAGAAAGGATTTTTGACTTTGTCATTAGCCATGACTTTGCCACAATTGGAACCTCCTGACCATTACCACAGACTCAACTGTACCTCAGCCCTGCAAACAATCCCACACCTTAGACAGCAGAACATAAAGACAGTATATCAGCTTTCAGAGACTCAGGTCATTTAACTCTCTTGCTATTTCTCTTTAAACTTTGGACTTATTTCCAAAAACTTTCTACCACCTTCTTCTGTGACAGACCCTAACTTATACCTCCTTCTGGTGCCGGAGCCTCAGTCTTGGCCCTATTCGATGAAGTCGATGCCTTGATGAAGCATCCAAATGAATGCTGGCGGCACCAAAGCCCCCGCTCTTGTCTTGTTCTGCTCTTGTCACCAGTCTTCCATCTGTACTTCAGGCTTCCTACTGACGTCTAGTCCCTGGTAACAAGGTACTCAGTGACTATGGTAAGGTTTCTTTCTTTACTTTCTTTCTTTCTTTCTTTCTTTCTTTCTTTCTTTCTTTCTTTCTTTTTTTCTTTCTTTCTTTCTTTTTGGGTTTTTTTTTTTTCGAGAGTGGGTTTCTCTGTGTAGCCCTGGCTGTCCTGGAACTCACTTTGTAGATCAGGCTGGCCTCGAACTCAGAAATCCACCTGCCTCTGCCTCCCGAGTGCTGAGATTAAAGGCATGCGCCACCACGCCTGGCTCCAGTCGGAATTTTAACACTTACCAGCCGATGCTAGACATGAGATACAGTGAGCTGGTAATCTGCGTTACAAGGCCATTGGGTGGTTAGCAGGGGCGTTCCTATGTACCTGGACGATTGAAGAGATCACCAGGGGAAGCATGGACAGCGGAAAGCGCAGGATATTGAAGAGGGTGATGGAGGTGAAAGCCTTCTCCGCGTTCAAAACATTTTGGCTATCCACCAGGACGTAAACAGAAAATGTGATCACGGACACCTAGGAAGAGCAAGGTTATAAGAAACCACTAACGATCCAAACACCTTTGCAACAGTTTCAGGAACACTGTATATCAGAGCTGAAGGAATTCTAGGGACTGTGACAATCTCCTCCGATTACCCGTATGAAGTTTAATCCCATTAGAGAAAGAAATATCTCCCCCAAGGAGGGATTGTCAATGACTGGATTGCAAAGATCAGAGCTTGGATCTTCTCTCTCTTTCACCACCCCCCACCTTGCTTCCCCATGAAGACAAATCCTCCTGTGCAAATCATTCTTGGAGACCGCATTCCTGATGCATGTTCTGAAACCTCAGTAGTGGCTGCGGTCAGGTCATCCCCAGGATAGAACTAGAGTTGGGGTCGTAAGGGTGGTGACAAGTTTGAGGAAGAAGGAGAAAGTCCCCTGAAGTCGGGCCTCTGATCTATAGACCTTGAACTCTACTAGGACCAGACTTTCCTTTCCAGACTCTGACATCAGTCCTCTGCTCGCTCACCAGGGTTGGAGTGAGGTTTAAGATGAATATCAGCATCGTCTGCAGCTGGCCTAACCATAGCAAGTTCCTGAGTTCTTTCTTCCGGATGCTGTTGACTTGTTCTTTAAAGGAAGGTTCCCAGGCAAAGTATTTCAGGATCTAATGGGCCAGAGAACAACAGAATCCACATTGCCCCCTGAGAAAGCACCAGGTACACACATCCGGGGTCCACCCTTATTTTAGGATAACCTACCAAAAATTTGGGAGCTAGAAACCTAGATTATGAAACTGTTACTAGGTTAATAGAGAGGTAGCTTATATTTATTGACAACCCGCTAAATATAAAACATTTCACCTAAATACTTCACTTAATTTTTTTTTTAAACAAACTGTCTTGGCTTGCCCTGTTCAAATAAATGTGCTAAGATTCAGAATTCCCCATGTTAAAAGTTGGAAATTTCTGGGCAAATCAAGGTGAATTAGTCATTCAGCTTTTGTAGGGTAGCGTTTCCTTTTGGGCAATAAGGAAACAAGCTCTGTGGAAGGTTTCACTGACAGAGCGGATCAAGGAAGTGACATTATCTGAGCTTGAAGAAACTTGAACAATTCCAAGGGGTCTGAGACCCCTGGCTTCATGGCCACCTGTACTCACACGCACGAGTACACACACACATACACAGAGGGGGGGGAAGGAGGAGAGGGAGGGGGAGAGGGAGAGGGAGAGGGAGAGGGAGAGGGAGAGAAAAATAAATCAAATATTTTCTTAAAAGCCGAAACAAAACAGTTTCTGTGGAGGTCAATGCCTTGGGAGACCTGCTACTGTTGCTTTGCTCAGTGGACATCAATCTGCCTTCTAAGTGTTTCCATTCACACCCATAGGTAGGTGTGGCTCTCGGCCCTGGTCAGAGAAGCTTCTCCTTGCATGAGACAGCAGTTAAATCTGCTCACAACTAGCCAAAGTGCTAAGAGTAAGTGATGGCTGAGTGGGACTCAGCTCTGAATGGTGGTTCTAAATCACCGCCCTCCTACCCCCACGGCCCAGGGAACTTCACGGAAGGGATGGAAATAATGGAAGAGCCAGTGACGGGATAGAGGCTGCAAAGCCCTGGTTTCTATAGAGACACGGCTGTCACACTCATGAATGCACAGCAGCTGTCTATCTACTGATGGATCCTGTCTGCAGTCCCAGGGATAGGGGAGAGTGCACAGGTCTCCCTCTGAGCTGAGGGGCTATTGGTAGTTAATGGCTACTGGGGGAAGGGAGGTCATTTTTGTAGCCAGTAATAAATTTCCATAAGTCTATATTCATGTACATGCAAATAATATGAGTTAGTCTCAGTAGGTTATATAGTTATTTTTTTTTTAAAGATAGGGAGTTAAGTTAGTTATCTAGAAGTAAGGGTTCAGAGGGAGGGAGCAGAAGGGGGTAAGAGAGAAGAATTGTGTGTATGTGGTGGGAAGTATAATCCAAATTTGTTATTTATAAAATTGTCAATACATTAAAATTTATTTTTTAAATTTTCTATGGTAAAATGTAAAAACAAATTATTCAGGGAAAATAAATAGAAATAAAGTTTCAAGAGTATCTGGAAGGAACAGAAGAGGAAATTGGAGACTTGTAGGTGAAGGAATCAAGAGTCCTGTGACACTCGCCAGGCAGAGACTGTCACCGTTTTTTTATCCTTCTTCTTACCTTAATTCCACTGAGAATCTCGTTCATGATTTTTAAGCGTTTGTCTTTATTCTTCATATTCTGGACCTGCCAAGAGACAGAAAGACAAAACCCAAATGTACTTCCGGGAGAGAGGGCTCAGGTTTGCTGCTGCTGGAGGCCCTGAGGAAACTCTGGCTGCCCTTTGATCTGAACTTGAGGTGCCCAGAGAGAGCATTTATTTCTCTTCAGCTCTTCCTGCCTCCCACCCTGTCTCCTCTCTCCTTACCCTCTCTCTGACCCTTGCCTACGCCAAGTCTGTTCCCAGCCACCCTCCTTTACCCTTTGCCTGACTGAGAGCCTCAGCCTGTTCCTCAGGCTCCTTCCCTCCTCACTCAGCTTGGTCTTCGATGCCCACCTCACAGAGGACTCCTTCCACCTCCTCATGGGCAATCTTTACCCACTCACTACTACGTTACAATTTGTTCTCTGTGCAGTACTCATCACGAGCTGATGTTTTGGGGTTTTTTTTTTCTTTGTTGTCTATCTCTCTACCCTGGGAGCAGAATAGAATGTCCTTGAGAGTAGGATCCTTGTCTGATTTGTTGCAGTGACCTTGGTGAGATATGCAGTAAAGAGTCTGTAGACTGCATTTGCTACTCAATAAATACAAAACAAGTGAATGGTTAGATCTCCTACCCCAGGGAGCCCACCTACAAAATCTGTGATTCTTGAAGAGCTACTGAGGCAGGGTGATTGTCAAGACATAAATGGAAAATTGAGATTACCCACATGATTGCTATGAGGGGGAGGGGTGTTGGTTTATCTTGCTATATGATGGAGAAACAAGATTTATTTAAAAATCATTTATAAGGAAGCTCAGCAGAACCAGGTGAGAGAATTATATACTGAGTGACCAGTTAGAGGCTGAAAGGGAAGATCAAAAAGCTGAGTACTAGCCAGGGGTGGTGGCGCACGCCTTTGATCCCAGCACTCGGGAGGCAGAGACAGGCAGATTTCTGAGTTCGAGGCCAGCCTGGTCTACAAAGTGAGTTCCAGGACAGCCAGGGTTATACAGAGAAGCCCTGTCTCAAAAAACCAAAAAAAAAAAAAAAAAACCAAAACAAAACCTGAGTACTTTCGGGATGGTAGAAAGTCTTCCGTAAGCCTTGCCCTTCCCCAGCCCCCTCTAGGAAATAGTAGCAAAAGTCAGAGTTCAGATGTTCAAAAGAGACATGCACACAATGATTATTCTTTACCTGAATACTCCTGATCTTGGTAGCCAGAACTGCATTAACTGGGATCAGGAGAATCATGACCCCAATACCTGCTAAAACCGAAGGTCCCAACTCTCTCCACAGGAAGAAAACGGACAGAGCAATCTGTAAAACACTTGACCACAGCAAGTGGATGTAGCTGGTCACGTCCATTAGCTTCTGGGTATCTACAGACATCAAGTTCACCGTCTCTCCAATTGTGTACTGCCTCCTAGCCAAGTTAGATAGGGTCAGTGCCTAAAGACAAAGATTAGGATTGTGGTCAGCAGATAAGTCCAGAGATACCGGGAAACAGATGAGGACCTTAGAAAATGAAGACACAACACAAGGGTGGGTTCCATATACACATAGCTTCTCCATGAGACTGTGGCCTCTGAGTCCAAACTCTAACACAGTACATTATCTCATTTTTGACCATTGGTTCCTCTTATTTTCCCCTTCATTAAATTCTACCCACCACACATCTCTTTGCTCCCCCCCCCCAAATTCCTGTCTATCCTTTGTGTCAACTTAAATGCAACTTTTGAAATGACTGCCAGTCTCCCAAACTTACAAGAGTTAATTCTTTCGTGTACCCGTACAACACTCTGCAGTTAACTCTTTATTTGCCTTAATTATAATGAGCCATAGTTGCTTTGTTTTTCTATAATTTATCAGATGTAAACCATGAGGACAAGGTCTTCATTTACGCATTTCACTATTGCATCATGGGAAATTCAATACAGGGGGATGGGAGAAAATGAGGAAACAAGAAACGGAGGGGGGAGGGGAAGACAGCATTGTTAATCCTTGCATTTGTGTGTGTGTGTGTGTGTGTGTGTGTGTGTGTGTGTGTGTGTAACAGCAAGGTCACACAGTCATCAGCTCCGTAGAAGGCACCTTTACCCACTGAACTATCTCACTGATCCCTTGTAGACTTTTGATATGGCTAACTCCTTTTCAGCCACAGTCTTACAAGGAGAATGTAGGCATTATTAAGGAGAACACAGGTTTTTAGGATGGAGAGGAGAGCTGTGGAGTTCACACATCTGAAACCATATGCTGTCGCTACCTCTTGTAGGCAAGTTCACACGCCTGAACCTGGTGACATAGGCTTTCTGCTTTCATGGTAGAAAGATTAGGAGACTAATACTCATAGCTCCATTCCTTACTAGGCCTTACAAACTACCTATGATAGTTTACACCTGTAATAGCACTCAGAAGACTGAGGCAGGAGTATTCCTGGAAGTGTATGGCCAGCCTGGGCTACATAGAAAGCTCCAGGCTGAACTCAACTGCAGTGTAAGATACTATACACCATGATTGGTTTTGGTGTCAACTTGCAACAAGTTAGAATTAAAAAAAAAAAAAGAAGAAGAAGATAGCCTGTCCTAAATATCTGTCCTGTTTGCTTTAGTTGATCGATATCAGGGCCAGAGAGAGATGGCTTAGCAGGTAAAAACATTTGCCACCAAATCTCGATAACTTAAATTTGATCATCAGAACCCACACCATAGGAGAGAACCAACTCTTGCAAGTCGTCCTCTCACCTACCCACGCACACACACAAATAAATGAATGTGATTTTTAAAACTATGTATCAGAGGAAAGATGAAACAAAACCATCTCAAGCAAATCGAACGTGCAGAACTCAGTCCTGCGAGCCTCCTAAACCTGCAGAACTCAGTCATGCGAGAATGTAAGTAAAATAAGTCAGTCAGTCAATGGGAACGGAAAAGGTTGGTAACTGCTAATTTTCTGACTTTACCTTACTGCCCAAGGCTTTGATTTTGTCAGGAGAGGCAAGGAGAGCCTTCAGGGCTGAACAGCAGACCCTGAGAACTACTTCCTCAGATGCTCGGTACCAAGAACACATTTCATGTTTGCATTTCAAGGATGCACTTAGGGAGCCTTTATGACTAATCAAAATTAAGCGTTGACATTAAAGTTCATTTCTATCAAATTTTCCTC
>LR749591.1:2645129-2685686 GCA_902729485.2 Mus minutoides | reverse complement strand
AAGCCAATGAGAAATCTGCAGGAACAAAAGCAGATTAAGTGATACTCAGTAGGTCCCCAAGGGCTCCTCCTCCTCTGCACAGCCAAAGCCTTGCTCTTGCTCTATTGGTGACAACCAGATTTGCCCCAGGCACACGCTAAAGTCAGCCCCGAAGAGGAAAGCGCTTACATAAGATCAGGCTGTAGACAAGGCTATATGGAATTTCTCTTAATTAGTGACTTATGGGTGAGGGCCCAGCTAATTGTGATGGGAGCCATCCCTCCGCTGGTGGTCCTGTAGGAAAGCAGGCTGAAGGAGCTATGAGGAGCAAGCCAATAAGCAGCACCCACCCATGGCCTCAGCGTCTGCCCCAAGGCCCCTGCCCTGTTTGAGTCCCTACTTTGACTTCTTTCAAAGATGAACTATAACTATAACGTGGAAGTGTGGGCCAAATGAACGCTTTCTTCCCCAACTTGCTTTTGATCATGATATTTCAAAGTAATGGTAACCCTGAGACACAATCTCAGTCTTCAGGTGCTAAGGGAGGAGAGCCAAAAGCTTAATGTCAGCTAGCCTGGGTTACAGAGAGAGACTGCAGGAAAAAAAGTAACTTTAGAGAAATTCACACACACACACACACACACACACACACACACACACACACACACACACTGTGATGTTTCAGCTCTGCCATAGGGAGTGGCATGAGTCAATTCACTTTCAGACAATGCAAGCCCATACCTGTATGAGGTAAAGGACTCTCCAGCTGGCTGTTCATTCCATACGATGGCAGAATGCAAAGCCCTACACACTAAGAAAGGTGCTGACAAAGTTAATCACTCTCTCCTGAGGCTTGCCACTCACCTCTCAGGTGTGGCTCAGGTCGCACTAGTTCATTTTAATAACAAAGAGGTCTAATGAGTGTACGGCCTCCGCTAAGGAGAGAGGCACACAGAAAAGAGAGGCAAAAGCGCTATCTTAGATCAGGAAGACTGCCCTGTCTGTGCCTTTCCTGTGCGCAAAGCGGGGAAGTGGAAGAAAAGTCTGGGCGTTTTTTTCCAAAACTAGGAACTCAAGGAACACTCTTGCCTCCACACACAAAGGGAGGGAGGCGGCAAGTCCTGCGTACTCACTTCAGCAGCTGAGGATTCAGAAACATAAGGATATCATGTGCTAATTTCAGAATAAACGACTTCAGGATCACCATGTAGAAGGTTTTGAAGAGAGCCTTGACCAACCAGGATTTGGGAAAGTCTTTGGTGGCCTCAGACTTCTTTTTCTTCTTTTTCGATTCTTCCTAGGTACAAAACCAAAAGCAACCATGTCCACAGACTTGTGCATTACAAGACTGGTTAAGACTGTGTGCTTGGGGGCTGGTGAGATGGCTCAGCAGGTAAGAGCACCCGACTGCTCTTCTGAAGGTTCTGAGTTCAAATCCCGGCAACCACATGGTGGCTCACAACCACCTGTTATGAGATCTGACGCCCTCTTCTGGAGTATCTGAAGACAGCTACAATGTACTTACATATAATACATAAATAAATCTTAAAAAAAAAAAAAAAAAAAGACTGTGTGCTTGGAATGGCTCCAGGCTTCAGCAGGGCTTACAAGCAGGTTACCCTCTCTGTATAGCTGTAATTGTCTCTTCATCTCCTGCCCACCCTCAGCACCTCCGCTTCTCTCCCCTGCTTCCAACTTATAATATCTTTTGGGCTGGGAAAGCAGACAACTAAACTAGAGAGAAGACATTATAAAGATGTGCATGAACAGACAAGTGGAATCTCATTACTCAGGAGGCTAAGGTGGATTGTGACTCTGGGGCCAGCCTGAGCTACACAGTGAGCTCAAAGCCAGCCATAACTACACTAAAAAAAGACTGTTTCAAAAATCTGAGGTCTGAAGTTGTAGCTCAGTATGTAACAAGGAGCCTGACAGTAGCACAACTGACTCCATGATGGATGTACCACAAAATCCAGCACAGAGACCCAATCCATCCAGACCACCCATCTAGTTGCTGGCTGGTTAGTAAAGGCCTTTCATTGGCTTAAACCCATGTCTGAGCAGTCTTCTCTGGTGACTACCTCACAACAAGTAATACGGGAAGAGGCGCTGTGTAAGATTCCAGTATGGGGGTGTTGGAGAGAGTACTACATGAAAAGAAAGAGATTCTGAGTGCAGGGTGAAGGAGAGTCTCATGCTCTCTGACAGTGAAGGAATCTGCTGATCTGTATCTTGGATGTTCAGAAGACTTTTTCCTTTCCTTTTTCCTTTCCTTTCCTTTCCTTTCCTTTCCTTTCCTTTCCTTTCCTTTCCTTTCCTTTCCTTTCCTTTCCTTTCCTTTCCTTTCCTTTCCTTTCCTTTCCTTTCCTCTCCTCCTCCTCCTCCTCCTCTTCCTCCTCCTTCTTCTTCTTTTTTCCTGAGACAAGGTTTCTCTGTATAGCCCTGGCTGTCCTGGAGCTCACTTTGCAGACCAGGCTGGCCTTGAACTCAGAAATCCGCCTGCCTCTGCCTCCCAAGTGCGTGCGCCACCATGCCTGGCAACTTTTCTGTTGCTCTTTTATGCAGTTATTGGAGCATGTTGTAATTTGAATTTTATTCTTCAAAAAAGATATGATGAAGTCTGTGGTGGCTATTTTTTTGTTTGGTTAGTTGGTTTTTCAAGACAGGGTTTCTCAGTGTAACAGCCCTGTCTGTCTTGGAACTTGCTTTTCAGACCAGGCTGGCCTTGAACTCCTGAGTGCTGAATGAAAGGCATGTGCCTCTATACCTGGCTTGTGGTGGCTGTTCTTGGTTGCCAACTTTACATCTGGAATTAACTAAAACCCAAAACTGGCTGGGGGAGGGGGGTTAGAGAGGTGGCTCAGCGGTTAAGAGCACTGATTGCTCTTCCAGAGGTTCTGAGTTCAAATCCCAGCAACTGCATGGTGGCTCACAACCATCCGCAATGAGATCTGATGCCCTCTTCTGGTGCATCTGAAGACAGCTACAGTGTACTTAGATATAATAATAAAATCTTTAAACAAAAAAAGAACACATGCCTATACTTTACCTCTTACACAAGCTGCATCACACCAGCCCTTCCCATGACCTACCCAGAAGCTTAAAAAACAAACAAAAACAAAAACAAAAAAAACAAAAAAACTGGCTGGGCACACTGTGAGGGGTAATTTTTCTTAATTGGATCATTAGAAGTGGATCCTCCCACCTCGAATCTGTATCTTTGAGGTGAAAAGACACCTTTAATCCAGATCTTTTGGAGTGGGAAGACCTACTTCTAATCTCGGCCACAGTTTCTGAGGAAACCTGGAGAAATGACATGGAAGAGGGAAGGTCTCTCTCTTTGCCTGCTTCTTCTCACCCTCAATAGGAAGTCCATTCCTTCCTTGTGGACTGAACAGTTACTGGATTCTTGGAACTTCCATACATAGGCAGTCATTGTTGGACTAGCTGGACCTCAGCCTGTGAATCATCTTAATAAATCTCCTTTCTATATATTTATATATAGAGAGGGATTTATTCTATAAGATCTGTTACTCTAGACATCCCTGATTAATACAAAAGTCTCACCTCGCAGTGTACCCCCTTTTGAACTTGGATCAGCTTCAGTATAAGCAAACTGGACCTTAAGAGTCTGTAGTCCAACATGACTGGTGCCCTTGGAAGAGATGGGATAGGGATGAGGTAGCTTTGTGATGGGATAGGGATGAGGTAGCTTTGTGACAACTGAGGCACAGATTGGATTGTTCACCTACAAGCCAAGGGATACCTAAGGGTTTCTGGCAGAGAACAGAAGCAGGAAAGGCAGAACTCATTCTTTCCCCCATGTTTCAGAGGGAAATGATCCTGCTGATAACCTGATTTCAGATTTCCGGCTTCCAGGCCTCTGGGAAGGTGCATCTCCCCTTTCCTCTTCCTGTGCCCACGCTATCCCCTCCCTCTTTCTCTGTGTTTGTGGTATGAGACAAACCCAGGGTTATCAGCCTGTGAAGCAGGGGCTCTCTTGCCCTCCCTTCTGTCCTCTACCCATCCCAGCCATTTCCTTCTCCTTCCTTCTTCCTTCTTCCTTTTTCCTCCTTCTCTTTCTCCTTCTCCTTCTCCTTCTCCTTCTCCTTCTCCTTCTCCTTCTCCTTCTCCTTCTCCTCCTTCTCCTCCTTCTCCTCCTTCTCCTCCTTCTCCTCCTCCTCCTCCTCCCTCTCCCTCTCCTTCTCTCACTATAGGTCTCACTGTGTTGCTCAGGCTGTTCTCAGTCTTACGATCCTCCTGCCTGAGCTCACTGAGGAGTCACTGTGTTATGACATGAGAAAGCCACTTTGCTTTCTCCTTAGTATTGATCACCCTCAGCATGTGCATCTCTTGTTCCTCATTTACTAGTTCTCTATAAATGAGCTCCCTATCAGGCTTGTTCTTTGTACCCATTACCCAAAGAGACACACATCTGCGCTCAGTGGATATGTCTGAGTAAGGGAATTAATGCATTAGCTACTAATGCTAACTTCCAATACAATGCTGTTTCTAGAAGTGAGTGTGTACACGTGCCCATGCGTGCACACGTGCATGTGCGCACATGCCTGTGTGGAGAAAGAGAGAATGTTTGTGTGTAGGAGTGATGGTTACAGGCATGCGAAGTGTGAACACGGATGTCAGGCCAACCATCATGTGTTAGCTTCGGCCTTCTTACCTTGTCTGAGATAGGTCTCTTCTCTGCTGCAGCAATCTGCCTTACTGGCCTAAGAGCTTCTGCATATTGTCCTATCTCTATTTCCCACTTCCTGTAGGTACACTAGAATTACAGATACTTGTACTACTGTGTCTAGCTTTTATCTAGGTATTCAAACTCAGGTCGCCAGATTCATGTGGTAAGTGCTTTTGCCCACTGAGCCATCTCCCTGGCCCTACTAATGCTGCTATTACTACTACTACAGCTACTGCTACTACTACTTTACACCATGAAAAATTTTAAATGTATTCAATAGGAGAAACAACAGTATATAATACACACATGCACCCACCACTCAGGCATTATTAGAACTGTGTATATCATTTATGTAAGGTGCAATGCAAATCACATAGAAGAGTGTGGAAATCTGAAAAGAGTCAGACCTGACACCGCTTCTTGCCTGAGACACACAGGACACTCACACAGACACTTGGGTCATAGTTACCAGGACAAGGACATCTTGGCTCTGGCTCTGCTTCTTGGTCAATCCGTGTGGCGCTCCTTCAGGGCTCTGCTGGGACTTCTTCAGCCGCCTCTGAAGAGCCTGCCTGGCTTTCTGCAGGTCCTTTGCCATGATCGTCTCGAATTTGCTGGTGAGTGACTTGGCTTTAAGCTTTTCTTCAACATCCCACACATCTTCTAGTGTCAACGAATGCTTGTAACCTTTCAGAACTGTGCTGGAACAAGAATGGCCCACAGGATGAGCCCTTCTGTGCTGTGTCAGTCTGCTTCTATCAGAACCTAGCCTCCAGATCCGAGACAGGGGGATAAAGTTTTGGACTTCTCTACTGTTCCATTAGCTACAGCTCCTGGCCCTTTATTGGACAGAAATGGCAGGGTGAACACAGAGACAACAGACTGTGCTAGAAGGCAACATGGAGAGGAGACGGGGAGAGGCTCTACTGAATCAGAAGCCAAAGGCATCACCTCCTCCTGCTCTTGCTCTGTCTCCTTCAAGAACCAACCACCTCTCTACACTCTGGCATGTCCTTGAGGGAACTCCATGATGCCGTGACCTCACCACTGACTTCACATAATGGCTCTAGATTGGGCCTATCCAATTCGGGGCTGGAGAACATAAATGCAATACTAGCTGAATCTTTATTTGTAACAGTTCATAACTGAGATCCAGCCTTTTCTCCTAATATGAGCATAACATGGTGTCTTTGTTACCAGGAGAAACCGTAAATGTTTTCATGGCTAACTTACACTATTTGCTGCTTCCAAATTATGGTCCTTGTAAGATAGATATTTAAGATATCCTTGTCACTAGACATTTAAATTTAATGAGTTGATTTTAAAGTACGTGCATTGCTATGTCACAGATTTGCTTTTTTTTAAAACTTGAAATGATGTATGTGTGTGTGTGTGTGTGAGTGTGTGTGTGTGTATGAGAGTGTGTGTGCACGTGTGCAGGTGCCTGTGTAGAGTAGAGGCCTGAGGTCCCACTGGAGCTGGGGTTACCATGAGGAAGTGAGCCTCTTGATGTGAGTTTTGGGAACTGAATTCGGGTCCTCTGAGAGGAGAACAAGAGTCCTGGGTGTTGAGCTACCTCTCCAGCCCCACAAACTTGCCCTTTAGATACTCTGACTATGTTTATAGTCTGTGTCCAATATATCTAAAACACTCCTGAGCCTCACCAGGCTGACAGAGGGTCCCGTTGTAGAGCCTCTGGCAGCCCAGGCTGTGCATCTCCCTTTCCCTCCTCCTCGTCCCACACTGCCTGCCTCCAGGTGCCCTCTTGCTGTCTCTTCTTCTGTTTCCCCCATGGAACTCTCAGGCTATGAGAAATGATCACCTTCCAGTTTCTCCTCCTCACTCTAATCAGTCCAACCAAGGGGCATTGGAACTGAGCTGGCCTATACATTTTAACTCTCAGACTCTAAGTGGAAGAGAACTGGAGGCCACAGGAGGCATTTTTTAAAATTGAGCTTTTTTTTTTTCATTTTCAAAGAAGTTAGCATATAAGGATATAAAACCCCTATAATCTAGGCATTTCTTACCTGTCATACCAACTAAACGTAATGCTACTCAGAAATGAAGCTGTAGCTGATGGGGTCTGAAAAATAAAAATCATCAAAAAGTGAGTCAGTTGGAAATAGGAACTCTAGAGGGCGCTAAGATCAGTCACTGGCCTCCTAGACCTGGCTTTAGAAACCAGCTAGTATTCAGTAGGAACTCTAGAGGGCTCTAAGATCAGTCACTGGCCTCCTGGACCTGGCTTTAGAAACCAGCTAGTATTCAGTAGGACCTCTAGAGGGCGCTAAGATCAGTCACTGGCCTCCTGGACCTGGCTTTAGAAAGCAGCTAGTATTCAGTAGGAACTCTAGAGGGCGCTAAGATCAGTCACTGGCCTCCTGGACCTGGCTTTATTCAGGTGCTGACTGGCCAGTGTGCTTACCCAGAGACACTAACAACCAGATATTCTGGCATAGATTTGTGAGCCTGCGCAGAACATTTACGGGTGAATGTGGAAGCCAGTATTCCTATATACTTAGCATTGTTTAAATATAAAACACTCTATACTACAGGTGGAATATCCCTTATCTACAATTTGGGACTGAAAAGTGTCTCTGATTTTGAAGTTTTTCCAAATTACAATATTAATATTGTACAGCCTTTTTGAAAGTTTTCAAATTTGGGGAATTTTGGATGTTAGAGTTTTGGGTCCATGAAATTCAATCTATACCTCACCCCTGGCTCAGGATACCTTCATGAAAGCCACACTTCTCCAAGTTACTTATGCTCCTGCATCCTCCAGTTAAACAATATAAGAAACGAATGGATATAGAGTCTCACATGTGTTGAGTCACTTGGTTCTGAAAAGGCTGAAAGGATCAAAATGACAATCTGGAAACCATAGGAGATGAAGAACAGGCAGGAATAGGCCATGTTGGACTTGCTATCCTGTGGGTTCGAGGCAAACAAACAAACAAACAAACAAAATGGAGTATTTTATCACAATCAGGTTTATGACTAAAGGCTATCACTAAACCCTCTGGCATGTCGCTATCCCTGAACTCAGACTGTTTGAGGCCATGCTCTCTGACCTCGACTAGCTACTGGGAGGGTCTAGAACAAGCATCTTTGTAGATAAGGACTCTCCCTTTCCTCCTTACCTTCAGGAGTGCTCGTATTAGAGTCTGAAACTGGAATACGCCACATAATAGAGAGAGAATCCAGAAAATGGACAGGAACCAAGAGTTCTTCTGTATACACCATTGCCTGCTGTGTTGGATTGCCAACACCAGGAGCTGGAGGGAAAACGTACAGCTCTGAAGGGCAGTGTCACCACCAAGGACAGGGAAGGTGGCTGACAGAGAACATGGGGGAAATGGGGATGGGGGCGCTGAAAGAGGGGACCGTGGAAGCTAATTTAGCCAGGCAGTGAATACATGAATGTCAAAATTTACATGTCCTCCCTGATGCTATGGAACCCTCTCTTCTGGTGTTTCATCTCTACACTTAGGTGCAGAGTTAGCAAGAAAGCAGAGCATTGACTGTTGACTTTAGGTGGGGTTACTCTGAGAGTTATGAAAACCTTTTCAGGACAGAAGGGAGTTACTACCAGGCAGTGGTCGGGCTGAGGAGGAAGAGGCGGATGCATAGGTATTGGTTGACTATATCTTAGTTCTATAATATTGATCTAAGGAACTCATTTTTCAAAACCACAAAGATGTTGGTTCCTATATCTAGAGCTGCGCTAGCTAGCCACTGTCATGGAGGGAGAAAAGCCATGGCTTGTAGCAATTGTCAACTGTCCTGGTGACCACACAATGCTGCTGTGGAAAGCTTCAATTTCCAGTAGAATGTCATTGAATAAAGAGTTGGGAAAATGCTGACCTAGTCGGCTCTTTGTTAGCCAGAGCTCCAGGACACCTCTGTCTGGGCAGTGGCAACAGACAGAGTTCCTGGAAAAGAGTGCCAGCCTGTGTTACAGAATGAAGGCACAGCCAGGGGAGTTCAAGGTTGTGCTGAACACACACACACACACACACACACACACACACACACACACAAACATCAAAGGCTCTAATCTTTGTGAAAGTTTATAAATCCAGACAGTTCTGTGTCAGCTCCCTTGTTTAATATGATAGCAACTATTCAGTGCTTTTTAAAAAATACTTTATGTTCCTGTCCCCAAATAAAGGATCCCTGTAGGAGAGATATAGCTCCTTCTCCTTCTCCTCCTCCTCTTCCTCTTTTCCTTTTCTCTCTTTTGAGATAGGCTGCAGTAGAATGTACTCCGCCCCCGGTGGGGATTACAGGTATACATCACCATATCTGGCTTAGTGCTTCCTGATATCAAACTTGTATACAGCTTTAGACCTAGTGATGTGATTAGCCAGTTGACAAAAAATATTTACAACATTTAAAAATCATTTTACATCATGAAAGTTGGATCTCATCTGTAGTCCTTAGATGGCCAGGTATAAGGGAGCAAGATTAGAGAAGGTTCTATAAATTAGAACTTAAAACAAGAAAAATTTTGTTTCACTCCTTTAAAATTGAGCCATATTTCTCTGTAAATTCTTGTAAAAGACAGGAGAAATGGGACTTAATTCAATACCCAAAGACAGCTGTTTATGGGCTAAGAGAATTAAATATGGTAGAGGTGGTAGTGAACCTTACCCATGTGCACAGGTAGAGAATTGGATTCGTATATCTAACAGGAGGAATTGTGGCTTGTCCAGTATCTTCTGTGAGTGCAAAAGACAGGTCTATGGCTGCTAAAATAAGAAGGCACACAACGAACACCTGAGAAGAGACAAGAGCACTGTTAGGGTCACGCCACTGGTTATAAGGCTCCTGGAACCTCTTGGAAGGAAGGGATGGATTTGGACGATGAGACACAGTGATTCAGACAACACACCTGATAAGCACTCCTAGTGTAAATAGCTGTACACAGTTCAAGTAAGGCAAAAGTTCAACCACGACAACCATGATCCCAGCATGGGGGCAGCTGAGGGAGGAAGATGAGTTCAGAGCTAGCCCGGGCTACAGAGTGAGAACTTGTCTTAAAGTCAGCCACAATAGGCATTTTTGCTGTGATGATTTTTTTTCAAGTGTGTCAGTGATTTCTGCTGTTGCTGTTACTCCTTTCTTCATGAACTTCCCAGCACTAATGACAGGTGGCTCGCAACTAGAAAGGCAACACTCTGGCTCCATTGGCTGTGATGCCCTGTTCCAGGCTCTGCAGTTACCTGCAGCTTATGGCGCGCGCGCGCGTGCGCGTGTGTGTACACACACACACACACACACACACACACACACACAGAGAGAGAGAGAGAGAGAGAGAGAGAGAGAGAGAGAGCTATACCAAAGAAAGAAAGAAAGAAAGAAAGAAAGAAAGAAAGAAAGAAAGAAAGAAAGAAAGACCACAAGAAGAAAAAGAAAGGAAGTGATAAAATGTACAGTTCCTCATACAAGGTCATAGAAAGCCACAAAGATGCTCCATCTCTCAGGCCAACCATTCTCCAGAAGCCCGCTACTCCAGAAGCCCGCTACTCCCATCGTGAAGACAATCAGAGTGCTCTAGGGAAAGGTCCACTTGGTTAGGAAGTGAGACTTCTTTTTTTTTTTTACAATAGCCAGTAAGAAGCTGAGGACTTCGGCTGCCACACATGTGGAAGAACGTCTTAGAAGCAGATCTCCTGCCAAGAGCTTCATGAGGGACCTTAAAGCAGAATCTAGGCAAGTGGTTCAAAAATGTCTGGTTTATAGAAACAAGCAAACACGTTTCTTCTTGGAGGAAACTGTTTGATAAAAATTTTTTCTAATTTAAAAGAAAAATAAAGCTGGGCGGGGCGGTGGTAGCGCACGCCTTTAATCCCAGCATTTGGGAGGCAGAGGCAGGTGGATTTCTGAGTTTGAGGCCAGCCTGGTCTACAGAGTGAGTTCCAGGACAGCCAGGGCTACACAGAGAAACCCTGTCTCAACTCCCCCCCCCAAAAAAAAAACCAAAAAAAAGAAAACGAATTGTGTTGCAGATCGATGGAGAGGGAGCTGGGGAGATGGCTCAGTCAGTAACATGCTTGCTGCCCACTCCTGTGAGCTTGAGTTTGATGCTCTTTACTCTCATAAAGAAACCTAAGCAGAGATAGTCATGGTGATGCATGGCTTCAATCCCAGCACTAAGGAGGTACAGGCAGGTGGATCTCTATGAGTTCAAGGCCAGCCTGGTCTACAGAGTAAGTTCCAGGACAGCCAGGGCTACATGGAGACCATATACATGTATATGTATATATACATACATGCTTGACCGTACATGCCCTAATCCCAGCTCTGGGAAGGCAGAAATAGGAGGTTCTCTGGAGCTTGGCAGTCAGTCAGCTTAGCCTAATTGGGAAACCCCATGTCCCAGTGAGAGATTCTGTCAGAAACAAAACTAAACTAAACTAAACAACAAAACAAAACAACAAGGATGATGACTCAGGAAATAACAGTAGAGGTTGACCTCTGGCCTCCACATGCACTCTCATACATGTGTGTGCACCCATATTAACACGAACATGTATGCACAATTACACACACACACACACACACACACACACACACATACACACACACACTATCCTTTAAGCTATTAAACTTGGAGGCAATTTGTTGCACAGAAACAGAGAGCTATATTTTAAGTGTAAAAAGAGAACTGAAGCGTAAAAGGAGCCTGTAATCTTAGTGCTCAGAAACAGAGGAAGGATGATTGAGTCTCGGGACAGCCTAGGCTACAGCGTGAGGACCAGGTCTACCAGGGCTACATAGCACAATCCTATTAAAAAAAAAATCCATTTCAACTGTTTGATGCCCCCTGCTTCTTTGATTATGGATTCTTGCCTTGACATCATAGAACCTTTGAAGTTGATATTGCAAGCAATTACAATTATTTTACCTAGGGTATACTCATACCCCGCCCCCAAATTTTTCCTATGAACCCATAAAACATTATCCACATTGTACTAGAGCTCCGCCTAGCATCAATTATATTTTGGGAAGTTATACTAGTATCCTTGTTTCCAAATGAGAACCTTTTCTACTATCATCTTCCCTTCCACATTCCGTCCTACCTCGCACATATATAGTTACAAACCTAATTGTGGCCGTATTTTCAGTAGTGAAATGTGTGTGCATATTTATACAAATTCAAGTACAAATACAAATGTACATATGCATCCATCACTTGTAAAAGTAACTTTTATTTGCCTTTAGTTGTCTTCTTGGAGGCTTACTGCCTCTGCCAGCTAAATTTGGCCTAGTCTTGGAAGCTTCTAGACTCCATACGGTCTTATCTAGGCCTAGAATATTTTCAGCTTCTGAGACTTACTGCCTGTGATGGTTTGTATATGCTCAGGCCAGGGAGTGTCACTATTAGGAGGTATGGTCTTGTTGGAGTAGGTGTGTCACTGTAGGTGTAGGCTTTAAGACCCTCACTCTAGCTGTCTGGAAGCCAGTCTTCTGTTTGCCCTCAGAACAAGATATAGAAGTCTCAGCTCCTCCTCCATCATGCCTGCCTGGATGCTCCCATGTTCCCGCCTTGATGATAATGGACTGAAATTCTGAACCTGTAAGCCAACCCCAATTAAATGTTGTCCTTTATAAGAGTTGTCTTGGTCATGGTGTCTCTTTACAACAACAAAACCCTAACTAAGATGGGCAGATAAATAGCAGAGAAACCAAAGCCCAAAATACACCTTAAAAAGGTAGCATTGAGAGACAGCCAGAGGACCACCTGCTGCCTCAGGTTGAAGGTGGCTGGGTGTAACCACATGGGCAAGTACTGATGGGAGAGAGAGAGAAGCAGAGGGAGCAGTTAGTGTGCCGTGAAGAAAGGCAGGACTGGAGATATGACAGCATGGAGGAACAGTCTGATGTGAGAGTCCTGTGCTGCCGCCTGACCCATCCCCTGCAGTCTGGGTCCATGGCCTTAAGGCAGCAGGGATCTTTGTGGATGTTTGTAGCATATATTATCACTAAAGGGCATCCAGACTGTCTGGGCTGCTGTCTGAAGCCATGTTGATGTCCTAGGGCCCTGCTGAGCTGGCCCCACCCCTCACCTGAGCAGCAAGGGGAAGCTGGCCTTGGTGGTGTGGAGATGGGAGAGCCCAAGGTGGTGTGGGCACAGGAGAGCCCGTGAGTTGACCAACTCAGCTACCAGCCAGGCCCAGATCCAGGGCTTTGCTTGAGTTGACCCACCCTAACATCTAACCCATCTATGAGTTGCCGGAGCATGTGAAGGGGCTGGTCCTATAGAACCAAAGCTGCAGGATCTCCATGACTCAGAGATCAATAGGATATCTGAGAGGAGTCTTGGTGAGAGTCCAGTATTGATGGTGTAGCAGAAGCCAGAGGCCTTGAACCAGACCAATGAACTGCAATAAACATTTGCAAATAAAGATGTGTTGTCGGACAGAAGGGCACACTGTGTGACAACACATCATGGCACACTGCAGCTTCCACAGCAAGATTTTTTTCTGGCATTTATTTATTTATTTATTTAGGGGACAGGGAAAGTTACAAAGGTAGAGGGCAGATATGGAAGGAGTGGAAAATGAACAGTATCCGGGTACATGATGTGAAATTCACAAAAAGTCAACAAAAATAATGTTTTTTTTAAAAAGGCAGCATTAAATCTAAGCTAGACTCACTGTTGCTACGCTGGTATCTCTGCCTGTCCTACGAGGGTCACCTTATGCCTCATTTCTTGAAGCCTACCATGGTGGTCTCATCTTATAGATGCTAAGCCCCAGATGCCTTCAGAAATACAGCCACCTCAAAATTTCTTGTTTTGCCTCAGCCATCCATTTCTTGTTGGAAGTCTGGTGGAGTTGCCTACTGAAAGCTACTCTAGTCTCCTCAACAACACCCCCATTTTGGTTTTGTGAAACACACTCTACTTAGCTGAACCACATACTCCATGGAACCAGAACCCTTCTCCAACTTCATGAGGTAAATCAAAACCAATCATGATGGTCCCTTGACCTTGTAACTGCTTTAGCTATGTGCACCCATGCTTCAATTGTAGCCAAAAAGAAGTAGAGGCAGTGTTCTAGGTAGAGTTTCTGTTGCTGGGATGAAACACTATGACCCAAAGCAACTTGGGGACAGAAGGGTCTATTTGGCTTACACTTCTACATCATAGTCCATCACTGAAGGAAGTCAAGACAGGAACTCAAGCAGATCAGGAACCTGGAGACAGGAGCTCATGCAGAGACATGGCAGGACTCTGCTTACTGGTTTGCTCAGTCTACCTCCTTACAGAGCCCAAAACCACCAGTCCATGGATGGCACCACCCACACTGGGCTGGGCCCTCCCCAGTCAATCACTAATTAAGAAAATTCCCTAAAGGCTTGCCTACATCTGGATCTTATGCAGATATTTTCTTAATAGTGGCTTCCTCCTTTCCAGTGACTCTAGCTGTATCAAGTTGGCATTAACCTAGCAATCGAAGGTAGTTTGCTGGGGGATTCTGAGAAAGGTTTTCCTCACTGATCCAAGTGTTGTCTATAGCCATAGCTCAAAGAACTCTTACAACAAAAGACCCAGCCTACTTTTTAAAGGGTTGGACAGGTAGTTCTCCAAAGGAATTAGGCAGACAGAAGGGAATGTATGAAAAGATGTGAGGTAGCATTAATCATTAGGGATATTCAAATGGATACCATAGTAAGGAGGCTGCTTCAGCAGGTAACAGCATGTGCTGTGTCGGCATAAGGTCCTGAGTTCAAATTCGAGCACAGGTAAAAAGCCAAGCACAGCCTCAGTGCACTGTGGGCCTGCCTGTAAGCCCACTGCTGAGGGTGGGTGGGGGGGGGCGGGGAGGAGCCAGAGGATTGCTGAGGGCTTCCGGCTGCCAGCCTACCCTCTGCTACTCTGAGAGACCCTTCTCAAGGGAGTGAGGTAGAGTCGGAGGAGACCCAGCAAGTCTGTTTCTAAGGATGTACCTAAATTATTGGAAACCTGTGTCCACTAAAAATATAATGTACATGTATGTTCCTAACAGTATCATTTCATATAGACAAAAGTGAAAATAACCCACATGTCTATTATCAGCTGATGAATAGATAGAACAAAATGTGGTCAAGCCATATAACATTTTTCAGTCATGAACAAATAAAATGTTGATATATAACATAGATACATGTTTAAAATGCTATACTATATGAAAGAAGCCATATACACAGGGGCACATAGTCTAAGTGGCATAGATATAAAACACATTTACATATGAAATAGCCAAACCAAGTACATTTAGAGACTGGACGTAGCTGTGTAGTTGCCAGGGGCTAAGACAGGAGACAGCAGGAAGAGGCTGCTTAAGTTTCCATGGGGATGCTAAAGAGGTTGTAGCATAATAGTACTAATGAATAGCAATCTTGCATTAATGATAAGAAAAATACGCCTAAAAAGAAGTTTAATGCTGGGCGTGGTGGCGCATGCCTTTAATCCCAGCACTCGGGAGGCAGAAGCAGGCAGATTTCTGAGTTCGAGGCCAGCTTGGTCTACAAAGTGAGTTCCAGGACAGCCAGGGCTATACAGAGAAACCCTCTCGAAAAACCAAAAAAAAAAAAGAAGAAGAAGTTTAATGCTAATTCATGTCTGATCATAAATAAACGGAAAAATACTTTGCTAAGTAAACAAAATATGTCTATTAGACATATTTTGAAATGTGCTGAGTAGGATAATTCTCTAGACAGAAAACAGGTTAGCAGTTACCGGGGATATGGGGCGAGGTGGACCTGGAGAAGAAATAAATGGTTATTGCTTGGGTTCAGGGTTGTGCTTAGAGGGGTGAACTGTCCTGGAATTTGACAGCAGTGGCGGTCACATAATTTTGGAAGTACTCTAAAAGTCATAGAATCTCACACCTTAATTATTGACTTTTTAGCACGTGAACCATAATCTCAGTAATGTTTTTTAAACGGTGCATAAGAGTCTCTGACACCTTTATTTGCCTCTGGATACAGACTTGATGGTTTTCATGGAGCAACTGTAGCCATTTTACAATCATACACCAGCTTTAGTGATAAGCGTGGTATGTGAGGTTACAAGAGAAAAGATAAAACCAACCAGCCACCTGTTGGTGTTTCTGGGCCTCCTGTTACATATAATAATATATTGCTTAATGACTAATTCAACAGAAATGATGTGGTGCAAGGCTTAACTGGTATAAATGTATTCTTTGCAGTCAGCTCTGACTGTACATTAGTCAGTTGTTCATCGCCATGAAAAAGTATCTAAGACAAGTAAGATAAACAGTTATCTTGGTTCATGCTTTCAGTTCATGGTCATTTATTTGGGCTGGCAGCAACAGAGACCATACAGTAGAAGCACCTGGTAGGACAAGTCTGTTTACATCGTGTCGGCTAAAAAGCAAAAAGGAAAGATAGAGTAAGGACTGACAATTCCATCTCCCACAAGGGAGATGTTAGCAATTCCTCTAGGTTTGCTCAACAGCTACCTAGCAACAGCTTGCTTCTCTGCCTGCTCTCTCAATCTCTCTCTCTCTCTCTCTCTCTCTCTCTCTCCCTCCCTCCCTCCTTCCTTCCCTCCACGTCCCTCCCCCTCCCTCCCCCTCCCCTTCTCTTCTCCTTCCCTCCTTCTCCCTCCTCTTCCCTTTTTCTCCTTCCTTCCCTCCCTCCTGCCTCCCATGTTCCCAGCCAGCCTCTGCCTCTTCCTCTCTTCCTTCCTCTCTCCAATCTCTTTCTGTCCTTCTCTGTCCCCCTCCTTTCTCAGCTGCTCCCTCTTTCCTTCCCCGCCAATAAACCTTCACACTAGGTCTGTCACATGGCTCGATTGTTCAGGGGACACCTTGGTGGGCCCCACCATGATGTTCCCTCCCGCTGCCACATACCACATTTACAAAAAACAATAACTGGTTTGCTTACACCAACTGACTCTTCTTTCCACATGCCCACTCCATGGCTGTAGACTAAACATATCAACCACTAATGCAAAAGAAGTAAGTGCTCTCTAAAGCATGAGAATGCTATCCTGTGCAGGCCTAGAAGGTAGTTGGAGTACCTCTGGTACCCAGAGTAAATCCATCCCAGTTTCTATGAGTGGGGTAGAGAGGTGCAGTCTAAGCTGTGTCTACCCCCTGACCTCCAGGGGAACTGGCGAGGGTACCAGACAGCTGTCCAGGACTCAGAGCTCGAAGATAGGCTTCATGTCAGGGAGAGGCCAGCTGTGGAAGTCAACACAAAAAAAGAGAAGAGGTCTACTCCAGCTAGCTATGTTAATTAAGACTTTTATTTATTCTAAGATGCAAATGAATTGCTAGAAACTTGAGAAAAGCAATGTAAACTAAGAAGATGGACGGCGAGATAATTAAATAAAACAACTGATTATGGGACCAAACAAACGACAAATAGTAAGTGAAGAGAACTTTAAAATTAATATTGTAAGGCAGGCATGAGAAGACACTGTATCATTTAAACATGTGGCTTTTAAAGAAAAAATACATTCAGAAATTAAGAAAAGTTCTTAATAATTGCTGGATATTAATGTAAAGATTCTTAGGAGAAATGAAAGAAAGAAAGAAATCATTGAGAAAATATGCTAGCATATAGAGGAAAAGAGAAAAACATTTTAAAAAGAGAGAGAGGATGAGAAACAGAAAGAGAGAGAGGAAGAGAGGGGAAGAGAGAGGAAGAGAGAGGAAGAGAGGAAGAGAAAGAATTTGGGGAGGAAAATTCATCAAAGTTAAAGTTACTGCCTATCTGAAAGACAGACACTCTGAAGACACAGAACTTCAAAGTTAGAAGAAGGGAAATAAAAGAATAACACGATGATTTCCCATGAGAAGGCTCCGAGTCTTCAGGTTAAATGACACACTGAGTGTGGCAAGGACCTGTGAGACCAGGCTCTTGGCAGATTCCAATATACAAAGAATCGAAATCTTCAGAGCTAAGAAAGGTCATTGTGGAGCCAGAATCCCATAAGCTTATGAGGACCTTTAAGATGCAAAGATTGAGGGCCTTTACAGGCACCCTAAAAGCTTCATCTGATGATGTTCTTCTGTAGAGGGACCTAAGAAATTTGAGAGCACTCTCATTCTCTAACGTTTTTTCCAAAAGGGCATCAGGAGGTAGAATGTACAGTTAAGCATGAAAGTAACAAGTGGAAAAAAAAAAAAACAAAAACAAAATCCAAAACAGAAAGACTAAAAATGTGAGAAGGACCAGGACAGGTCAGGGCTTGAAGGCTTGACTGAGCCTTTGTGGCTGGCCACACTGGAGCAAGCTCTGATCGTCACCTCCTTCTCCCCAGCCTCTGCCACAGACCACAGCCACATTCGTGACAGAGACTCATCATTTATAACTTGACAAATGGGAAATTCACATGTAAGTACATGGCTGGCAGATACAGATGAAACCACCGAAGAGGCCCTCACCGAGGCCTCTGCAGAACAGGACTTCCGAGTACAAAGATGAAGAAAAAAATGTTTGCTTTCACTTGTGGTTTGTTTTGTTTTGTTTGTCTTTTTAAAAAGTCGATGGTAAAATAAGACAGTGTTCATCTGGGATGTATCCAAGTGACATCATTATTGATAGACTCGATTTTCTTGCTGTTTTCTGGAGCTTCTACACTTCCTACAATTAACCACATAGTCCTTTTTTTTTTTTTTTTTTTTTTTTTTGGTTTTTCGAGACAGGGTTTCTCTGTGTAGCCCTGGCTGTCCTGGAACTCACTTTGTAGACCAGGCTGGCCTCGAACTCAGAAGAAATCTGCCTGCCTCTGCCTCCCGAGTGCTGGGATTAAAGGCGTGCGCCACCATGCCCGGCCACATATTCCCTTTTATCATTAGAAATACGCACACAGTTCAGTGTGCAGCAGAAAAGAACAGCCATTTAATGATTCACTAACTACTCACTATTCTTTGCTTTGATCTGTCATTTTTTTTAGAATTTAGACAAGGACTTTCTAAAATTTAACTTTTTTGTGTGGTTGTTCATTATTGAGATTCCTGTGTTTCTCCCTCCTCTTTCCTCCCCCAAACCCTTCCTCATTCCCTTCCCCACTCTCCTTCAAATTTAGGGAATTTCACTAATTGCACATATTGCACGCATATATGTATTTGTGTGTACATATATATCCCTAAACATAGCCTGCTGAGCCCATGCGATGTTACTTCTGTGTATGTAAAGTTCAACTTTCCATGAAGCAATGCATCTCCTTGGTACTGAAGAGGAGACTATTTATTCATACTTAATTCTCCCCCTCTGCAAGACCCTCTTTTCTCAGAGCTCTGTGAATGACACATGCAGCAGCCAGATCTGCCCTATCCCTGGGGGTGCCTACTTCCACATTCCCCTAACAGACAGGGGCACCTCCTTCGGTTCCAGAGTTCTCTGGGGTTGCCTTCTCCAGAAGCCTGCCTACTATGGCACAGCATTCTTACTGGATTTTTTTCCTCCGTTTACTTAGCTATAGCCTTCCACGCTGGAATAAACTCCATTCTCTTATCTCAGCCTTACTTATTAAAACTCTTCATGTTGGGCAATGTTTTATCGTATATGTCTGCAATTATTCTCATATCTTACTGGTTTAAGCTCTCTTGTTTTTCTGTACCTCTTGCTCTGACTCTAGCCCTTCCACAGCTGTCAAATATATGTTTTTAAATTTAGTCTGCTTTGTTGCTTCCTGTTTTCTGTGTCCTTCTTTGAAGATGAATCTTTAAACTAACCTAGGAAGTCAGTTACATGTTGCTCCATCAGATTGAACCAAGTCCAGATGAGAAAGCACTGTACTAAAGACCAAACAACTGCACAGCGCCAACTCAGGAGGAGGAGAAAGGAAAAACAAGACAAAACAAAACACAAACAAACAAACAAACAAAAAACCAACAGCCCAAAGGTAGGGAAAAGAAGAGGATGAGACAGAAAAAGACTGGATGGAGATTTTCACAGAAAAATGAACTTAGGATGAATTATGCTTCTACTATTTGAGAGAAAGAACCAACCATTTTGAAATTTTTAAGAAGTCAAATTTATGCTTCCCACCCTCAGAATAGGGGCCAAAACCTTAAAAACAAATTTTAAGTGGGTCTTAGACTGGATACGATGTGGGTAGATGAGGGGTTCCTGGGAGGGAGGGAGGGAGACATTGCCTTTTCTTCTCCATAGAGATTTGTACTTTCAACTTAAACATGTTAAACAGTATTAGCTCTCTAAATCTTCATAAAGTGGATTACTATTTAACCATAAAGGGGAATTAAGCATTAAGTATACTACAAAGTTGAAACTTGAAGCAATATGCTAAGAGAAGCTAATCTTGAAAGACTGCATACCACACAGTTCCCTCTATACACCAGAGACAATGAGGAAATTAGTTTCACTGAGAGGTAAGAAAAACAGAGACTAAAGGATTTCTTTCTCCTCAGTGACTAGAACTGTTCTAAGGTGGACCATGGCGAGGACTGTACACATCTGTGGATATAAAGAACAAAACACACATCCCCTCCCCCCAAAAATCAACAAAACAAACAAAAAAAAACCTGCCCTCAATTGTATTTAAATGGGAAAATTATATTGTACATGAACCATATCTCAAAAAGTGGATTTTTAAAACTTAACAAATCTTAGCAGGATTGGAGTCTGATTTTGCACAGTGCCTACTCTCTCCATGGAAACTCAAGAAAAACGGAAGAAACCTCCTGAACTAACTGACAAGAACTACAAAGATACTAAAGCATGAAGCCAGATATTGTCTAACACAAGCTTGACACGGACCGCATAACTAGAGTGCATTTAATACCAACATTGAACCAACATGGAGATCTGAGACAAAGCACAGCGCTGGGCACCTAAACAGGCAAAGGGACAGTGACCCTGCCGAAACTCTCAAAGAGGACTCTTTGCCTTTTGAAAGTTTGACAAAAACCCACTTCCAGCCCCGAACCCCCAGCTACCACCCCCAGCCTGCAACTCCCAGCCCCACCTCCATCCCAGGGTTCATGTGACTCCTACTGTTACAACCTTTAAATACCAAGATTAACAATTGGCCACAGGTAGATAAACTCATCAAACAAGAAACTCTAAAGCCACTTTTAGAAACTCTAAACAAGAAACTCTAAAGCCACTTTTAAAAAGAGGATAGACAGAAGAAGGGTTGAAAGGCAGTAGAGGAAGCAGATGGTAGATTTTATAAGGTGATTTCACAGTATCGCCAGACCGCCGACCACGTTGGCTACTAGAGCGGGCTGAAATCCACTTCTCTCACTCTCTGGGGGTCTCTTCTGTAGCCCGTGGTCTTCCCATCCCTTCCCTGCTGTGACTGGTCACCGTGCATACTAACCCTTCTTTCCACCATGAGTGCTTGTGCTAACTGATGAAAGACTTTGGAAAAAATGTAAAGCCCTCATTTTAGGGCTAAGTTTTGAGAAGTGACTGTTGGGCATTGGGGCAAAAGATATGCTATGTAGTTTGCATCTCGGGGTAGGTGCCGACTGGATAGCAGCCTTTTGATTTATTAGAGCAGTTTAAAGACGTTCACACCTCAAATCCATAAAAGGTAATGCTAATTTGACCCCTCGTTTGTGCTCAGAGAATTTAATATCCACTTTGGCTAAGAAATCTGGCTGGTGAGACATAGGCAGGACCATATAGCGCTAACACGGCCCTACTAGCAGGCTTAACTAACTGGCAAACTGGTTAGAGACGAAGACAAGGACATTAACCCCAAAGAAAATGACCCACCACTATACCAAGGACTTAGAGTTTGAAAACAGTGGAGTTACTGTACCTGCTTGGCAAGGTAGAATTTGGTTATAGAAGATCTCTTGGTCCTGGATCTGTAGATACTGTAAAGTTGCCAAGGGGCCAAAAGCCAAAGAAAGCCCAAAGGAATCCACACAAGAACAGTTTGCTCAAAACAAAGAGGCAGGTCAGCTTCTGGACTTTTCAACAATGAGAGATTCTGGGGGACCAAAAGGGAAAGACTGGTGGATACATACTTTTAAAAGACACCCCCATTCTCCCAACATTCTCTAAATGCTTTCAATCAACTTGAATTCAACTCCACATTTATAACAATAGCAAGCTTTACTTTATAACTATATGTATTTCAGGCTCATCATTAATACGATATATTACACTAAAACACAGACACCATTTAATGACATGTAGTGGCTTTCCTCCTCTCAAAACGTATCTTCATGTGATTTTAAGTGAATGTCTACACTGACTAGACTGCATAGAACTTACTAAAATATTTTCCAAATTATAGAAAGAAGAAAGAGTACTCCTCTCTCCAAAGGGGAAAGTAGTTTCCAAGGTCTAAGAGCACACTATGTGGTTTTTAGCTCTATTTGAACACACTGGTAGATATTCTAACCTGCAGGCACCAGACAGAATGGTTGGACATGAAGGCTCATATCAAAACCAAGAGGACCTGGTACATTTCAGTGCCGAGATAACAATGGGCAGGAAACATGTTTTAAACAAGAGTTTCATGTAATAAAGAGTCCGTGGAGACAGAGTTGTGTGTACATAGCAGTTCCTGTATCAGGATCATACAAAGGTAGATTTTCTTTTTCCATAGATATTTTTAAACAGATCTGTTGGTACTGGTGTTCTAAAGGAAAGGTCAAAGTATCAGACAAGATGATTTGTAGAATTCTAAAAAGAAATTCTCTATGTGTGTCTCTCTGTCTGTACCTCTCTGTCTCTATTTTTATCTCTGTCTGTCTCTGCTTGTATCTCTCTTTGTGTCTCTGTCTCTCTCTCTCTGTTTGTCTCTTTGTCTCTGTCCCTCTCTGTTTCTGTCTCTGTGTCTCTCTGTGTCCCTGTCTCTGTCTCTCTGACTGTCTCCCTCTCTGTCTCTGTTTGTTTCTTCTCTCTCTCTCTCTGTCTCTCTCTCTCTGTCTCTCTCTCTCTGTCTCTCTCTCTGTTTCTCTGTGTAACAGCTGTGGCTGTCCTAGAATTTGCCTCATAGACCAAGTTGGTCTTAAACACACAGAGATCTGTCTGCTTCTGTCTCCCAAATGTTGGGATTAAAGGTGTGTGCCACCATGCCCACCATACCCAGCCTTCAAAGGGGATTCTAAAGAGATGATTAGCTATCTTTTAATAGTCTTCATGTCTTGGCCATGAAGGCTTGAGGGCTTAAGTTCTTCCTAACACATTAAGGACCATCTAATGTCTTTCCTGCTCCTCTCAACATTATGGAAGTAACATCAGTACATCCCCCAAAAGCTCAGACATATGCCTGCTCTTTTCCTCTTACCCTACAAAGTATGATTTAACAGTTCTCTTCCTAGGACTGAAGAAAGTGCATTTTTCTTTATTTCTCTGATAAAAAGGCTCTTCTGCAGCTAGTCCGAGAAAATCATCTGCAGTGCACTAAAAAAATGCTATAGAAAAAAAAAAATGGAATGCCTTTCCCAGGTGTTATAATCATGTGGCTAAATTAAATTTTTTTTTCTTAAAACCAAATAAACCTCTAAATTTACTGGTTCATACTGACAGCCATGCTTGCCTGAGTTTGAGAAGAGGAAACCATGAGAATCAATGTAATTTCTCACCCAAAAAGTAGAGTTGCAGAATTCGTCCATCGTGATTTCCAGGGCACTCTGTTACGATGACTTTCTATGATTGTCTTGTTTCTTCTTTACCTTTTGCCTCAAGGAAAGCAGATGTTAAGGAGCAATGTGCTTTTCCCATCCTCACTGCCCAATTAAAGGCAAGCCTCCCGACCTTTCATCCTGACAACTTAATAGTTAACTTTGCTAAACGTATGCTTTGTCATCCCAGTGAGCAGACATGTGACTGGGAATCACCAGGTACAAAGAGGCTTATCACTTCTCCAAAGCCCCACCCCTGTAGTGACCAAATCTACAAAGAACCAATCAGAGACATTAATGCAGTTGGCAGGTCAGAAGTCCAGTACACAAAACAACAGAGTAACCAGTGCATCCTTGCATGTGGGGTTTTACTTCAGTTTGAACTCGGTTAAGAGTTCACAGAGATGTTAAATACCAATACCTCTGATTATTGTTTTGTCTTGTTTGAGACCAGGTTTCTCTGTGTGGCACTCGCTGTACTGGAACTCACTCTGTAGACCAGGGTGGCCTCAAACTCACAGAGATCCACCTGCTGATGCCTCTCAAGTCCTGAGATTAAAGGTGTGCATCACCATGCCTGGCTACCTCTGAGTTTTTGATTAAGAACTTATAATAAACATAAAACAAGGTTTAAAGGAATATAAACTTTGTTTGAAAAGGTCAAGTTAGCCGGGCGTGGTGGCGCATGCCTTTAATCCCAGCACTTGGGAGGCAGAGGCAAGCGCGTTTCTGAGTTCGAGGCCAGCATGGTCTACAAAGTGAGTGCCAGGACAGCCAGGGCTATACAGAGAAACCCTGCCTCGGGGGGGGGGAAAAAAAAAAAGAAAAAGAAAAGAAAAGAAAAGGTCAAGTTATATAAAAGAGTGAAAGCACTGTGAAACAATGAACAAAATTTGAACAATAAAATGTTAGCCTTATTGGCAGGATTAGGTAGTTTTTGTTTTTCTTTTTTTTTTTATGTTTTGTTTTGTTTTGTTTTTTGTTTTTTGAGACAGGGTTTCTCTGTGTAGCCCTGGCTGTCCTGGAACTCACTCTGTAGATTAGGCTGGCCTCGAACTCAGAAATCTGCCTGCCTCTGCCTTCCTAGTGCTGGGATTGAAGACGTATGCCATCACCGCCCGGCTCTTTTTATTTTCTATTGTATTTTTGTTTTTTCATAATTATCAAGTATTATTTGTGTAGTAGCATTTAAAGGTGCATAACATAAAACATATCATCTTGACGAGTTCTAAAGTATATAATTCAGCAGTGCTAAGTGGACTTATATTGTTGACCAATTTCTAGAACTTTTTATCTTGCAAAACTGAAACTTTATGCCAATTGTGCATAGCCCCTCTCCCTCTAGTAAAGAATGCTGTTTTGTTGGCAATAGAAACAACTTCATATATTCTTTATTTATCTTGTTTTCTTTGTTTGTTTGTTTTGTTTGGGGACAGAATCTCAATGTGGAACCCTGGAACTCATTTTGTAGGTCAGGCTGGGCTGGAACTCACAGAAATCTGTCTGTCTGTGTCTTCTGAGCACCACCATACCTGGCTTATATTCTTGTTTATTCAAATAAGACATTATGAGTTTTGCTCTTCAGCTTAAGAATTAAACTTGTGTTTGTGTTGACTACAAAACCAGTTCTACATAATCCTCCAGTCCGTGGTGTTTACCATGTCAGCAGGTACGGCTTCACTCAGGATGTTCTAATTAAAAGGAGATCTGAAGATATTCAGCGCATTACATTTTCATTTTCTGCTAGTGAAATATAACATTAAAAATGGAAACATATTTATTTTTCTAAACTGAGAGATTTGCTACATTTGTCACAGTCCTAAGCCAGAAAAATCAGTGGTACTGGTACTCCACAGAGGCATTTAAACTCAGTAGATACTATCATAACCGACAGGAACCCATCTAGGTATCCAGAGGCGGTTCCATCGAGGCTAGAGCAATAGCTACTGGACTTTAGAATGGTGTCGATTTCTTATGGAAGGGGGTGGGGGTGGCATTCAGTTAAAAAAAAAAAAAAAGCTGAGTGTGTCAAAAAAAACTCCTGAAGTGGTGATAAATTGTGGCCATGAAAATTTCACAACTCTTCAAAGAGAGAAGAATTTTTCTTTTGGACTTTTTGAATGACTGCGTTTGCTTTGACCCGGAAAACGTGGCAGGGATGATCCTGGGTAAAGTGTCAAGCCCAAACCTTAGAGCTTACATGTCTTTCTCTTCACCTGCACTTCATTTCCTGAAATGTGCTAGCAGGAGGGAGACCTAACTACAGGAGGGTGGAGGAGGGGTCACAGATCGAACAGAGAGAGATTGCGTAATTCATCTTGACTGTGGCTGTGGTCCAAGATTGTGACTGACACCTTCCAAGACCATCACTGCAGTTGACTTTCCAGGTGGAAGCTGGCCCAGAACAATTACCCAACTGGCACACAGAGCTATGAGGAATAGTCAAATGTTGTTTTAATCCAGCAAGTCACTTCGCTGCTTTTCTGGACTGATATTTTTAGTATCTTAGTATAGTTTTTTGTTTGTTTGTTTTGTTTTTTGTTTTGTTTTTTTCGAGACAAGGTTTCTCTGTGTAGCCTTGGCTGTCCTGGAACTCACTTTGTAGACCAGGCTGGCCTCGAACTCAGAAATCTGCCTGCCTCTGCCTCCCAAGTGCTGGGATTAAAGAAGGCGTGCGCCACCACGCCCGGCAGTATTTTTTTTTTTTTTTAATGTTAGTCATTGACCCTCTAAATCATTTAAATGAGCTATAGCTAACCTGAAAATTCCTACGAAACCAGATTACTTATTTTAGTTTTAGGACTTGTGAGATTGCTCAGGGGGTTCTTGCTGCTAAACATTGTCAACCTGAACTCAATTCCTGGAACCCATAAGGCAAAGAGAGGGAAGCAGCTCCCGCTGATCTCCACACGTGCACTCATGCGCATGCACATATAACAAAATGTGGCTTTATTGTTAGCATATGTCATTTGTTCAATGCAAAAAGTTTCATCATGAGACTTTTGCAAAGATTCACAATGTACTTTGGTCATGTTCCTTCATCCTTCAGCTGTTTGTATGTCCCTGCCTCTCTGATCGTTTCCTTTTTGCCTCAAATAGGACTCTACTTTTATGTGTTTACATTTTTAGATCTAGGTTCCGTGTCTGAGAGAAAGCATGCAGTATTGCCTTATTTTGCTTGACATTTCCCTATGTTTTTCCCCAGCAGTTTCAAATTTTCCTATCTTCCATTAAAGTCCCAGAGCCATTTTGAATGAATATAGGATGAGACATAATGAACTCGTTTCTTCTACACAGGAATATCTAATTTTTCCAGAGCCATTAGTTGAAGAGGCTGTCTTACCTTTGATGTATGTTTTTAGGGCTTTGTCTAATCATGGTCTATCATTGATCTAAGTATCTGTTTCTATACAATTCTATAGTGCTTTTGTTACTATAGCTCTCTAATATAACTTTAAGTCATGTATTATGATATTTCTCAGGATTGCTTTAGCTGTTTGACATTTTTTGGTGCCTTCTTGTTATATTTTCCCATTTCTATGAAGATTTTCACTGCAATTTTGATGAGTTTTGCACTGAGTCTGTAGATCATCTTTGGTGACATTACCATTTCACAATATTAATTATGCCAATTCATTATTTTGTTTTAAAGGTTTTATTATTGCCTTTCTGTTTGTTTGCTTGTTTGTTTTGTTTTGTTTTTACTTTCTTGTTAGATTATTCTTAGGTTTGGAAGGTTCTTTGAGGCTAATATGAATGAAAATGTTTCTCTCATTTCTTTCTTACCATTTTTGTGACTAGCATACAAAGTATAGAAGCCTCTGGGGGGTGTTTTGGGTTTTGTTATTGCTATTTTTTTTATTTTATTTAATCTTTTTTTAAAAATAAATTTATTTATTTATTTATTTATTTATTCCTTGTTCTGGTCAACCCCGCTCGCTCCGCCGGCTCTGCTCGCTCCGGCCAGCCCCACTCGCTCCCAGCCGCCCCCGTACGGCCCCCACTCGTTCCAGCCGGCCCGGCTCCCTCTGATCGGCTCCGCTTGCTCCGTTTGGCCCCACTCGCTCCGGCCCCGCTAGCTCCGGCTGTCCCTACTTGCTTTGGCCGTCCCCGTTCGGCTCTGCTCGCTGGACAGCCTCACTTGCTCCGGTTGGTCTCTCCAGTCCAAGGATTCATTTCCTATTATTCTTCATAAGTATGCTGTAGCTGACTTCAGACGCACCAGAGGAGGGCGTCAGATCTTGTTACGGGTGGTTGTAAGCCACCATGTGGTTGCTGGGATTTGAACTCATCACCTTCGGAAGAGCAGTCGGGTGCTCTAACCGGCTGAGCCATCTCACCAGCCCTAATCTTTTTTAAAAATCCAGATTTTATCCCCCTCTTGGTCCACCCTCTGTTCCACATCCCATACTTCCCCACACACACCTCATCTCCACGGGGATGTCCCCACTCCCCATCCGCTCCCCGCCCCCCCAGACCTCCCCACTCCCTGGGGCCTCCAGTCTCTTGAGGATTAGGTGCATCTTCTCTGACTGAGTCCAGACTAGGCAGTCCTCTGCTATCTAAGTGTTGAGGGCCTCATGTCAGCTGGTGTATGCTGCCTGGTTGGTGGCTCAGTGTTTGAGAGATCTTGGGGGTCCAAGTTAGTTGAGACTGCTGGTCCTCCTATAGGGTTGCCCTCCTCCTCAGCTTCTTCAGCTTTTCCCTAATTCTACTTAAGGCAGGGTTTCACCAAATAGCCCTGGCTCATAGAGACAAGAGCAGGGATGGAAAGCGAGTACCACTGCACCCAGCCTGCTCTTGATTTTTGTGTGTTGCCTTGTCTCTGAGCTTTGCTGATGATGCTCGGCGGAGTGAAGTTTCTAACAGAATCTTTAGGGTGTGGATCATGGGGTCTGCAAGCAAGCACACTAAGACCTCTTCCTTCACTGTTTGTATCCTTTTTATTTCTTTCAGTTGCCTCATGGCTCTGGCTAAGAATACATGTGCTTTATTGAATAGAAGTGAGAGTGAATGCCCTCAGACTTGAGAGAAATGCTTTGAAGCTTTCTCCCATTTCATAGAATGTTGGCACCCGGGTTGTTCTATACGGCCTTCGCTATGTTGTGGTACAATCTCTTTAGTCCCAAATTTCTCTCCAACTTTTATCATTATAAAAGTAACTTTTATTTGCCTAATGTCATTGTCATCTCAGAGGCTTACTGCTGAAGAAACTCACCTTTTCTAGCTCTTTCTGAACTCTGGCTGGCCGGTTCTACTCAGCTGTTCCAGCTCAAACTCCTCTCCAAGCTGACTGATTCAGTCTAGCTTCTCTTGGCTTCTCATTGAATTGCTGCTTGGCTTGGCCTCAAACTAACTCTGGTAATCTATTCTAGTTTTCTGTCTCCTTTTTCTCTGGTGTCAGCTGCCTGTGCTGCTCTGCCCTGAGTGGCATGAACTCACAAAGGAACTCACCTCCACTGCACTGCATTGACTCCCAGCTGACTCTCAGCTGGCTGACTGAACTCAACTCAACTGAACCCCACTCACTAAAATGCCCTCCAATCAGATGTCACTTTCAAACATGGCTGCCTCCTTCCACAACCTAACCTTACCTACATTGGGATTAAAGGTGTACTACAGGCATGTCTGTATTTCAGACAGTGTCATTCCAGACAGATCATACAGAACTAGGTTTTTGGGTGTGATCCCTTGCCAGAACAGCCATGTTGTTGGATTAAAATCCCTCTATATTTCATGAAAGAATATTAAATTTTGTCAGGGTCTTTTAAAAAAAATCCATTAAAATGATCAAATGATTTCTGTCCCTGAGTTTATTTATACCTGTATTACATTTATAGATTTGCGTATGCTGAAACTTCTTAACATCGTTGGAATAAAGACAGCTTCATTCTGGCATATGATGTGTTATAGAATTTGGTTAAGGTGTTTTGTTGAGAAATCTTGCATCTACATCATGGAAATTGATCTACAACTTTGTGGTTGTGTCCTTGACTGTTTTTGTCATGAAGCAATACTGGCTTTGTACAGTAAACTTTGTTAGTCTTTTTTCCCCCTTGCAGTTATAGGGACTGAGCCTGGGTCTTGCTTGTGCTAGGCAAGTGATCTACCAGGGTGCCACATTCCATTGAACTGTTTTTTAATACAGAAATGAATGGGTACCTGGATAGAATAGGAAGGATGTGTTATGTCTGACCCTCAGCCTCCATAGCTGTAGACATTTTGTTCCATGCCTGCTAGCTATTTCATATTGTTGCTGTACCATGCCTGTCAGTCATTGACACAGAGAGGTGACTCAGTTCAGAGCAAGGACATGCTGACCACACGCCCTGTTTGTTCTGTGAGTTCTGAATGTTCTGTATAAGGTTTTGCTAATCTTAAGAAACTCCACAAAGCTTTCCGTAGGACCCATCAAATCAAAGGACAATATGAACTGTTAGGTCTGCAATATCTTGGGTCAGAGCTGACCACTGGGCAGTACTTCATGTACCTGCATATGAATTCATTGTGGTTTCTGACAGAAAAAGATATCCATTGTCATATTTCAGATTATTCTGAGCAAGCCGGGTGTGGTAGCGCATGCCTTTAATCCCAGCACTCGGGAGGCAGAAGCAGGTGGATTTCTGAGTTTGAGGCCAGGCTGGTCTACAAAGTGAGTTCCAAGACAGCCAGGGCTACACAGAGAAACCCTGTCTCAAAAAAAAAAACAAAAACAAAAACAAAAACAAAACCCAGATTATTCTGAGCTATGTCCCCTGATCTGACTAGTATAAGGTTGTGTGCTGTGTGTTCAATAACTTATTCTTGCTTAATTGAGATCAATGTTCATATGGTTTGTGTGGGTATTCCTGAACCCCAACAGGTACTTCTATGCTGTGTTGAAAACTGATGACATTAAGAGCCTATGTAAATGAGATTACCATTGCTAACGGAGATGCCTGTTTATCCACAGGCCAGTGAGACCTAGAGGAAAGTGGGTTATAATAAAAAGGGAACAGCGGGGGCTGGTGAGATGGCTCAGCGGGTAAGAGCACTGACTGCTCTTCCGAAGGTGATAAGTTCAAATCCCAGCAACCACATGGTGGCTCACAACCATCCTTAACAAGATCTGGCTCCCTCTTCTGGAGTGTCTAAAGACAGCTACAGTGTACTTACATATAATAAAATAAAATAAATCTTTAAAAAGGGAACAGCACCTCAGCATTTTTATTTTTTTAAAGATTTATTTATTTATTTATTTATTTTATGTAAGTACAATATAGCTGTCTCCAGACACTCCAGAAGAGGGTATCAGATCTCATTATGGATGGTTGTGAGCCTCCATGTGGTTGCTGGGATTTGAACTCGGGACCTGCGGAAGAGCAGTCAGTGCTCTTAACCGCTGAGCCATCTCTCCAGCCCTTTTTTTTTTTTTTTTTTTTTAAAGGATGTTAGCACAGTTTATTGACAACAGCAGCAATGTCTCTGAACTGGTAAAATCTTACTTCAAAGGCAAATCACATTATTTCCTTCCGAATCATCCAGATAAATGTAGGATGTGGGCCGTTGAGCCCTAAGTTCACAATAAAGAAGACATGGCTGATAGTCCGTCAGTAAAGTTGTTTCCTTTTCTGGATCAGAGACCTCATATAACAGCTGTGATGGATAAATGAAGTTTTGAAATCTTAGTCTCATTGTAACTATGAAGGAAGACCAACTGAACCTTAGCGGGTCCAGGCCTCATCAACCCCTTAAAATGGCCTTTGTCCCTCAGGTTCAGGCTAAAGCCTACAAAGTTTTCTTTTCTAAGAAGTAGAAGAGGGTAAATTACAAAATCGGTTTTTGGATTTGATAATCAATATTTCAATTTAATTATTGCTGTTAAAGTTCGCTGTCAGCTCAGATATTTAAAACATTTCCTAAAGTGTGTCAGGGCTAAGTTAATCAGTAAGTGAGTTAGAGCAACTGTGACAGACTAGGGACATCACCCTGCCCGCCCGCCCGCCCGCCCGCCCGCCCGCCCGCCTGCCTGCCCGCAGTCTGGTGTGACCCTCATGCTCTGCAGCATTCCTGAGAAATTACGAAATCTTTTCAGCTAGTTAAAACACTTTTCAAGCTGCAGAGTGAGAAAAGGTGGGACTATTTAGCTCTCTGCTCTTAGAGCAGGCAAACTTTGGAAGCCCTCAGTCCTCACTTCAGGGTTAGCTTTTCACATTTTCACATGCATTTAAGATAAAGCTAATGTAATAAACTTGTTAGCCAGAATGCTCTGAAATCTTTTAATTTCTCTAAAATAAAATAAAAAGTGTGTCTATGCTTGTTTATTTGTTTGTTTGTTTGTTTTGGATTAAATCTTTAAGAAGCTAAAAAGAATCTGACCGTTTTCAGATGGAAACGAGACGCTTTAGACACCATCCCCCAGGTTTCTTCTAAAATAAAAGGCTCAGATTTGGTATATCAAATCCTTCAGTTTAATGACTGTTACAAAGCAAGCATTAAAGCAAGCAAGGTTATCACAGAGATCCCTAATCCTCTGTGAGTGTTTGACATCTCAATCAATATTGTTTCTGTAGCTCTGCTTTAGTGAAATATGGGGCAATTTTCATAAGATATAGAAGCATTGTAAAGAAACACTAAGATAGTCCACAGTTTGGGTTCTGGGACATTGATAGCTACTTCTCCATATTACCTATATGGTAGTCTTCCTCAAGAGAAGATTAGATGTAGACATAAAAGGTAAAGAAAATCCACTGGAGTAGACAGACGTTTCATAGGGTACCAACAGAAGGAGGGTAGAAATGAAGTCGGTGTAATACGGCACTGACCTTTGGTTCAACTACACTTAAAAAAAATCACAAGCTACTGCTGTTCTTGTTATATCAAGAGAAAAAGGCAAGGGCTATGTGAAAATAAAAGATTCTCAGAAGTCTATCAGGAAAGATACTCCAAAAATTCTTAAACAATATAAAACCAAGTTATCAAGTTATGAATCAAAAGTTAAATTCAGCAGGCTCAGTTTTGTTCAAATAAAATACTTCAGTGGACCTGGAGCAAAGAATGCATTTTATAAAATGTGAAGAATATTCAGTGAGAATGGTTGCTTGATTTTCTTATTTATCCCATAAAGTCCCACAATTTATGTGGCCCCTTATTAAAAAAAGTTGCTTAACTCCTGAATTGTACTTCATAAATGACAGAAGAGGGCCACTGTTACAGATTTTTATCTATGTCAGAAAGAGAGTTAAAAAAGAAGAGAAATCTGGGCTGGTGAGATGGCTCAGCGGGTAAGAGCACCCGACTGCTCTTCCGAAGGTGATAAGTTCAAATCCCAGCATCCACATGGTGGCTCACAACCATCTGTAACGAGATCTGGCGCCCTCTTCTGGAGTGTCTGAAGACAGCTACAGTGTACTTACATATAATAAAAAAAATAAATCTTTAAAAAAAAAAAAGAAGAGAAATCTATATTAGGGGATGTTCTGGAGAACTCAAATTTGCTTCTGCCTAATTTCCAGGCCATGTATGGGGCTGGCTGGCACTACAGCTTAGAGTCTACAGTAACAGCCGGACACATGACCCCGAACTCTTCTGCTGCTAGCATTTAGCCAATGCCAAGAAGTGTAGGTGCATGTTATTGTAAATTTATCAAAACAAATAGAATACATAGAACCAAGAAGGGTTGTAACTATGAGTTTTGTGAATTAATGCAATACAATAATAGTCATTAAACAAAACAATTATAATAATGGATATTAAAATCAAGGGAGGCTATACATGTATGAGAACAGAGTTTATAGAAAATCTCTGCAACTTTAATTCAATTTTGCTATGATCTAAAATTGCAAAGATTGCTAAAAGATTGCTCTAAAAGATTTTGGAAGGATGCTCCTTTTAAAATATTCATTTATTTTATGTATCTGCGTGCTTACTCTCATTATTTGCAGATATAGCTGCATGTTAGAAGGCTTCAGAGAGAAGAGGGCATCGGATCCCATGACAGATGGTTGTGAGCTATGTTGCTGCTGGGAATTGAACTCAGGACCTCTGGAAGAGAAGCCAGTGCTTTTGGTCACTGAACCATATCTCCAGCCCACAAATGCAAATTTTTAAAAAGCAAGTAGAACATATGTTACTTCTCTTTGATAAAAAAATTATGTATTTATAGATTCAAACAATTTAAAAAATTGTTTAAAATGAGATGGTTTCTACTTATGTGTAGTTTTAAATTGTATTATTATATTGTATGTGTATTGGTGTTTCCTCTGGATGTATATCTGTGCACTGTGTGCGTGCCCTTTGCCCACAGAGGCCAGAAGGCATTGGGATCCCTGGAATACTTGAACCTGAATCCTCTGGAAGAGCAGCCAGTGCTGAGAACCTCTGAGCCATCTCTCCAGCTCCCCCCACCCCCGCCACTTTTTAAAAATTTTAAAGCTGGATCTTATGTAGCTCAGGCTGACCTCAAACTCACTATACACCAAAGCTTTCTTTGAACTCCTCGTCTTCCAGACTCAACTTCCCAAGTGTCAGCCAATATGTTTGGTTTTCAAATGAATTGTTAACAGTAGATTTTCTTGGAGCTGTGAGAAAACAAGGTTTCTGAAACTTGTTTTTTATATTAGACACTGGAAGCCAGAGAATGAACAGCAAAGCTTTTGCAAACCTAAAATAGATTTTATGAGAACTTACACAAGAAATACCAAAACCATTACCTGGAATCACTGAGAATAGTAAAAGTATCAGAAGACTGAATGGGCAACTACCTCACAGTATTTTTAATAGGAAAGGATAGAGAGATGCTATAACACAACACAACACCACACACACACACACACACACACACACACACACACACACACACACACACTTACACACTAAAGTCTAACTTCAACTATTGGAAATAACCAGAATAGTTTGTTAAGTAAAGAATGTTTTGGGAGGGGGCTGGTGAGATGGCTCAGCGGGTAAGAGCACCCGACTGCTCTTCCGAAGGTGATACGTTCAAATCCCAGCATCCACATGGTGGCTCACAACCATCCGTAACGAGATCTGGCGCCCTCTTCTGGAGTGTCTAAGGACAGCTACAGTGTACTTACATAGAATAAATAAATTAAATCTTTTTTTTAAAAGATATATATATATATATATATATGCCTTTACAGCATGATATTTCAATCAACACAATGATGTATACACACAGTAGTAGTCTCATAAGGTTCTACTGTCCACTAATTATTGCTTTACTAATCTGTATGACTTTGCAGAATGAAATTTCCTCATGACACATTTTTCATCCTTGTTAAGCGATGCACCACTGTAATTCAACAGATATAATTAAGGGACAGGAGATATTTAATCATAATGACTCAGGAGAAAAATGTACTGTATTATTGGCACTTAGGAATCAAAGTCTGATTAATAAGTCATTAATTGAACAAGCTAGTAAGAAACATTTTAAAAGTTTACAGAAGTTCAGTGACTAAGATAACCCCAAGAATTGTACATTTTTGGTTAATGATTAGAGCTATTAGGTTTAAGGAAGGGTTTCGAAAGAAAACATTATGAAAGAAACTGTGGGTCTCATTTCACCGTTGACATTTGTCTACAAAGAACAGAAGTATATAATTTTGAATCGTATCATTAAGTACATGGATCTGTTTTTGATTTTTTAATCTGATACTTTATCGTCTCGGTAAAGAGGGTAGTTTCCATTATACATATAAATGTATCACGATTTTACTGGTGTCGTTTTTGTTGTTTATTTTTGTTTTTGACTATCCATGGACTAAGGGCGAGAGTGCAGTTGAGTGGTAGAAGACTTACCTATGTGAAAGGCCCCAGGTTTTAAGTCCAGTACTTCAAACAAACAAACAAACAAATCCATGGATCAAATTAAAATTAACATCATTTTAATATTTGTACTGTGAAATTATTTTCCTTTCAATTGCTAAAACCTAGAATATAGTGAAATCTTTCCTAAAGGATAAATTGCAAAGAACATGTTTAAATAATAAATTAACTTGTTAAATTATAAGTTAGAGCCGGGCGTGGTGGCGCACGCCTTTAATCCCAGCACTCGGGAGGCAGAGGCAGGAGGATTTCTGAGTTCGAGGCCAGCCTGGTCTACAAAGTGAGTTCCAGGACAGCCAGGGCTATACAGAGAAACCCTGTCTCGAAAAACCAAAAAAAAAATATATATATATATATATATATAAGTTAGACTTAAAGCCTACCCCCCCAAAAAAAAGTGCTTACTGAAAGGAAGTTTATATGGGTTTCTAAGTTCATATTTTCAAAAATGATAAAAGTTGGTCCAAAAGCTGGGCGTGGTGGTGCACGCCTTTAATCCCAGCACTCGGGAGGCAGAGGCAGGTGGATTTCTGAGTTCGAGGCCAGCCTGGTCTACAAAGTGAGTTCCAGGACAGCCAGGGCTACACAGAGAAACCCTGTCTGTCTCAACCCCCCCCCCCCAAAAAAAAGGTATCTAATATTGATAAGCTATTTCTCTGCCAGTGAAATGAGCCAATTCAAGCCAGATTAAAGTATACATAGGCAGGTTTATTGCCATGAGTAGGAAGTGTGTGTGTGTGTGTGTGTGTGTGAGAGAGAGAGAGAGAGAGAGAGAGAGCCCAAAATGTCTGGATGTCTGGATTATATACAGAAGAGAGCCTCTGAGGGGCGGGGAGGTGGGGGTGGGGGTGGGGAGCTATGGGGAAGAGCCCTGGCTGGATAGTTCAGATTGGGGGCAGGGTATGCTAGGTAGGGACTTAGAGACACAGGGGAAAACCTGGAGGCCAGGTCTGCTTTGGTTTGTAAAATATGCACCTTGGTTTCTTGTCCCGAGGTCTGAAGCCAAAAACAAAAAACAAAAAACAAAACAAAACAAAAAAAACCTGCTAGCTCTCAGGTAATTTTATTTTCTTAACTATTTACAAATACCTATTTACAAGCCTGATTCTACAACTAAATTGTCAAATCTTTAGAAATCTCTGTGACAGATGACTGAGTTAGTCAGTCTTTCTCTTGTGCGCCTCTGAACCCCAGAGGGCTCCTTAGCCATCTTTCCTGGGTCCTGCCAGCCGCTTCTCTGTGCTTCCTGCAAGCCCAGAAAGAGCATCCCTATCTCTTACCTGGAGCTTCTTCCATTAAGCTCTTCCAACCTAAAAGAGAAAGAACCCCAAAGCCAGAGTCAGCCCAAGAGCCCCAAAGAGCACTCTCTCAAAGGTCCAATGGCTATAAAGAAGTTCTCCCCTACACCCTTGGCAGGCTGTCTCTGTCATGGTAGGGGACTCCAAGCCAAGTCAGTGGGGACCTAACCAACGTTTTGTTTGTTTGTTTGTTTTCCACCAAGACAGGGTTTCTCTGTATCGCCCTGGCTGTCCTGTAACTCACTTTGTAGACCAGGCTGGCCTCAAACTCAGAAATCTGCCTGCCTCTGCCTCCCCAGTGCTGAGATTAAAGGCGTGCGCCATCACGCCTGGTTCCTATCCAACCTTTACAGTGGAGAAGCTCAAGGCCAAACAGTACACTCTGCCTCAGGTGATAAAGCAAAGAGCACACGACCTCTCCCAAGCGCTTGCCTAAAGACTTTCCATTCCTTAGCGTTCTTATCTAAGGAGGCATTTTTAGGTACACCCACACTACATCTCTCCGAGACACACAAAATTGCAGCTGACAAATGCAGTATCTTTCTAGACTTTTATGTTTTGCTAACAATTAGGTTTTCTATGAACCATAATCAAATATCCTACAATACCTTAAAATCTACAATTTCATTTTAAAATCTTTTACTACGGAGGTTGCATCTGAAGTACCATGGGCACAGGGCAGGCATGCAAATTTGGGCTAAACAAACGAATGCTGTTCTCCAAACTATGACTTTGACTTGAGAGACAATTGCATTGTGTCAGCATTACTTAAGAGACTCTCTGTGGCCTCTAGAGACAGGAAGGACTATCGCCTCCTATCTTGTGATTAGACCCTTGAGAAATCGGTTACAAAATGAGTAAACACGGCGGGCGACCTATGGGGCAGTGTCCTATCCTCACAGAAACATAAGGCTCTGAGAAGTCTCAGGTATAAAGTGTCTCCCCAGAAGCAGACGCAGACTCAAGAGCAGATTCAGCAAGTTCCAACAAACTTCCGAGGCCTTTGAACTCAGTCAAACCTAGAGACTTATCTTACTAGAAAGATTGTGCTTCCAAAGATAGGTTATCTCTTGAAAATTGTTGGTACATTGCGTAGCTTTAGCTTTCTTAACCCTTAGCAACTGCTAGTCTGGGAGCTGATTCAATTTTCATTTGTTTAGGACCCTTGCAAAAGTCCTAACCAAAGTGACCAAAGTGGCTTGGATAAAAATATTTGTTGGTTTAAATAACTACCCCCCCATAAAAAAACTACAGTCCACACAATTAATTCCAGAGGCTCTATTCCATCACTCTGATTTTTTTTTTCACATGTTAGTTTTATTCTTAAATAGGTGTAAGCTTACCTCAATAGCTTCAGGCAGGACTCATCTCTAGATATAACATACATTAATCGAGAAAGGACTATTTTCAGGAGGACTTCCAAAAGTAGAAGCAAACTTTCTGGCCTCTCAAATGATACAAGTTCCTCAGTCAAACCCTCACTGTGGAGTGAGGCCTGAGGTCCTTAATGAGACCCAGCCCTGAGCCTGTGCTGAGGACAGCCTTCTCTAAGTCACTGATGCTTCGTGGGAAGGAGTGAGGGTTGTGTTCTAGTACAGACTCAGGATAATATGGGAACAAACTATTTTCATACCAGAAGAGGACTTTAAAATGGGTTTTTGTTTGTTTGTTTGTTTGTTTTCAAGACAGGGTTTCTCTGTGTAGCCTGGCTGTCCTGGAACTCACTCTGTAGACCAGGCTGGCTTCGAACTCAGAAATCTGCCTGCCTCTGCCTCCCAAGTGCTGGGATTAAAGGCGTGTGCAACCACACCCCACTGTCGTGCGCCGTCCCCGCCCAGCGGGGAATAAGAAACCAGGTTTCTTCTCAGGACAGTTTACTCAGGAAATGTAATGTGGTGAATGGCAATGCAGAATGGCCCTGCATGCAGTTACAGAGTGAGAATGGTGCAATGGCGGAATGGGGCCGAGGAGAGTGGAGTAGCAGAGTGGAGTGGTAGAATGGAATGGAGCCCCCGGGGGGCCCCCACACCCAGCCAACCCAAGAGCAGCTATTTAAACCCTTTCCTGGCCAATCACTGAGCTGCCTCGTGGCTCCTGCCCACACACCAGGTGGTCTCAGGCTGCCTCATGACTCTTGCTTATACACCAGGTGGTCTGGGGATAGGGCACAAGATCAAACCACAGCTGACACTGCCTAATGCCAATTAAGAGTTGTTTATGCCAGTACAGCTGAGTCAGTCAGTGCCATATTTAAGGAGCGGTTGAATGGCTCCCTACACCCCGCAAAATATTTTTTTTAAATCCCTAAAATATAACAAAAATACAAATGGAAAAGATAGAAAAGATTCAACAGGGGACCAGCTAATTGTGCAAACCTCACTCTGCTTCCATCCACACAAGTGCTGCACATTTGCCTCTGCTCTTCTCATCAGCCAATGAAAGGAGGGAAACTTAGTAACCTAATTAGGAAAGATAACCACAAACTTATGGTCTGGTAGTCAGTAATCTCATGGGGCAAGGCACTGGGGAGGGAGGATCCTTTCTGATAGTTCCAGAAAAACATCTTTGGTAGGACTGTATTTGTGCTGTGTACCTATCTCTGGGCCAGTGAACGTAAACAAACAAATGAGGGATTCTGACTGGCTGGCTTGGCTCATTTGGGCTCTCCTATAGGCAAGGAAAATGAAGTTAGTTATATGGCTGACAATGTTACCGAGCAGTGGGTGGGGGTGGGGAGTCATTATCCAAGGGCAGCTTCAGAGACAAAAACATTGAAATGGAATGCTGTATACGTTAGGTGTGCAATGCATTTACCAGTTGTTATTTAAAAATGGTTCCTGGCAGATGTGGTGATGTAGGCCTGTTATCACCGCTACTGGGGGGTTGTGGGGAGGGAGGCTTAGCTAGGAGGATTGTTAGATGCAAGGCCCATTTGGTCAACTTAAGAGTTTTTACAACCTAAATACTCTTGAAAGGTGCTATGTAGGCTGCTGTGAGGGCAAAAAAAGGGGGAGGGGGGCATCAATGATCCTATTTATCTGTGAAGCCTATGAAGTGTAATACTACTCACCCAGGCACAAAACTGGCACAGCTGCCAGGCCAGTAACTAACCTCTCTGCTTGGATTTGAGGCCCACTCCACAGGAGGGGAAATTCAAACCTGGTATTATAAATCCAGTCAAAAAGCCACAGCTTTTAGGCCTTTAGAGGAAACCTAACTACAATATTTTGCTAACACGAAATGCCACTAAACGGACTTCTAAACATTTTGTTTATGTACCTAGATCAATATTTTGCACAGTTTTAATCAGAGAACCTCTTTTTTGCAATGAACTGCACTGATGCAGCCTTGTGGCTACTCAAGGCATTAGTTATTAAGTGATGGTTGAGAACGAAATTTATATAACCTTTTCTAAGCCTCAAGGAACATCACAGTAGAGAAAAGACTGTAAGATCCAGACAATGAGGAGAAGCCTATGAATGCTATCTTCTGGGTATCACACAAGCCATTACAATTGTCTCACAGCAACGAAAGCTGCTTCGGCTGGGCCTTCACATAGCCGGGCCCATCAATGTCAATCATGACAGAGAGGAAGTGTTCACAAGAGCACCTTTCCTGATGAACAACTGTGTGAATAATAAAGACAGACATTTTCTTCAGTTACATGCACACAAAGCGAGCCCACCAAGCTCCAACAGATGGTTTGAAACCTATGGTCACACAGATATTCCTGGTTAGACTGAAGTGGGTTGCAAGACAACGCAAAGACATGAATGTAAGATCTGTACATGTGTGAGGGTTAACAAGAGTGTTAACAAGTTAACAAGATCAGGAAAGGTAAGTGACCGGGTGTGTTATATAAGTGTATGAAATTGTCAAAAAAGAGAATGTCATATCTAAACAATGGGAAAATGTGGGAAAAATGATAAAGCACCCACCCAGAGCAGCTGAGTACAGAGCCCAGTGAGGCAGCATGCGTGTATTGAAAGATCCTGAGAAAATGTAACAGGTCTCAAAGACCCCGAAACTGGGAAAGAGATTTCATTATTAGTAGAAAGCCTTTACATAGCTAAATATAATAGCCTGAACATTTCTTGAATCTGTGTGCTTGCCCCTACTGTTCTTTGAATGCATGTATTTGCCAACTGCTATAGCTCACTGCCAAGAGTTTGTGGGT
>LR749591.1:2335881-2345254 GCA_902729485.2 Mus minutoides | reverse complement strand
CTGTCTTTAACTTTGAAGATTAGACAGAAATTCAGAGGGGTGGTAGGTGGGGAGGAAAGAGCAGGTGGAAACATCTTGAAATTGAGACAAGCAGCCAAAACATTCTTGGAAACAACAGAAAATCCCCAAACACGACATGGGACAAGGACTCTTGCTGTGCTCTCTGCGCATTTCGGGGAGGGGGGGTTGGTTGGGGGTGGGTAGTGACGGGGGTGGGCAAACTAGTGAGCGGAAGTACTCAGGCAAAAGCTCTTGGTTCCTTGTCGGGTCTGAGAGACAGACATACACCCTTCATGAAATCACTTAACAGTCTCCTCCTTAGAGTCTCCATCTTTCCTCCCTCTGCAGATCTCCAGAGAGATGACCTTTCACCTCCCCCATCTCAGGCTGAATGCCTGTTGGATCCCAGCAGAAGTATCACTGACTGCCGAATTTACTCAGAACAGCGTATGAGAAGGCCGGAAGGCCGTCTGATTGGCAGAAAGAATTTCAGGCAAATCTTTCAGGTTGGAAGAGGCGACAGCTCCTCTCGGAGGTATTCCTAAAACAAAGCAGAGCCACCGTGCTGCTCGGGGGTTAATATCCCCCCTACTCTGCCCCCCAACTTGCTGCCAGAGATCAGCTAATCTGATAATTACGACAACAAACACAGTTTAGACAAACAAGACCTGACCCTGAGGGTTTGGAATGAAAACATTTACTCTCTCTCTCTCTCCCCAGAGAGACAGTGCCTGGAGCTCTCACACGGAGGCAGGAGGCACCGGGGGAAATTATCCCTGTGTTGGAGCCGTGGGGTTAAAACATCAGTGTGAGGTGGGAGGGGCAGTGATGGAGCGGTCCGGAGCACTTTGGGAGCAGATGGAAAATATATCAATCCCTGGACACGGGAGCACATTGTAATTGATTTTTTTTCAACAGACAGAGCAAAAGGAAAGGTAGGAAAGATGTAGGATTGACCCAAAGGATCTAGGAGTACCTGATGGAGGAACGTGGGCTTGAGTGTAGGGGACGCTCACACTTCTAGAGAACTTAATACCTGCCCCTGGGGGAAGCCCTGCGCTCTCATAGACGCTACCAGGTCATCTTTTCTGATCCCTTTTTGGCTACTGAGCAGAACAATGTGCCCTTTCTCCTTCTTACTTGCTTCTAATCGGCCTGCCCCTTCCTCCTCCCCACACCATTTTTACTTCTGAAATATAGCTTCCTTGATAAGTCCTTCCTTATATAGGAAGTTCCAACTTTGGCTTTCTTCAGCCTAGAATTCGGTAGGTCTTCCGTTCCCCACTAGACCGTCCTGTCGTCAGGTCTTCCGTTTGTAGTCAGGTTTGCCGCGTGTGTCCAAGCTCAGCTTCAGTCGGTCTCCTTTTCACGCATAGTTGATGACGCTGTATCGCTTGGCCCACACACGTCCGTTAGAGCTTAGCAGTTTTCGTCAGCCATTCACATCGTTGGGGCGTTTGCAGATCATCTCTGTGTGTGGACCACACTAATCGGAAAGGAATCCTTGCTGTGGTTGAGGATAGATAGGATCAAGGTTTAAAGTGTGCAAACTGAGAGGTGACTTCAAATTGATAAGAAGACACACTGGGAACTAACATAAAACACTGCACGTTGGGCTGGTGAGATGGCTCAGCGGGTTAGAGCACCTGACTGCTCTTCCGAAGGTGATGAGTTCAAATCCCAGCAACCACATGGTGGCTTACAACCACCCGTAATGAGATCTGACACCCTCCTCTGGTGCGTCTGAAGTCAGCTACAGCGCACTTATGTACTTATAATAAGAAATTTTTTGTTTGTTTGTTTGTTTTTTGAGACGGGGTTTCTCTTTCTCTGGCTGTCCTGGAACTCACTTTGTAGACCAGGCTGGCCTCGAACTCAGAAATCCGCCTGCCTCTGCCTTGGACCAGAGAGACCAACCGGAGCAAGCGAGACTGTCCGGATCGAGCGGAACCGGCGGGAGCGAGCGGGGTCGACCAGTTCGAGGCCAGCCTGATCTACAAAGTGAGTTCCAGGACAGCTAGGGCTACACAGAGAAACCCTGTCTCGAAAAACAAAAACAAACAAACAAACAAACAAAAAAACCCACTGCACATTGCTTCAATGATCAGTTACTCAGCTATAGAATGGAAAACCTATGACTTCATGGAAAAGAAAAAAATTGGGGCAATGACTCTATGAGCGTAAATAGTGAATACAATTAAAGAAGGCGTCAATAAAAACAACTGTCACAGCAATGTTGTCAACAAGGGACAGTAGAGTAGGGTGGGACAAATGAAAATATTTCTCCCCGCCCCTTTATTTGGAAAACAGGGCAACATTAAGTTTTAGACTTCTAAATGAATATGGCCTGAATTAGGAGAGTAAGTGGTTTTCCAGTTTGGGGGTGGGAGGTACAAGATCATCTCCAAAGGAGAAGAGAACACTTACTCAGAGGGTCACCAAAGGGTTTAGCTTCCACGCACTGAGGGCAAGCAGTACATTCCAGGCTGCCTACCCGCAACCTTTGTCACAGCAACTCAGAGTCTCCAACTGTTCAAAGCAATTGTAGATACAAAAGAGAGAGAAACTCCAGACTGACTTATTAATTGATCTGGATGACTATGAAGTGTCCCCCATTCCTGAGGTAGCAGAAATCTTCAGAGTGACCGTTGGAGCAAGGAGCCTTTCATGTGCTCCTGGTTGCAGAGACTGGCAAGTGTCCATCCTGCCAGACTGCTGCCTGCTATTCCTGGAAGACACCTGTCCATTTATACAACATTCCCGACATGGTTCCAGCTGCTACTATGTTGACACAGGGGTCATCTTCTGCACCCTGTGTTTTCTTAATGATAACACCAAAAATTACTACAGAGCAAAGTCAGAGAACTGAGAGTATCAGCCTAAAGTGCCCCTTGACTAGTTACCGTATTCAAGATCTGTACATTTCTTTGGCCTGCAATCCTAAAGGAAGACCGCTCATTGTCCCAAATGCAGCCCCTGTCACGCAGCATCCTCCAATGGTAAAGGACGCTAAGTCAAATCTGCCTCCGGTTTTATTAGCTTCAGCTGGCAAAATAAATTCATCAGTATCCTAAATGAGATAGTGTGGCTCCACATTTATGTCAGGAGACAGGGCGTTTGTATCAGTCAGTGGAACACCGGCCAAATAAGTGTTCAAGTGACCTGATCCTCCCATTGCTGAAGAAGCCAGCCAGAATCCAATGGTGGGTTTGTTATCGCTTCCTCTGCCGCCCTCTATGAGGTCGCAGCAAATGGTGGTGGGCTTCCCACCACCACCTCAGGCTGGGGTCCTGTGCTCTGCAGTGGCAAGCCCCGTGTTGCTACTACCACCTCCACATGCTGACCTTCCAGGTGCCGGTCAAATGTAATTATTTCTCCTTCCTTATTTTCCCTTTCTTCTTTTCTTTCTTCCCCTTCTCCTCTCTCCTCCCTCCTCTCTTCTCTCTCTCTCTCTCTCTCTCTCTATCTCACTCTCTGTCTCTCTATGTCTCTCTGTCTCTCAGTGTCTCTCTCTGTCTCTCTCTCTCAATGTCTCTCTCTGTCTCTCTGTCTCTCAGTGTCTCTCTCTGTCTCTGTCTCTGTCTCTCTCTCTGTCTCTCTCTCTCTCTCTCTCTCTCACACACACACACACACACACACACACACACACACACACACACACACTGTCGCCTAATGGCCAGGCAGGTAGTGCAGAAGACTGTAAAATAATTTTATCTTGTTTGAGTTTTGGCTGATGTCAAGCTAAGCCCTCTAACCCTCTATCGTAATTTACACAGATAAGCTTTGCCATAGACAGCTCTCTTACCCTGCTTGGCTGCTTCCACTTCTCTTAAGTTTTGAACCTTCTTGGTTCTCTTGGCTGTGCCTTAAGTGGTCTATTGGAGACACCTCACCAACAGAGAGGGACACTAGTCAATCTTCTCATTGTTACTCACTTTAACATGGTAATTTTTCTTGTTCATTTATCTACTCTGCGTCCATCCATTCATTTACCCACTCATCCATCCATCCATCCATCCATCCATCCATCCACCCACCCATTTACCTACCCCATCCATCCATCCATCCATCCATCCATCCATCCATCCACCTATTCATCCATCCATGCATCCATCCATCCATCCACTAATGAGTGTTTTCATGGGGTGTGCAATCTCTATCCATCCATCCATCCATCCTTCCACCTACTCATCCATCCATCCATCCATCCGTCCATCCATCCATCCACCTAGCCATCCATCCAGCTAACTACCCACTTACCCACACACCCACGCATCCATTGGATATCTGTGTGTGAGGCATTGTTCCAGGAACTGAACATTCATTAGTAAACAAACACAACAGGGTCTCTGCATTCATCAAGTTTACCTTAGCCAGTCCTTGAACAGAAACTTAAAATGTCAGCTAAGANACTGGTTTTAGAACAATATAGGCAATGTGTACCTTTTCATTTAAAAAGATGTTTAGATATGCATGCATGCACAGAGAAATACGAGAAATACATATAAGAATATATGCCCAATTATCAACAATGAGTAGTTCTGGATTGAGATTAATGAAGTTATAGGAAACAAGTGGGGTGGGAGACAGGTAGAAGGAGAAGTTAAAGTGGTTTTTTTTTTTTTTTTTTTTTTTTTAATTTATACACAGCCAGGTGTGGTGGCTTACACCATTGATCACAGCACTGCACTCAGAAGGGCCAGGGAAGTAGATCTCAGAGTTCGACACCAGCCTGGTCTACAGTGAGTTCCAGGACAGAGGAACCCTGTTTCAAAAAACCAAGTCAAACCAAACCAAACCAAACCAAACCAAACCAAACCAAACCAAACCAAACCAAACCAAACAAACAAACACCTTCCCCAAAACAAAACTCCAAAAACCTTGTTTGGAATCTTTCATATCTCACATCTGTCTGTCCATCTATCACCTACCTACCAATCAACCAATCTATCTATCTATCATCTATTCACATACATTCACATATTTAAGAACAACAATGGGTCATTTTAATAAAACAATAAACAAGAGAAGCAATGGTGTTCATTAATCTGCATTTTGAAGGAGACATATATGTTGGCGTAGGAAACAAGATCTCTGCTAATATTTAGTTTGCTCCTTGGGGAATTGTGGCTACCCAGAGTGATTTCTGGGAGTGTGTAGGTGCCCTGGTGCCATATGAGAGGACTTCTGAGGAGAAGTCCTAAGTGCCTGTTAATGGATGGCATCCCCTTGGGGACATACTGAGGGAAAGCATAAAACATAGCCCAGCAGAAGGCATGGCTGCTACACAGGCAGATACCAGCCAGCCAGAAGACAGGAGTTTGCTTCCACAGCAGAACTCGGGGTGTTCTCAATAATCACACATCAGATTTTTTTTGTATGAATGAACTGAAAAATACAGATATTTTATATCTGCTATGATTTTAGATACTAAGAAAACATCATATTTGAGAAACCAAGTTCAAGATTAGAGACAGTTTGAATTCTCAACTCTGGTTACAGTTTGTGTAGTCCTGGGGGGTCTTATGCCACCTGTCTGGGTCTCTTTTAGGGGTCTCTTTCTCTTTCCATCTTTCTTGCTGCCGTCTTTGGCTTTTATTCCTGGGGTTTTTTCGGTCTCCCAGGGATCAGGCACCACTGTATGCCCATGACTTTGGATCAGGCCAGAACACCCTTACCTAGCTACGTGCTCTGTCCAATTTAATAGCTCAATTGCCCATGCGATCTTTATACTTTACAAAATCTGTCAAAATCGGGACTCATGTGTCTTCCCAAGCTCAGGCTCATTGCTCAGCCCCTTCCTGCTCTGCGTTAGCAGCACCTTTTTACATTTATGAAGTTTTTTCTTTCACATGCTTTTATGTTCTCTGAATTCCAGCCTTTTAAACACCACTCTCCAGTACTCCAAGCTAATTCACACCTGACCTCAGATCACAGCTTAGCTCTCAGTTCTCCAGAGATGTCTCTCTTGATCTTCCTTGTCTAGGCTCTGTCCTCGCTCTGCAGCCAACAGCATGCTTATATTTTTTTTGGAGGATTTCTCAGTGTATTGTGGGAATCAAAGACAGGGGTAACACTCTCTTGTTCGTCACAGTATATGTGTAAGACAATCCCTAATGCGGGCCCAGGGGCTCAGAATGGACACCTGATCTATGAATGCAAGAGAGGCAATGGTGGCCAAGATGTGGGTTCTGTTTCAGATCTTAACTTCACTGCTTAGCAGCTGTGTAAACCTTGGCGTGTTAAGTTCTTTGTGCTTTGGCTTCCTCATCTGCTAACCTGTGGAAAATGCTTATGTCAGCATCAGGCTAATAAAAGAAACCACATACACACAAACAACAGATGGTTTTATGCATTTGTGCATACACGCACATACACAGACACAAAATGTATGTAATCAAAGAAGAGGCTATCGGCTTGAGAGTCGGGGGAGCACAGGAGAAATTGGAGAGAGGATGGGGGAAAGTGATATAATTCTATCTTAATTATAACATGTTAACATTGTAATTAAATAGCCTAATAAATATTCATTACTGTCATCACTGTAATTTTCATCATGCTAAAAATAACCTTTAGTTAGTTCGCAAAGTTCAAGTTTTTGTTGAGTGTGCTGTCTCACACCTGTGGTCCCAGTGCTGGGGGCAAGCTTGATGCATGCCCATGACATGTCCTGCCTTTAGATACAATATAACTGTGTGAGTTTGAGCCTACAGTTTAAGGACCCATCTCAAAACAATAACAATTAAAATGTTTGATTATAGACCTCTTGCTGAGAATACCTATTCTTGTAGCTTTTTCCTCTAGGAAAGTATTTGGATACTTTAAGGGAGGATTGTTGGGCAAATTAGACAAATAAGCAATTAGATTTTCTGTTAATAATGTTTGAGAGTTCTGTATTTGCAATACATTGGTTGGACTTTGAACATAGTATTGTTAAGCTAGGTGTGGTGATATTTGCCTTTAATTCCAGCATTTGGGAAGGCAGATCACCATGAGTTTGAAGCCAGTCTGGTCTATATTCCAAGCTCCATGAGGGCCAGCGCTATGTAGGTGGGACTGTATCTAAAAAATTATAGGGGCTGGTGAGATGGCTCAGCGGGTAAGAGCACCCGACTGCTCTTCTGAAGGTGATAAGTTCAAATCCCAGCAACCACATGATGGCTCACAACCATCCTTAATGAGATCTGGCGCCCTCTTCTGGAATGCCTGAAGACAGCTACAGTGTACTTACATATAATAAATAAAATAAACCTTTAAAAAAATATATATATATATATATATATATATATATATATATATATATATATGTGTGTGTGTGTGTCACACATACATGCATGCGTGTGTGTGTGTGTGTGTGTGTGTGTGTGTGTTTTCTTCCGTGCTATGGCTTCTGAAATGCTACCCATGCTCCAGTAGATGGTTCTACACCTATGCACACACAATGGACTTAGTTATTGAGAGGAGAACATGAATTTGGGAGGGAAAAGTGGTTAGGAGACTAGGGAAGAGGAGCTGGAGGGGAGAGAATGGAGAACAGATCTTATTAAAACACATCATATGAATGTATGAAACACTCAGGTAAAGTAATATTATCTCTATGACTTTTCTTGTAAGTGGAAGTTATCAAGCATTGGCTTGTATGAGTCTCCCCTACTGGCTAGTAAATTACTTACCAAGCAGTTTTGGCCCCAGGGTGGCTCTGGGATGGGGCCTGGGCCTTAGACTTTCATCACACTCCTGGGAATTCTGATGCATACCCAGGTTTGAGGACCTGGGAGATACTTTTGAAGAGTCGGTTCAAACCAGCAGTCACCATGATAAAACCACCCAGCAGCAGTGGCTCATCAGGGAGTTCATGAGCGATGCCTCCTGGAGGGAATGGTCAACCGCACACACAGCAGTGACTGGAGTCACCTCGGCTGCCGGTCTCCAGGGACTGCGGTTCCCTTTAGGGTGCTTGATTGCTTCCAGATGACTAACTGGCCTCTTCCTAAATGAGGACAAACATGGAGAGCCAGCTCCAGGCTTAGCAGGCAAGGGGAAGGGACTGTCACCGAGAGGTGTGATTGGAGGTGCCATTAGGAGCCTTGCCAAAGGTATCACCGTAGGTACCAGAGGGTGTTAAAAGGGCTTCTGGAAGGGCCTAGAACCAGCTAGAGCTCAGTTGGCTGCATGCTTGTCTGGCACACACATAGCCCTGTGTTTGATCCTCAGTACTGCCTAAGCCAGGTGTGGTGATGCATGCAGGTTTGTAATCCCAGCACTCAGGAGGTGGAGGCAGGAGGAGAGGGATTCAAGGACTTGTTCATCGAGTTTGAGGGCTAGCCTGGGATAGCTACAGTAAGACCCTCTTTCAAAAACAAATACATAGAATTAGCTAATGCTAGAGTGCAGATTCCTTGGCTCTGCACCCCACCTTCTGAATCAGGTCCTGTATTCTAAATGGATTTCTCCATTATTTCTGAGGTATGCCAAAATGAGAGAACAAGGGGCATCCTGTGGAGACTTGGCGACGCTGGCCAGTCCTGCCTTGTGGGGGCATGGACAGGTGTTTTTGTTCCCTCATTCTCCTGTGTAAGGGGGCAAACTCATAGGCCCAGACTCTCCAGCATTGAACCTTGGGCTGATTTCTCCGCACTTAAACGGCCATGAGCCCTGAAAGACCAGCTGGAGAGGCCGACCCAGAAAACATGTGGAAATCAAAGCTAACTTGTTTGTGATCTCTGACACTACGGGTAGTACATTTCTGAATAAAATTAAAACGAACACTTTGTTTTCATGAACGGTCTGCTTAAAAGTGAATTTCTCAAGTTATCTGAACTGTGGTAGATGAATCCTGGACTGGTATCTTCCTTCTGGATCTTTTGAGGGTGGCAGGGCTGTCCTGGAGTGCTTGTTTAAAAGGTGAGAGAAATATTGTGTAGGTGACATCTACTCTGACTGTCACAAATAAACGAGCAGGACTCTCCTCCCTCCGGGGATGTCCCTACCTAAGTTTTCTTGTTAAGCTCTGTCAGGCTCTGAAACTTGAAATGAAAGGGAAGCTGGAGAGGGTGAAAGACAGATTCTAAAGAGCTGTGTGCTGGGCTCTCTGGGGGCTGGAAGCCTCTCTCTCGTTGGCCAGCCTCAAGCTCTAAGTCTATTCACTGCTGTTAGAGTGATATCCTCTTTTCTCTCAGAGCTGATGGGGCAAGATGGTGCCGACTCCTAAGTAGCCACTCCCATAATTCACTTCCAAGGTTCACTGTTCAACAGATTAAGAACCATGGGTGACCAGACAGGACTGAGAGCCCACCACTACAGCATAACTTACCTTCTTGCTTCACCTACCTAAATGGAGGAGACCTACTCAGGCAAGAGTGTGGCCTTCCGT
>LR749591.1:2058381-2330881 GCA_902729485.2 Mus minutoides | reverse complement strand
TTCTTGCTTTTGAGACGTAGTCTCACCATGGAGCTATGGCTGTCCTGGAACTCACTCTGTAGACCAGGCTGGCCTTGAACTCACAGAGATGCACCTGCCTTTGTCTCCCGAGTGCTAGAGTTAAAGGTTCTCACCACCACAAACAGCTAACAAGTGCTTTGCAATACTTTCACAGTTCCAAACCAGCCTCAAACTGTAGCACGGCTACTGACTTAACTGAGATATACACTGAGTTTTAAAGTATTACATGTTTGACAATACCTACTCACTTCCCCCCTTTTCTACCCAATTTTCATTTTTAGGATCGACATTAATTTCTATCTTTATGAAATCCCTTTCAAATCTGTTAGTTTTCAACAAAAGTATGATTTGAGAGTTTATAAAAAAATACTATTATTTGCTAGGTTTCTTGTTCAAACAGTGCTGTATTGCTTATTGTCTGTGTAGCTGCCTATCTTCGCAGACTTGTATACATTTCACTGGGGTAGGCTCCTAGAGTAGACATGGCGTGCACACCTTAATGTTGCGGAGATGCTCTCTTCAAAGTCTATGGGGTGGCACTGTCCTCAAAAGTGATGTCAGTGCTCTTTCTCCCCAACGCTAATCGGTATTTTACATTTCTATCGGCATAGTGGGTAAGCATTGGTAAGTTGATATGACTCCAATTTAATAATGAGAGTCATTTGGGGATATTTGCTGGCTGCTTCTGTTTGTGATCAATTATCTATTTTGTGGGTAGGGGGGGCTCTGAAGACATTTCTCAGTGATCAGGGGCACTTATTCATAAAAAAATCATTGTTTTCACTATGTAACAAAACTCAGTTATTCTGAAAATCAAATAATTATGAAAGTGAATTTCTAGTTTTATCCTGATAGTTCTCTTCTCATTAGTGCTCAGTTATGTACCAGACATAAACAATTGGTGAAAGTGCGTCTTCTCTGCTGCCTCTGCCCAGGTCTGTGGCTACTCCACAGCTTAGAGAAACTAGTGCAGATTATCCACAAGGTAAGGATGGAAGTCTCTGGGTGACCAGGAAACACCTGCCCCCCAAACAGCCAAACTCCTAAAACTCATGTATTCTTTTCTTGTTTTGCTCAGTCAACAAAGAAGCTTCTTGGAACTGGAACCAGCAATGTGGGAGGGTTACAAACAGTTCATCCAGGATGGAAACGTCTAGGGAGCTGTAACACAACAGTGCAAACACGGCTAACACTACTGAATAGTGTACTGAAAATGGTCAAGATCGTAAGTGTTACTTAAAAAAAAAACACACAGCAAAAGAGCTAATTTTGTAATTATGTAATTTTAAAGAGCTCGTCTTTAATCAATCAACAAATATTTATGTTCCAATTAGGCACCAAATACCTTTTCTTTTCATGGAAAATGCAAAGAGTTAGGTCTAATGGTTTGGGGTTTTAAGAAACTAGCAATCAAGTTAGGGAGATAGTTAAGGTTACATGACAATTAACTAGCAACCCAGGCAAGGTAAAGACACCAGATGAGAAGAGACAGGAAGTCTTACGTGTTTAGAACAGTTACTGAACTCTTTGGGCTACAATGATAGAAAAACTTGTTAGGTATCTAAATAGCTTTTAAAGCAATTAAAATTTTACTCGTTTATTTATTTTTATGTGCATGGGTGTTTTGTCTGCATGTATGTCTGTGTACCACGTGTGTGCCTGGTGCTCACAGAGGCTGGAGGAAGGCATCAGATCCCCTGGGATTGGAGTTACAGACAGTTGTTAGCTGCCATGTGGGTGCTGGGAATCAAACCAGGATCCTCTGGAAGAGCAGCCAGTGCTCTAACCATTGAACTATGTCACTTTCTAAATTAGCTCTTCCAATAAATCCCGAGGCATCTCTGCTTAAGAGTGGAGGAAATGGGCTCAGAGGTTATAATTTGCCTCGTTGACAAGGCAGGGCTGGGGCTAGACTTAATTTCTGCCTCCACTTTTTCTCAGGAGGTTTGTTTAAATTCGCACTGAAGATTCGCTGCCAAAAATCTTTCCAGGGTCAGGACAGAACTCTAAGAATACACTAAGAATATTTCGGTTATATATTTTCTAAAATTAGGATTATCCCCTCCTCTATGTCCTCCTGACAAAGAAATTGAGCTACACTTAGCACAAAAGTCACAGATTCCCCCCCCCCTTATTGCTTAGAGAAATTCAAATCATAGTGTAATAGAATCGATTGAGCACATAAGCTGTATACACACAACTGTCAGGCAACAGACGCTTCAGCAAAGAAGTCCCTCCCCCACCCTGTGGAACATTGTTCCTTAAAGTCACAACACCTGGGCTGTGTCTGCATTTGCCCCGATCCGCCCCAAGCGTGCTAGAAATGAACACTGACACAGCGGAATGAAGTCAGTGAGTAAGAATTAGAAGCCATCATCAGGGTTATGACCATATGATTTACACACATTAAAAAAACCCACATCCTGCTTCAGAAAGACTATCTAGAAAGTTCAGGAGCGTTTACTGTGTTCATAGAAGACTGCTATCTGGTTGCCTAAGGTCGAGCCACTTTTTACCTTTGCCAGACAGCACACCCAGCAGAACACGTGAAAACTCTGTTTTTCACTAAGTACTCGGTCTTCCATTCTTTTTTTTTCTTTTTTTTTTTTTTCGAGACAGGGTTTCTCTGTATAGCCCTGGCTGTCCTGGAACTCACTCTGTAGACCAGGCTGGCCTCGAACTCAGAAATCCGCCTGCCTCTGCCTCCCGAGTGCTGGGATTATAGGCGTGCGCCACCACGCCCGGCAGGGTCTTCCATTCTTTTTTTTTTTTTTTTAATTTTTTTAGATTTTATTTATTTATTATTATATGTAAGTACACTGTCGCTGTCTTCAGACACTCCAGAAGAGGGAGTCAGACCTCGTTACAGATGGTTGTGAGCCACCATGTGGTTGCCGGGACTTGAACTCAGGACCCTTGGAAGAGCAGTCGGGTGCTCTTACCCGCTGAGCCATCTCACCAGCCCAGGGTCTTCCATTCTTAAGCAAATAGAAGATATGGGATTCCTTCTATAAGATCAATAAGCAATAAGAAATATAAATTTTCAAAAGAACTTGTATGGATAAAGTAAAATTAAAAAACAAACGAAAAAATGGTTGGGAGCCTTTCCCCTTTTCCCAAGACGCTCAACATTTCTCAAAAAAGGGTAGTGCCGCCCTCTACTGCCAGATGTTGAAATGTTAGAAGCATGTCTCAGCTGGCTTTGAGCAAGAGTAAAGCCATCCGTTAGTGTCTTAAGAAGTTAGGAGTTAAAACACTGTTTTCTGGCAAAGACATTGAGTGTTCCCTTTTCATTTGCATCCACTTTGGACCAAAGCTTACGACTTGAGGTCATGTCCAACTAAACAGAGGGGAAAGGACACAACTCAGAGAGATACAATGGAAGTCACTGGGGCTGGAGAGGCGGCTCAGCTGCCAGGGGATCAGCTCCTGACCTTCCACAGGACTCCATTCCAGCCTGCCTTTATGCCCAGCTCCAAGGCATCCGACGCCCTCTTGTGGCATCTTTGAGCACATGCTTGCAGGAGCATCTTCATGAAAACACAAGAAATGAAATCTCAAAAGAAGAGGAAGAGGAGAAGGGAGAGGAGGAAGAGGAGGAGGAGGAGGCGGCATGACGTTAGCAGTAAGACACTACATCTATAACGAGCAGATCTAGGTAGACACGGGGCCCATTCGGAAATGTTTTTGTTTTGTTTTGCTTAGGCAGTATTCTTTTTGTGATTTATGTATTTTTTAAAGATTTATTTATTATTTCATGTATATGGGTACACTGTAGCTGTACAGATAGATGGTTGTGAGTCATCATGTGGATGCTGGGAACGGAATTTTAGGACTTCTGCTCGTTCCGGTCAACCCGTTCACTTCCATCGGTCCCATTGGCTCCCACTTCTTCAGTCCCTGCTCGCTCCTGCCTAAGATTTATTTATTATTATAAATAGGTACACTGTAGCTGTCTTCACATGCACCAGAAGAGGGAGTCAGATCTCATTACGGATGGTTGTGAGCCACCATGTGGTTGCTGGGATTTGAACTCAGGACCTTCGGAAAAGCACTCAGTGCTCTTACCTGCTGAGCCATCTTGCCAGCCCCTGTGATTTCTGTATTTTTATTTTTAATGTTTTTTATTTGCTGTTTTAAGTCAGTGGTTTCTCAATCTGTGGGTGACGACCCCTCAGTCCCTCAGGGTCTTTCTCCATATCAGATACTTACATTATAATTTATAACAGTAGCAAAATTACATTTATAAATAATACAAATAATACAAAATAGTACAAAATAATCTTATGGTTGGGGGTCACCACAACATGAGGAACTGTATTAAAAAGTTTCAAGTGGAGATGAAGGTTCCCCCCTGGTTTCTAAAACATTTTTTTTCTCTTGGGGAGAAAGATATAAAAGGCTATTATTACTATGTTCATATTTTAGTTCATTTTTGAATATATTATCTTATTTTCTTTGTTTTCTAGCACTTACAGATCTTTACAAAAACTTCTTAGAATTATTAAGTAGCTAAGGCTGACCTCAAACTCTCCCTCCGCCTTCTAAGTGCTGGGATTACAGACATGTACCGCCACACCTGGCCCCTTCTCCGTCTAGAAAATATTTCAGAGTGCATACCCACTAAGAGGCCAGATCAAAGAGACTTCAAAGAGAGCTCAACCATTACCTTCCAGCTGTCTAGGGACTAAAGTGTAACCTCTATGACAATAATAATAACTTCTACCCATGTGCTAACTGTGCACACGTCTATATGCTACAACTTTACGGATATGAACAGTAGAACTCAGACACATTAAGTAACTCAGTGTCTCAAAAACTAGTAAGAGGCAAAGCTGAAAGTTGTTGTTGTTGTTGTTGTTGTTGTTATTGTTGTTTTTCAAGACAAGGTTTCCAGTGTACATCTTGGAATTGGCTCTGTGGACCAGGTTGGTTTTGAACCCAGAGCGTCACTTGCCTCTGCCACCCGAGTGCCGGGGTTAGCCACCATTACCACCCAGAGCAAAGCTGGAATTTCATTCTGAATCCAAGCTTAGATATAATTCACCTGTGTTGCTCATCGTTCAATAAAAAGCCTAAAGGACTCTCAAAGCAGAGTTGGTGATATCAGAGATGATGATGAATCTTGTTAACACTTGACGGACACCGTTAGCATTTGCGGAGTTCTTGTGAGATACAATTCAAAGGACTTTCACAACCGCTCAACTGCATTAAACAAGTTAATCTTCCTGGCAACCCCTTAGGGTAGAACTATTATTACCTTCATATTGCAGGTGAGGAAACGGAGACATGCAGAGGAAATCCACTTCCAGAGGTCGGGCTTTTAACTGTTGTACTTAAGACACTTCTTAAGCATAAAAATTACACGGCACAACGATTTCTAAATGGTGCCGGGGGAGTTAATTACAGCCAACAGCAGAGGTAGCATTCACTGCGCTTGGGCCTGTGGATATCTTTGGAACATAAAGGTCTTCGGAGCCTTAAATAAAACCTGCACATGTGAGTACCCAGTCCAGGACTAAGTTTAGAACCCGTTGGCTCCAGGCCTCGATGGGCATGTCCTTCCATGAGATAAGACACGGCAAGGCACATCCTGGTTTGGTATGAACCCTGAGGTAGTCAGGGTTTGGGGCTGGGGATATGCTGGTAGAGGGCTGTACATAGGAAGGATAAGCACAAAGCTTCCACCCAGGCTTTCCCAGGACCCAGCTCGTTAATCTGAGGAAGAAGCTGAAAACTGGCCGCTTGCTTTAGCCAGAGAATTCAGTTACCATCTCAGAATACAATCCCTTTAGTGGGGGTTTGTGCTTGGCTAATCCACCATTTGGCCACATAGTGACCCTTGAACATATCTTCTCTTGCAGCTTAGGTGTCTAAAGAAATATTGGTTCAGCATAAAACTCAGCCTCTAAATGCCCTTAGCGACAGCACATATATAAGTATCCTAGATATGAGGATCCCAAAGTTTTGGGTTTTTTTTTTGTTTTTTTTTTTTTGTTTTTTTTTGCTTGAGTGCAAAGTGCTATAAATTCTTTCCTCCCCAACTTGTTTTTAAGTTTAGACATACTGGGCACTCAGGGGTAAGATGGAGAGAAATAATCAGGTGTGGCTTAGCTTAGAGTCCCGGACAGTTGCCACCGACACTCTGCCTCTCGGAAATGATCCAGATACAGCTGTTGTCGGATGGCTCCCCAGTCCCTCTTTTGCAGTTTTATTTTGTTTTTTGAAGAAAAGAGGTGAGGGTGGGGTGGGGTGGGATCCAGAAAGGAGACACTAGGATTCTCTTTAAGTAGTTTTAGAAACTTGTCGGTAGATGACGAGACTTCCCAGACAGACCCTCTGTCTTCTGACCTCAGCTGCCCTTTCCCTGGGCACTGCCCTTTTCCTGGGCACTCTGCTGGCTGCCTGGTTCTACTCTTCATAAGCCTTTTGCTTGGCTCATTTCCTCAGCAAGGAGGCAGTGTTGAGTCAATTCTAAGTCAATGCTTTAAAATTAGCAATGACCTGGAAGGCATTTTGTTTATTTCAAGTTCCGTATTTTACTCAGGGAGCAGCCTACAAGGTTCAGGACAGAAGCGTTCTAAATGCAAAACCCAAAAAACGTCACATTCCTGGGGGCAGGAGGTGAGAAGAAGATGTTTAAATCTTATATAAATTAGGCATCCTTCCCCACTTTTCCAATCCCCTAAAATTCAGCTGTACATACAGGACAGGAAGAACAACTGTATTCAGCTGTACATACAGGACAGGAAGAACAACTGTATTCAGAACCTTCTTCTTTGTCCATACCTGTCTTAGTTAGTCTTTCTAATGCTATGAGGAAACACCATGACCAAAAACAAATTGGGGAGTGCATTTTGCTTACACTTCCACATCAAAGTCCATCACTGACCTAACTCAGGACAGAAACTCAAGCAGGGCTAGAACCTAGAGGCAGGAGCTAATGCAGAGGCCATGGAGGGGAACTGATTGCTGGTTTGCTCCCTATGGCTTACTCAGGAATGGTACCATCCACTGTGGGCTCTGCCCTTCCCCCACGATCAATAATAAAGAAAATGTCCCACAGGTGGATCTTATGGAGGCATTTTCTCAGCCGAAGTCCCTCTTCTTGTGCCAAGCTGACATGAAACTATGCGGCACCCGATCACCATAGGTTTGACTGTGGATCTGTGCACACCATCAATACACATTTATTGGGAGGCTGGGGTGGTGATTTGGCTGGTAAGAGTGCTGGCTGTACAAGCCCGAGAATATGAGTTTGGAACCCCAGCACACATGTGCAAGCCAATAGTGACCAGTATGCTTATATCTCCTGTGCTCATTGACCTGAGAGGCTAATAGAATTTGTGAGGTCCAGGTTCACTGAGAGACCCTGCTTTAAATAATAAGGTGGAAAACAACTGTGAAAGACATCTGACATTCACCTCTGGTCCCCACACCCAGATGCAGACATGTGCATATTTGCCCCTGCACGTATGTGCTGCTGTGTACCTAACTGAACGAGAACACAGGCAAGCACATGCGCACACACACAGAGAAATATTTATTTGTTCTTAGCCAAACCAACAGTGTTTAGGTAACCTAGGGTTGCTTTTCTCCCTGGGAATGACGCAGGGAGTGACCATGACTTTGTTGCCTAACGTTGTGAAGATGACACTTCTAAATTAAATTCTAGGAAGGCTAGGTTGCAGAACACCCCTCCTGAGTCGCCCTCCGGCTATGACTTTTGGACGTACTGAAAGTGCATGATGGCTTTTGAACCTTCAGTATTAGCTTGTGATTCTTAGGGGAAAACATTAATGAAACGCTTCGGGCAGTTTCCTTAAAAAAAAAAAAAAAAAAAAAAGCCGGGCATGGTGGCGCATACCTTTAATCCCAGCACTCGGGAGGCAGAGGCAGGCGGATTTCTGAGTTCGAGGCCAGCCTGGTCTACAAAGTGAGTTCAGGACAGCCAGGGCTATACAGAGATACCCTGTCTCAAAAAACCAAAAAAAAAAAAAAAAAGAAAGAAAGAAAGAAAGAGAAAAAAAAGGTGATGTTTTTGGAATGAAAAAGACAGAAAAACTTAGCAAGTAATACTCAAAAAGTTTGATGGCTTTTGTTTATCCTCTGAACCAAAAACTCGTGAAGATTTATCATGTTACCCTAAGGAAGCCATGATGCTGTTTTCTTGCAAAATACCAAGGAATTGATGCCTTCCAGCATTTGGTGAATATGTAGTGTAAGAAATGGAGGGAGGTTTGCCAGATTCCAGGCAAAGCATCATGCCATCTAGGAGGGGGTGTGGACCCCGCGCCATAACAAAGCTAGTATTTAGAGAGCACTTACTGTATGCAACTAAACACTTTATGTGTCTTAACTCACCTAATCCCCACAACAACCTGGAGGAAAACACTATTATCTCCATCTTACAGAGCAGGAACAGGCCTGCCTAAGTAGGTCAGTTAGCCAGCATCTAAATCTAACTTGCCTGGCTCCAGAGTTAGGTTCCTACTCATCAGGAGACTTTCAAAAATTGTAACGTCGACAACAAAACGCCCAACGTACAGGAAAGAGATGTCTAATCAGACAGAGTGTTCCGAGGTTTTATGGACAGCTGACAGAAGTGAATCTTCAAGGTCAATAGGTGGTGAAAGGATCTGGACAAAAATAGAATCTCAGGGGAAGGAGCTGCCTGAACTGACAAAAAGAAGCAGCAGTTTGGGTATCTGCCAATCGATGACAGCACGCGTGGGAGGAATGCTGCCGAGGGAGGCTTCGGCAGACCCGTCAAGGTCCTTTAGGGCTAGACTTCCCCGGCCCGGTTACCTACAGGGGCTGGGGGTTGGCGGTAAAATTCTCAAACTAGCGTGTGCTCATCCCTTACTTTCTGCAGGGTCTCCCCTGCCAGCGATCAAGGCAGACAACACATCCAGGTTTCTTTCTGGGGAAGCACTGAGTGGAAATGGTCAAGGTCACCCACGATTGGGTACAGGGTGTCCAAGCGGACCACTGGAGTCCTGTGCCAGACACTTGGCTGTCAGCCCGGCCTGGCCAAGGCAGGAACGTACGCACGGCCGGAGCCTGGCGGCGACAGCCACCTGCTCAGCGGGTACAGAAAGACCTGTTCTCTGTTATCCCCACGGGCGGGCCACCGCCCCAGGTCTCCAGGCCCCAGAAGGTCAGGAGGCTGTCCTCTGGGGACTCCCGCCACCCACACCATCCTCATCACCCCAAGGAATAAAAGCCTCAGCGATTGGAACACGCTACGCCAATCATCCTAGTCTCTGCCCACACCTCCTCCGGTGTACATTGCATTGGTTGCATCATACAAGCCTCCGATAAGATCCTCTTCTCGAATTGGCTAGTAGACGCTTGCCCCGCCTAACCCTTCTTAGTCGGGAGGTTGTGATTGGTTAAGCGCGTTGCCAAGCTCCGGACGCGGCTCGGCCATTGGAAGCCGCGGGCTGCCCCGCCCGCCGGCGAAGGTGAGTTTCTCCTCCAGTCACCGGACCCCGCACCGCACAGAGCAGCTCCCGGCTCGAGCTCGAGGTCTCGGCACATTCTGTCGCGATGGCGCCTCCATCAGTCTTTGCCCAGGTTCCACAAGCTCCGCCGGTTCTGGTCTTTAAGCTCACTGCGGACTTCCGGGATGATCCAGATCCCCGCAAGGTTAACCTCGGCGTGGGAGGTAAGGATGCAGTGCCCTGGAATGCGAGCAGCCTTGGGGAGAAGTGGGCGTAAGAGGAGCTGAGACTTAGTTTGTGCCTCCCTGAGAGGGGAACGAGGAGAGAAGGTTGGGACCACGAGGACATCACCAACCTACCCATTTTGCAGATGGCGATACAGAGTCCTTGGAAAGAGGCGGTGTTCAAGGTCACCGCAGAGTAACATCTGGGACACAAATATAGTTTTTGTTTCTCCACCCTGTGTTCTTTATAGTACTTGTTCTAAAGCAACGATGGGATGGTAAGGAGAGAGAAGTCTGGTAGCTTTAGCGTCGTGGTCAACTGGATCTGGGAATGAAAGAGCTGTTAGCCTAATGGAGCTGTGGTCCGGGGTGAGCGAGTAGTAGACTCCACTTAGGAAGCCTGTTAACCCACATGGGGAAGATGCAGGTTTGGTTTATTCTCAGAGTGGAGCAGATGAGGTGAAGCCCATGCATCTCAGGCCTCACACATCTGAGTCTTCGTTTCTTGATCGTTTGCCTCGAATCAAGTGAGCCTTCTGCCAAGGTCGTTTGTTGTAAAGTCTCTAAAGCCCTTTAACTCGAGCCTCCAGCGACTTCGTCATCACTGGTGTTTGGATGTTTGAAGCTTTACAGAGCTTGGTTTGCATTTGGCCACGTGCAGAGGCCAGCCAAGGAGAGAAGTGTGAGCAGAATGATGCTCTCAGCAGGGAACCAACCCGAACTGAAAGCGCTAGAAGGTTAGAAAGAAGAAATGGAGTTGTTTTGAATCAGAGGGTGACGGGAAGGGGATTCAGAATCTAGGTTCTTAGAGAGGATGTGCAAACATAGCCCTAGTTCATTCTCTGTCTCTGTCTCTGTCTCTGTCTCTGTCTCTGTCTCTCTCTTTCTCTCTCTCTCTCTCTCTCTCTCTCTCTCTCTCTCTCTCACACACACACACACTTCATCAAGGAATAGGAGTGGCTAAGAGAAAATCCCAAAATGCTGTTTAATTGATGGTGTCTGGACATAAATGATAGATAGCATTTTCTCACTTTCTATGTATGTTTGAAAGTTTTCGAAATAAGACATAAAAAGGTCAGTATTCGTTGTTTTGCCAATGGAGAGAATTTTGATGGTTTTAGCAGCCCTCAGAACAGGAGAAATACTGAAAGATTGTCTTGACTAAAAATCACAGTGGTCATCGTATAAAGTCTTTATTTAAATCCAGCCCAGAATCTTCAAGTGCTTATTTACAGCCTAATAAAGAGAAGAGCTAGCAAGGTCCATTGCTTGACCCATCTCACAGGGCCTCTGTGGTGACTTTAATGCAATCAGTGCCTTGCGTGGGGTCTGGTGTATAAGTAGGAGTTATGTAAGTGTGAGGTATTTCTGTTGCTGTTTGTCGTTTCTTTCAGTGGGTCTCTTTAAAAAAAGTTGAATAAAAATGTTTAGCCTAAGAGCCAAAGGATGAAATCGATGACATCGGTTCAGAAATAAAATATTCGTGCGCAGGAAAACCTTCAGTCCCGATGATGCAGTCAGCCTTTGGTTCAGATACTCATCTCAGTGGTGACGTGCCTGTGTCATTGTTTCCAGGAACCTAAGAACATGAACAAATGAGTTATGCATGTAAGTGTACGTTCTGCCTACAGCAACTCTGGGAGGTTGTTTTCTTGCTCTCCTGTTTGCAAGGAAGGAGGCTGAAGCCCAGGGAGAAAGTATAGCTTGATCCTTAGATGGGAGAGCTGGGAATTCTAGGCAGGTCTCAGGCCTCAAGGGTTCTGGATTCTTCTCTGCTTGGAATACTTTCAGCTGGTCTGAGGGTAGCCAGGGACCTGCAGAGAGAAGAAACATAGGACTTCTAATTCGAAGGTTATTTAATGTCTTTGAAGCTGAGGAATAATGAGGTGTCAGGAATGAATGACAATTAGAATCTATCAAAAGTCCAAGGTTTCCCAGAACCTTTAGGATTCTATTAATAGAGTACTGTTATATAGTGTGGGATAATTGTATTGATGTCATCAATTAACCAAGGGTCAGTAAACCAGGAACAATTATGTGTGAAGTGTGATCTGTAATGAAAGGCGTTGCATATAGGCCTATGTGATCATTACCTTGACCTGTTCTGTGTGGGCTATAGACGCTCACATGGGAATAGTCAAAACGGGAATAAAAGGCCTCTTTCTGCACGTGTCTGTCCTGTTGTACTCAGACACACACCTCAGCGCACTCTCTGTAAAGGAAATTAATTAATTACTGATTGAGAAGGTTGCTCCTCCCAAGGCCAAAGGTAATGAAACCCTCTCAGGTTCTAGCTAGCAGCGCTGGGCAGTTTTAGAATAAACCGCTGCTGTAATCGCATTAGCTGGTTCCTATTTGCAGATAGCTTCCCGGGAGGTTTTTTTTTTGTCTTTTTTTTTTTTGTCTTCTTGCTAGACTGATTTCAAAAGCTCTCTTGTCAGGGAACAGAGCAGCGGGTCCCACTCTTCACTGATTGATCTCGTGGGCTTAGTGTTTCTCAAAGCTCCTTTAAGGACAGCGAGACACAATTCCAACACGATACAATGTATCTTGTTTTTGTTTTTATTTACTCTGTGTGTGTGTGTGTAAGCGTGAATGCTTTCACTTGGAGGCCAGCTGTTGACACTGACTGTCTTACACTGTTGCTTCTACTTTATCTTTTGAGACAATGTTTCTCACTGAACCTAATGCTCACTGACTGCATGACTACCGTGACTAGCTGGCCAGCCATCTCAGGGATTTGCCTGTCTCCACTGCTCTGACGGAGCTCTAAGGTTACATGTCTATATGTCCAGCTCTTTATGTGGGTGCCCCAGATCTGAAATAAGGTCTTATATGTGTGTGGTGGGCACGCAGAGGCAGAGCCATCTCTCTCTCTCTCTCTCTCCCTTTCTCTCTCTTTCTCTCTCTCTCTCCCTCTCTCCCTCCCTCCCTCTCTCTCTCTCCCTCTGTCTCTCTCTCTCTTTAAAAAAGCCAGTCTTCTCTCCCCCCCCTTTTAAAATGAGAACTTAGCCTTCTTCTTTGGGTCTAGTTTAGTAGTTTTTGATGTGGCTTCTCGCCTCTCGAGATGGGATTGTTGTGGTGAGCTGTATCAGGATTTCTCAGAGCAGAAGTTGGAAAAGGACTTAGAGGCTTGTGTACACGGGCTCTTGGGTGCAGGTAGGTGAGGGAAGGGGAACCCTCAGGGGGATGAAGGCGCTAGCTAGTTCGACCATCTCATTCTCTGTTCTTTCTGCAAACAAGACTGCTGGGCTTGTCTGTGACCCTTGTGACTGCCCCCGGAAGCTTGCTCAGGAGGAAAGGGCAAGCTTCGGTCACTCTGCTGCGCAGAGTGCTGATAAGAAGGCTCCTCCTGCCGGGCGTGGTGGTGCTCGCTTTTAATCCCAGCACTCGGGAGGCAGAGGCAGGCGGATTTCTGAGTTCGAGGCTAGCCTGGTCTACAAAGTGAGTTTCAGGACAGCCAGGGCTATACAGAAAAACCCTGTCTCGAAAAACCAACCAACCAACCAACCAAACAAACAAACAAACAAAAAAGAAGGTTCCTCCTGATACAGTGCTTTAGGCTGAGGGCTTTAGAATTTCTCTAGGCATTGCCTGTTACAGAGAGGGGCAGGGAAGAGGGAGGGAGAGGAAGAGAGACAGAGCAACGAGCGTGAGCTTTTGTTGAGTTCAGTCATATCAGCCTACCTCTTATTTATGATCTTTGGCAAATAATTTCTGGCCTCAGTTTCCAGACTCCTAATACCTATGTATTTTGTGGTTTGTTGAAATAATTAAATGAGAATAAAGAAATGTACAACGTATTTAGTAAATCCTTGTTATTACCGTGGCTTCAGTTTCTGGGAGTGTCTATAATTAGGAGTGCTCGCCATCCTGGGACTCCTCTCCTAGGGCCCTTCTTGGTGCCGCCATGTATTCACCAGCTCCCTACCCACCACCCACACATTATTCAGACTCAGTGGATATCGGGATCACCAGCCACCCTTCCCCTGTCCCACCTGTATGAGTCTGGTCTTTGGGTTCTTGGTTTTGTCACATCCTCAGAGGTCCTCCTACTTATCTTCCCATTCCTCTATCCCACCATCATCGCCTTCTTTCTGGACTTTATTGTTTCTCTTCTGGATCATTTCAGGGCCTCCTGCCCTTGGTCCTTTGGGGTTTGACTCTGTGATGTCACTCAGATGCTCAGATGAGTCTGAAAATGTTCATCTATTGGTGTCAACCCTTTCGGGTGTTCCTATTAAAACTATTAAAACAGAAGATTCTTTTTTTTTTAATTTGTTTTTTTTTTTTCAGGAAACAGGGTTTCCCTGGCTGTCCTGGAACTCACTTTTGTAGACCAGGCTGGCCTCGAACTCAGAAATCCTCCTGCCTCTGCCTCCCGAGTGCTGGGATTAAAGGTGTGCACCACCACGCCTGGCAAAACAGAAGATTCTTTTTTTTTTTTTTTTTTTTTTGGTTTTTTCGAGACAGGGTTTCTCTGTATAGCCCTGGCTGTCCTGGAACTCACTTTGTAGACCAGGCTGGCCTCGAACTCAGAAATCCGCCTGCCTCTGCCTCCCGAGTGCTGGGATTAAAGGCGTGCGCCACCACGCCCGGCTGGGAAAACAGAAGATTCTTGAAAGAACCTCCCTCCTCCAATGAGCCTGCTCAGGAGACGTGGAAATGCAGCGCCCCTAACGGCTATGCTGTCCTGCTACTGAAGACCTTGCTCGGGTGCCCCTCAGACTGGAACGCCCCCTTCCCCCTGTCTACCTTTTAAACCCTTCCTTATTCACTGTTAGCACTCCAGCCTCTGTAAGATCTTCCCTGACTCACCATGGAGGTTTAAAGGCTCAGTGTGCCGTGTTTCCTGGGAGACAGGGGATATCTTGGTGTAGCTTCAAATAGCCCGTGCCTGGCACAGTGGGTGGTGCTTCTTGAAGCTGAGTGGGTGGCAGGAGGAATGGGCAGTGGGAACACAACAGGACAGGCACAAGCACTCCACAGGAGAGGAGGAACGCTGGCTGGCCATCATGCTTGCCTTCCTTGCTCCTGTCACCCAGAGTCTGCGCTCGCACCGATGGGTAGCACATCAGGGTATGCCCAGAACTGAACTTGGGAGAAATTGGGAAGGGAGTCACTGGATTGGGCAATTCTCCTCTTTTCACAGTCGAGCTAACCTCACTCTTGAGTATTCAGGGTGGTTTTCTTTGGGACAGGGTGGTGGTCAGAGCATATAACAACAGTACAGTGGCTTTTTCTTTCTCCTACATGTTTTTCAATAATTTAGGAATGACATTATGACGTTACCATAGATACTAATATGCAGCATGTTATATCATGTATGCAATATCCAGTCATAGATCTGAAGTTAATAGGACTGACTTTTCTATAATTGTGGTGAGTCTAGGCGGTATCCTTTCTGGGTGGTTCAGACATGCATCCATTCCGTGACTCTGGGAGGTCCCTTTTGAAATGCCCTTGAGTGGTAGGATCCCACCGGAGAACATCTCTTTATAACTGTCTCTGTACACACCGTGCAGTTTATTCAGCCCTGTTTGCGGGGACTGGTGCAGGTACATTTCCCAACATTAAATTGGGTTTCAGGGGAAGACGATTTGGTAGAATTAAGGACCTTCACAGTGATAACATCCCATCTAAAATCAAATCCCCCAGAGACTTCCAGGAGCACGTTTGCTATGTAAGCCTCAGATCTGACCGGGTGGTCTGCACCAAGAACAGCTCTTCCTCGGAAGGAGGTATTTTGGTATCTCTTTAAAGAAACCCAATCAGGTTCCACCTGGTTAAGTAAACTTTTAATATTTGTTAAAGGAAGTTAGAGTATGTAAATGCGATGAGTCATATTCTGAGGTTGATTCACCTGGAGACTAGACTATAGGTGATGAGGGGCCGTTTCAGTCTACATTTCTGTTACGCACTGATAAATTTCTTGGACTTATAGATGTCTCATTTCTGGAAAATATAGGTATCTGATGGAATAGAAAATACGTATTTCTATTAAAAATACATGACCCAAAATGGACTTATAAATGCTAAAGTATTTTGTTTGTTGTATACATTTTGGCTTGGTAGTTTTACACTTAGAAGTATTTTCCGTGAATATATTCATGGTTAGCGATACAGGAATATTCAACACAATGTTTCTAATAGCAGATACTTGAAATCACGGTTAATAGTAATTCATACTTAGGAAAGAGTGTTATCTCACCCATGGTGATGGTATTGATGGCTCAACATGAAAAGTTTCCATGTGCATTCATAATAAGAGAAATGCAAACGGAACTGCCTTGACACAAAGTGCACATTCATACTGGGAATTCCTAGCTGAGGCTGTGGGGAAGCGGACACGCTTCACATTGCTGGTTCATGTGAATTGATGGTTGTCATGGAGAGCCCCGGAGAGCAGCTTGGAAGTATCTGTCCAAACATGCATCCATCAGCACGTCTGTTTCAAGCCTGCATCTTACAGATGTATTTGTCAACACGTGAGACATGTATATGGGGTGGTGCACTGAAGTGTAGTTTTAATAGCTGACACAGTAAACAATTGCTTTAATCACCTACATAGTAAACAACTTGGATGTCCAATGTGAGGCTGTCAAAAGAAAGTCTGGTTTATTCATCAGTTAAGCAGCTGTGAAAAAGAACAAAGAATCTTTCTGTGCATAAACATGAAGAGATCATCAAGTGGAGAAAACAAGGAACAGACCAGTGTGCAGGACTCTGTAGGTTACCAAATGCAGGAAGCCAGACTTGCCTGTGTGTTGTGGGGAAATTCTGGACGGATGCATAAGAAACTAACAACCGTTGGGTGTAGAGAGGGGGATTTGGGAACTAGGCAGACATAGAGGATGGAATTGGGGCATGAAGATACATCACCTATCAGAAAAGATACGCAGAAAGGCTGGGGAGACGACTAATGGGTAAAAAAGAGCACAGCTGCTCTTCCAGAGGACCCGGGGTTGATTTTCAGCATGCAGATGGCAGCTCACAACTGTCTGTAACTCCAGTTCCGAAGGGTCTGACACCCTCACACCAATGTACATAAAATTAAATAAATGAAGCCCCATTAATTTAGCAAGCTAATTAAAAAAGATACCTATAATGTATAATCAAGTGAAAAAGAAACATGCATGTTGGAAACCCTATGATGGTGTGATTCATATTCTATAAAGTGCACCCTGGCAATAGAGATGAGGAAGAGGTTGTACATCTGTACCCAGGAGCAGAACGCTGGGGCTGAAATGTTTAATGTCACGTTAAGTGTTTACATTTGGGCTAAGCTAAAATCTTTATAGTTAATGTATGTTGTTCCGGAAGACACCCTGAGATATACATGAGGTACAATCTAGTCAGAATCACTCTGAGAGCTTGGTCTCACCCGCCCCGGCATAGGATGGCTGCCTCACTCAGTAAAGACGGAAGTGACCCCGGTTGGGATCAGCTCAGAGATGATTGGCTAGGGTCAAGGCCAAAGCAGCTGCCTGCAGAATCCAGGATAGCGGTAGAGCAGTTTAGGGGGAAATCGGAAGGGGAAGAGGTCAGAGTAGCCTGAGAATATGCTAAATGCACTAGAAGGTTGAAGGAATGCCTAGAAGTTTACTGAGTAGCCTGATTAAATGTTGTGAACTAGATAAAATTAGATCAGTGCGAAGGCCTTGGGAGACAGCGAGTGTGTCTGAACAGTGAAAATGTAAACACGAGCTGATTTCAAAATGCACAGAGAGGACAAAGATGTGTTTAAGTGGGTCCCTGGTCATTGTGTAACCGGTGTCTGTGCACCAGGCACAGGACGTAGGCTTCCTGTGTGACACACGAATGCGTTTTTACGTCAACTGGAGAAGGCAGGCATTCTTTGTTTTTCTCCTCCTTTCCCCCGGGGTTGTGTTTGGAGGGGCATTGATTGTTGTGAAGTAGCTCCAAGCCAGACGTGTCCAGCCTTTTTTGACCTTGCATTATGACATTGTCATTTTCTACATACCTCTTGCGTCCTTTCGATAGCTATCCTGGGTCACATGCAGGCTGTGGGCTGCAGTTTGGACACGCCCAACCTAGGCTTTTCTGAAAAGCTCTTGGGGGGGGGGGATGGAATCTCTGGGCCGTTGATTATAGACACTTAACCACAGAGATAGATAGCTTCTATTCACAGATACCACCCCTCTCTTGTTTGACCGGAATTTGTGGCATCCCAATTTTATTTCAGCATTCCAGTTCTGGAGATCACATTAAGACCTGTATAATCTGAATGGGGAGGGGGCGAGGGAGAAGCAAGGCTGTCCTGTGTGCCCAGCACTAACCGGGACTCAATGCAGCAAGTGAATGCACTGTGTTTCTGTCTCTGTCCTGCTTTGGCTAGAAGGTGGTGGATTTTTCTCTGTCTATAGTTACGCATTCTGGCTTGGACGCCGCCTGACATTCATGTGATCTCTTTCTCTGTACTCAGCATACCGCACAGATGAATCTCAGCCCTGGGTTTTGCCAGTTGTGAGGAAGGTCGAACAGAAGATTGCTAACGACAATAGCCTCAACCACGAGTACCTGCCCATCCTGGGCCTGGCAGAGTTCCGGAGCTGTGCTTCTCGTCTAGTACTTGGGGACAACAGTCCGGCTATCAGGGAGAATCGGGTGAGTTTGGAGTGTGGATAGTTTCTCATTAGGAACTGTTAATGTCTAAAAATAAGAGATTAAAAGTTCAATTTGCTTGAAGGCACTGAAAATTTTTGTTATTTATTTCTTTGAAGGTAAGCTGACCTCTTTTAAATTTTTATTTATTTTATGTGCGTGAGCTTTGAGCTTGCATGTGATGCCTGTGCTATATGTGTGGGCCTGGTGCCCAAGGAGGCCAGAAGAGTCCCCTGGGACTGGAGTTACAGATGGCTGTGAACTGCTATGTGGGTGCTAGGAATTGAACCTGGGGCTTCTGGAAGAGCAGCCAGGACTCTTAATGACTGGAGCCATCTCCATCAAATACATTTTTAGTCAGTGTAAGAGGATAATTATGGCTGTATCTGGAGCTCAGCTTCATTTACTCAGTTTTGTCCAGTACATTATCAGATTTCAGCTGCTGGCATTGAAGTCGTTACTAGAAAAGCCAAGCAAAGAGAAGTTAATGGACTCTGAAGAGTTTGGAGTTGTATAGACTCATCTCTGCCACTGCTTTGGGCCATAGGCAAATCATTTACCTACTTGGTGTCTGTATCTTGAATTTCGAAAGGAAAGAACCTGTACCTCATAATCCCATCAGGGCTTCTTGTGTAGGGACTTTTCCTCTGAAAGGATAAGCAGACTTTTGTTTATTTCTGGGGGAAAATGTCTTTAATTTTACCTGGCTTCTCTGAAGGTGTCAGTGATCCCTCAACCTTTAAGAACCAGGATTCCCCGCTCTTTCTTGCCTGTGGTAATTCCTGTAGCCTTTCTCTCAGGTGCTCTCATTGAACTGCCCGTGTTATAAATTCACATGTGTGCAAGAACGAGTGTGTGTTAGAAGCAGACACCATGAGGTAGAGTGTATATGGTGGGAAGTGCTGAAAGAGAGATTCAGGGGGTGGTGAGAGCCTTGGGCCTGCAAATGTGTACCCAGCCAGGCCTGCAAGCTGGACCCTGTGAACTCTTGCCAAGCTAATGTAATCAGAATCGTGAAGGGACACTGCCCTATTGTTCCCCACAACCCCAATGGGAGATTTTTCTTTTTCTCCTTTAAAATTTTTTTTTTTAAAGAGAGGGTTTTTCTATGCAGCCCTGGCTATTCTGAAACTCATTCTGTAGGCCAGGCTGGCCTCAAACCCAGTGATCAGAGAGATCCTCCTGCCTCTGCCTCCCAAGTGCTGGGATGAGGGTGTGTGTACTTCTGTCTACTTGACTTGGGGTTTTTTTGTTTTTTTATTTTTTTGTTTTTTTTTTTTTTTGGTTTTTCGAGACAGGGTTTCTCTGTATTGCCCTGGCTGTCCTGGAACTCACTCTGTAGACCAGGCTGGCCTTGAACTCAGATATCCGCCTGCCTCTGCCTCCCGAGTGCTGGGATTAAAGGCTTGCACCACCACTCCGGGCAACGGCTTGAGGGTATTTTTAAAAGGTGCCCCAACTGACTTCAAACTATATCCAGGTTCGAAAGACCACAGAGTAGAGAAGATAAGGAAATATCGGTTCTGTTCTTGGGACAGGGGTGTGTGGGATGGCCCAGGGACAGTGGTGGGCAGAAGCAAGTCTCTGCTGTGTAGAGACTTGCCTGAAGACTACAGTGTGTGCAGGGGTTACCTAAGGAAAGTGTTGATTGAGCCCGGTAAACCTGGCTCACTGGGACTGGGTGGGAGGGGAGAGCAAGAGTCCGGTTAGGTGTTGTGTAATTGAAATCAGCTGCGCTCCTCAGCCCCTGGGCCATGTGGTAACGCAGGTCACAGTTCACCCATGGAGAGGGCCACAGGGTGGAGTCATTTGACCTGTTCCTCACCTGTGAACAGCAGGGTTTTCTTCTCCAGGTGCCCTGATAAGCGAATGGCAAGGTGAAAGGCTGCTCGAATGCTTGCTTTCCTACTGGTGTCTCGATGCAGGGAAGCTCCACTGAAGGTCTGGGAACCCAGGTCACCGATTAAACAAATGATTAATCAAAGTTCAAACTAGATTTCTGTATAATGCTTTATCTTGCCTTGGGGGAACAGAAGGTGTAGGATGTGTGTGCTGGGGTGGGTAGAGGGTGGGGAGTAAAGGGTGGTATTGAAGAGCTGCCCTGAAAATCCTGTGTTTGCCCAGACAGAAGGTGGGCAGTCTGTTTTAAAATCTATACGTTTCTGTCGCTCCTCAGAGTTTCGTACAGTGTGTTTTGGTAATACCCATCTCCGTTTCTCTCCTTCCGGTCCGTGCTGGAATGATGACGGGTTTGGTCTTACACAGAAGAGAGCGGCCCATGCGTGTCCGTCCGTGTGAGCCAGCAGCCTGTCATGTCAGGAGCACACAGTTGTGTTCCAGCCCTCCCCAACCTCTGGCTCTTAAAAACCTTCCACTCCCTCCTCAGTGGTCCCTGAGCTCTGTGTGTGTGTGTGTGTGTGTGTGTGTGTGTGTGTGTGTCTGTCTGTCTGTCTGTCTGTCTGTGTTAGTGTGTTATAGATGTCCCATTTGTGGCCCAACACTCCACTGAGAGATGGTACCTCTCTGTATATGCTATATAGATTAATCAGCTAGGGCTGTTGTTGGCAAATCAGAGTCCATATTAGGGGAGCTGCTTCTCTAAGAAAACTGTATTCTCAACACGGCTACTTTGTTGACAGTGTTCCTCTGTCCATGGACTTGGGTTTTGACCTCTTACACAGGAGAGCACGGCCCATGCGTGTAAGAACCTGGCCTGGGGCTCATGGCCTCGACCTGGGAACATACTCTTCCTTGTTGGTCTAGTTCATCTTCATTGTGTTTTGATTACAGAACAAACTTAAAGGACAGTCTTTATGGCATCAGATATGTAAAGTTCCTGTTTCGGGAAGTATCCCGGCCTCTGCATTACTCTGAGCACCGGCTGCTCCCGAGCTCTGAGCCTTTCTTTCATTTTTTTTTTCCTGGAAGTTCTCTATATCCCTGGGCCACCATCTTCGTCCAGCCGGCGTCAGCTCAGGTAGCTTCTTGTAGTAGCTTCATTGGCCTTCCAGCCTCTACTCTGCCTTTCATTTCAGAACATTTTCCACACTACAGGTAGGGAGATCCTCCTTATAGAGAGAGCTACCTGCTCCCTTCCTCCACATGGTGCACCCTCCTTGCTGTCTACAGAGTATGGTCCAGTCTCTGAACTTGGCATCTCTCTCCCTGATATCCCTTCGGGATCCTGCCAGTCTTAAGAGTGAAGAGTGTAGCTGTTCCTCAGACCCACAGGCCTATCAGGACTCAGAACCCATGCCTGGCTTTTCCCTCTGTGTAGAATGACCAACTCTATAGTTCACACCTCTAAGACCTTCAAGACCCGATCAAGGGTCACTTCTGTGCTGAATCGTTCACTTTCTCAGGCGTGGCTGGTTACTTATGTTCTCTGAGTTATGACATGGCTGTTTGAAGTCTGGGAATAACAACTCACTGTGGCTTTACTCTAATGCCTAAATTAAAAATATCATTTTTTCCTCACATATCCTTTTATATGTGAGAGTATTTTGCTTGCATGTAGACATGCGTCACGCGCATACTTGGTGCCCGTGAAGGTCAGAAGAATGCTTCAGATCCTCAGGAACTGGAGATTCCTATAACTGTGAATCACCATGTGGATGCAGGGAACTGAAACCAGAAAGTGCTCTTAACTGCTGAGCCACGTCCCCAGCTTGCTCCAATGTCTGATTTTTGTTGTTGTTGTTGTTTTTGGGTTTTTTTGGTTTTTCGAGACAGGGTTTCTCTGTGTAGCCCTGGCTGTCCTGGAACTCACTTTGTAGACCAGGCTGGCCTCGAACTCAGAAATCCGCCTGCCTCTGCCTCCCAAGTGCTGGGATTAAAGGCATGCGCCACCACGCCCGGCTCAATGTCTGATTTTATAAGGCTTTTTTCTCTCACAATTTGTGACCCTGGCTAGGGATCATGGCTGTTTGTTTAGTACCTGTTCCACAGTTAGCTCACGGAACTTCCAAGGGTCCCAGATGTTTGAGTTAGTCACTTGTCAGAAGAGCCAGGCACGTTGCTAGATGCTGGGACCCAGCAGTGACCAAACATACATGTGACCACAGAGATAGCCCCTCCTTCCGTTGACTGTGTTAAACTTGTCAAATGCTGTAGAAAGAGAGGGGGGCAGAGGCATGTTAGCCTTGGGGAAGGGAGGGAGGCTGGCTTCAGTTTTAACTGAAGTGGCCAGAATAGGAGAAGGGATAGTAGAGACAAGACGTGAAGAATGAACAAGACGGTAAACGGTAATGCCTTCCTTAAACAGCCTTCCTCTTGAAATTTACCATTACTGCGCTTTGAAGGAGCTCAATTTCTGGGACCCTCGCTGCTGTTGCTTCTCACTTTTCTGTTCTCAGACTTCAGGATTCAGACATAGAGCAGTGTTTCAGGCTCTGCTGTTCCTGAGCCACAGCAGGTAGCCACAGTAGACCTGATGCCTTTCCTTGTAGTGAGATCTCACTCAGTCTCCACTTTGGTCCTTGCCTCAAGGAGTCTGGGGATCTTGCCTGCCTCAGGTCTTTTCTGCACTAGATTCTTTCTTCAGCCAGTTGGGCAGGAGCTTGTGTGGTGGTGAGTATCAGATACAGTGAGAGTTGCTATGGAACCCAGGTGACGTGTGACTCTGGCCTCAAGCAGCTTCTTGTGGGCTCTGCTCACCTCACAATGAAATAACACGACCAAATTATGATATCTGACATGTTCCTAGAGCCAGCAGTTATGTCAACATAGAAAGGAGATGCAGAGACTGTCTGGTCCAGTTTTAACTGGTTGACTCCTTGTTCTGGATACCTTTTTGGTGACTTGGGTCCATGTGGTTGAGTCCGTGAATTGTCTGAACTTATCTCGTTAGATATTAACGATTTTCCTTTTTTTAAACCAAATATAGGACTTTCTTGGCCAGAAAAGTTTCTACAATGACCAGTTGCTACTTTATTCACAAAAGGCAGTTTCTGTTAATTGTTGATATTTAGAGTAACCCATGTGTCACAGAAGCCGTCCAGTGTTTAATTTTTAGGGCATAGTGGTTTGGGAATTCAGTATTTCACGTGTCATATGTTATGAGTGGCAAGGTAGCTGATGTTAATGAAGTGGATTTATAATTCTTTTGTTCCTAGGATCCTTTGCAGTCCTGTGTATCCTGTGTATCCGTGCTGACACCGTGTGCTTACTGAACAGGAGGGAGGGCAGGGCTAACCTCAGGACCTCTACTCCCTGAATGATTTTTCCTTTGCTGTCTTTTAGCATTAGTGTTAGCTTAGAGTTTTAGAACAACTTAGGGCAGCTTTTCTCTTCTAAAGGGAAATTTTCTTCTTTTAACTTCTTTATTATTTCAAATGCTATAATGCCTAAATCCATGCCCACATCACATTACTTCAAGGTCACTCGTGAATCTGGTATAAGATTGAACCACACTGCCAGAGCAAATTCAAGATAGCCGAATATGTTTCTTTAATCATGAAATTTTACAAATAACACAGGGATGTATCAATCATCACGTAGGGCTGGAGAGATGGCTTGTGGTTAAGAGTACTTACTGCTCTATGGGGGAGGGGGGCTGGGGTTTGGATCCCATAGCATTCACACTGCGCAGCTTTCACATGCCTGTAACTCCAGCTCCAAGTGTTTCAAAACCTGTTTCTGGCCTCTATTGGAATGCATACACACAGAAACACACACACACACACACACACACACACACACACACACACCCCTTAAAGAAAACCAACTTACAGAACAAAGTCCCTTTCTACTGTGACTATTCCTGAGCCTTTCATGAAGTTATCACTGCTAGGAGGCTGCTGTGCGTCCCTCGGCATTAATTACTCGTTGGTACCACGATAAAACACCAGAACAGAAAGCATCTAGGGAGGATTCATTTTGGCCTACGGTTCCGAAGGGTTCGGGTCCTTAATGACAGGGAGGTGTGAGCCGGGCGTGGTGGCGCACACCTTTAATCCCAGCACTCTGGAGGCAGAGGCAGGCGGATTTCTGAGTTCAAGGCCAGCCTGGTCTACAAAGTGAGTTCCAGGACAGCCAGGGCTACACAGAGAAGAAACCCTGTCTCGAAAAAACAAAAAAAAAAAGCGGGGGGAGGTGTGGTAGGCAGGTGAGAGTTACATCTTCAGGCATGTGCAGGAAGCAGAGGATGAACAGGAAGTGTAGTGAGGCATTAACCCTCAAAGCCCTTCTCCAGCGAGTTATTCTTCCACAGAATTGTACCTGCTAAAGGTTACATACCTTCTCCCCACCCCAGCGCCATCTACTGGGATCACGTGTTCAGACACCTCAGCCTGTGGTCGGCATTTAACATTGAAACCACACTCCTCTTCTTACGTTTTTGTTTTGCTTTGAGACAGGATTTCTCTGTGTAGCCCTGACTGTTCTAGAACTCACTCTGTAGACCAGGCTGGCCTCAAACTCACAGGGATCCACCTGCCCCTGCCTCCTAAGTTCTGGGATTAAAGGTGTGTGCCTCTATTGCCTGGCCCTTGTGCTCTCTGTCTTTGTCTCTCTGTGCCTCTGTCTGTCTGTCTGTCTGTCTGTCTGTCTGTCTCTCTGTCTCTGTCTCTGTCTCTGTCTCTGTCTCTGTCTCTCTCTCTCTCTCTCTGGGATTGGACCCAGACCCTTTTATGTGGTGGTTTGACTATGCTTGGCCTAGAGAGTAGCACTATGTGTGTTACTGTGGGGTGGGCTTAGAGATTCTCTTCCTAACCATGTGGGAGCCAGTCTTCTGGCTGCCTTCCGATCAAGATGTAGAACTCTCAGCTCCTCCAGCACCATGTTTGCCTGGACACTGCCATGCTTCCTGCCTTGTTGATAAAGGACTGAACCTCAGAAACTATCAGCCAGCCCCAATTAAATGTTGTCCATTATAAAAGTTGCCTTGGTCATGGTGAACCCTAACTAACACAGCATCCTAGCCGCCTCCCTTTATTCACAGACTTTTTTATATGATCCTTTTGTTCTCCTTAGTCTTGTAGGCCTATTAGGCAACATTTAATTTATTTATTCATGCCTTTTATCTCTCCTGAAAGAGTATGCTGGAGCCTCATTAGAATTTGAAGGTCATTGACAGGTGGACCGAGTGGCTTACAGAAGACAGAGTGAGCAGTCCCAGAGCTGGGAGCCCTCACTGGCGCCCAGCCATTCTGACTGTCCTTTTGTGAACCATTGATTTCTCTCAATCCATTTACTTTGTAGAGGATGTGAGGGCCAAATGACACTCTAGGTGAAGGCATTTTTCTAAATGGTAAAACAGGACTTTCACCTTTATTAGGACTCTTTAGGCTGAGAGTAAACTGAACAGAGGAAGGGAAAATCTGCCTGTCATCTTTGTTTGATAGAACACGATTCTGGGGATTAATATAACAGCATTCCATAGATAGGTGGGAGTCTAGGGTCAGCTTGAAGTGAACGTCTAGGGCCCTACTGTCAGGAGAGATCTTGGGGTGGGTGCTCAACAGCTGGGGTTCCCTTCCAAGGCACACATTATTGTGTCCCAGGTCCTTCTACCTGTGTTCAAGATGGAGGTTCTTCCTGGAGTCAGAGGAGACCCGACTGTCCTGCTCACTGGTGACTGAGCAGGAACTTCATCTCTTCTTACCTTTCTGTCTCTCAGTTTACCCACGTAATAGGATCTTACAGTAATGGTTGGAAGGTTTTATTTTATTTTATTTTTTATTATATGTAAGTATACTGTAGCTGTCTTTAGACACTCCAGAAGAGGGAGTCAGATTTCATTATGGATGGTTGTGAGCCACCATGTGGTTGCTGGGATTTGAACTCAGCACCTTCAGAAGAGCAGTCGGGTGCTCTTACCCGCTGAGCCATCTCATCAGCCCGGTTGGAAGTTTTTGAGGAACTCATACACTTAAGGGACTTTAGACAGAAAAAGGACAAAGTACGTTGCCATGATTGTCTTACTCTTTCACATATTAGCCGATCTCACCATTGTCAACAACCTGTGACCCGAAATCGTCCCTTTCAGGTTGGAGGTGTGCAGTCTTTGGGAGGGACAGGCGCGCTTCGAATTGGAGCTGACTTCTTAGGCCGATGGTACAATGGTAAAGACAACAAGGACACACCGATCTACGTGTCATCGCCAACCTGGGGTGAGCCTGCTAGCTGTAGAGGGGCGAGCCAAGCATCTGGGAGGGCTGTCCTGGTGACACTTGGTGACTGCGTGGACGGTGTAATCTATCCCTGGGAGGGCTAGTTATGGAAAGTCGTTGAGCCCTGGATTCTAGCTGCAGCCAGAGAAAGCTACTGCTCCAATTTCAACTGGGAACACCTTTGCCCAAGACTCTGTTGTATTCTATCCTTAGGGTTCCATGACGGTGGATATAAGAGGCAGGCTGCCCAGTCATAGGCTCCAAGTCTGGAGTTCTTATAACCGGTTGGACTTGTTCCTGGTACAACTCAGTAGCAAGTCTCTATGACGCCCAGTGGACACTGAGTCTGAGGGCCCGAAGCTTACCTGTGTTCCTTCTGATTCTGCCACCTTGTGTTTAAAAAGCACTTAACATCTGTCCCTTTGCTTTGCAGAGAACCACAATGCTGTGTTTTCTGCCGCTGGTTTTAAAGACATTCGGCCCTATTGCTACTGGGATGCAGAGAAGAGAGGACTGGACCTCCAGGGTTTCCTGAATGATCTGGAGGTGGGTGTTACAGAAGAGCAGAAGAGAATTCTGTTTAGGAGCAGCAGGAAAAACGTTTGCATCAGTTGATAAGTGAGAACCTGAGACTTTCTCCAAATCATCCAGATCAGAGAGTGGGTTCTGAGGTAGCACATGAGAGAGCTGTTCAAGACACTGAGAAAGTGGCTAATGCTTGCCCTGTGGCTAATGCTTACCCGTGTACTGTGACCTGTGTTCCCCTGACCATCTCCCGGTATCCCTGCTCTGTTGGAGCTGATGTAACCTTCTTCTCCTCAGAATGCTCCCGAGTTCTCCATCTTTGTCCTCCATGCCTGTGCACACAACCCAACAGGGACCGACCCGACTCCAGAGCAGTGGAAGCAGATCGCTGCTGTCATGCAGGTAACGGCTCTTACAGAGCATCTCTATTAAAGAGAATGCATGGATTCGTTTTATTTAGCTGTTATTTCTTAATTATTTAAAAGCACAGCCAGCTTACTGAAGGATCCAGAAAATGGAGAGAAGTTCAAAGAAGAAAATAGGTATTAACTGTAAACCTTATTACTCCTACAGACACTTGTAAGTGTTTGGTAATAGATATTAACTGTAAATCTTACTACTTCTGCAGACTCTAGTTTAAGTGTTTTGGTGGGTGGAGTATCAGAGAATGTGTGGTTTTTAAGATGTGTATCTGTTTTACAAGGAGGGATCAGTTTCTTAATTTTATGTTGTAGCACTTCCCCCTTTTATTTCTTTATATATTTAACAATATATAATTACATAATACTTAATGGCTTATAGCATCATTTTTGTGGAGATATACCTACCATTTTGGGGGATTGGGTAAATAGGTTGAGCAATGTTTAATTTCAGATTTCTTGACCTGATTTACTTACGTAGTAAAACACACGCATATACACATACATACACACACTCTCTCTTTTGTTTTATTTTAATCAGTTTTTGTTTTGTTTTGTTTTTTGAGACAAGGTTTTTTTCTGTATAGCCCTGGCTGTCCTGGAACTCACTCTAGACCAGGCTGGCTCTGAACTCACAGAGATCCACTTGTCCCTGCCTCCTAAGTACTATAATTAAAGGTGTGTGCCACCGCCGCCTGGCAAAACTTTCTCTCTTTAGGATTGCTTTCTAGATGAGAATTTCTAGCTCAAAGTGTATAACCTCCATCACCGTGCTTATGGGATACTTATTAAGCAACTGTTAGGTGTTGGGTACTATGGGGGTCTGCTAGTGAACATAGCAGAACAGGCCCCTGCCCTGAGGAGCATATAGCCTTTTTGGGGAGATCTAAGGGTTTAGTATTCAAGAATTCCAATATTGTGAGATAAGGCTTGGGTGAGTTCTGTGGGGTATACAGCACAGATTTTATTGCTGGTGATGGGCTAAAGCTTCCTGGGAGAACTTCCTCAAAAGGAGATAAGAAGGCCTTATCTAGAGGGAGCTGGTAGAGAGGTGGTGGGGGCAGGGGCTTGAGGGGTGGGGCTGTGGCCACACCCAGACAGACAGTATGCGCATTTAAAGAACTGAAGGACATTCTCATTGCTCCCTGGAGTTCTGGGGCTTGGGAGCAGGCTTGTCTACCCTGGTAATACAGTGTAGATCTGAGGGAAGCTCGCAGAGTTGGCTGGGAGAGAAGTTAGGTGTTGCCGGTGTGGGAGCTGAAAGGCTCTGACCGAAAGGCTCTGATCGGACATAGCGGAGAGCTGCAGGGCATGAGTGAAGGCACACTTGGGTTTTGGGTTTGGACTGTTCAGGAGAGAGGTTTGTCCTCTCAGTGTGAGAGCGATTAGAATGGAGAGCCTGTTTCCTCTTGAGAAGGCTGCACTGACCCGAGGTGCCTGAGGTTGCCAGACCTCAATTAGCTAATCAAACCAGGATCCATGACACAACAGCACATCTAAGCTTCAGAAAGGAACCCTGTTGCTAAGCTGCATCTTGACCCTGGAGTATAGTGCACACTGTTAAGGAAGGGTTACCGAACCTCGTGTTGCTGCTTGGTGTTCGTGAAGCAGAACTGGGCGCAGAGTGGCAGGCGGATGAATGAATGCGTGCAGACAAGAAACGCAAGGAAGGCTCTGGGTCGAAATTCCTTCCAGGCCCCAAGTGGGGAGGAAGGGCCCACGCCTGAGGCTGCTTCCGGAGGACGCCCTACCCTGACTCCCTCCGCTTTCCTTCCTCGCAGCGCCGTTTTCTGTTCCCCTTCTTTGACTCAGCCTATCAGGGCTTTGCATCTGGAGACCTAGAGAAAGATGCGTGGGCTATTCGCTATTTTGTGTCTGAAGGCTTCGAGCTCTTCTGTGCCCAGTCCTTCTCCAAGAACTTCGGGCTCTACAGTGAGTGCTTCCCAGAGTCGCAGCCCTGCCTCCCTGCCCCTCAACACCACCTCAGCGCCTAAGCCGGGCTCTCTCGTCTTCTCCTTAGATGAGAGAGTGGGGAATCTGACCGTGGTTGGAAAAGAGTCTGACAGCATCCTGCGGGTCCTTTCCCAGATGGAGAAGATTGTACGAATCACCTGGTCCAATCCCCCAGCCCAGGGAGCTCGGATCGTGGCCGCCACCCTCTCTGACCCTGAGCTCTTTAAGGAGTGGTAAGGGCCTTGGATCCTGATGGGCGAGGGCAGGAATCAGGAATGCATAGCTGACTTGTTCTGCCTCATTTGCCTAGGTTTTGCTTTTTTTTTATCTCCAGAGACGCAGGATAAAGTTTTTTTTCATAATTTGTTTTTTTTCTTTCTCTTCCTTTCTCTCTTTTCTTTCTTTCTTTCTTTCTTTCTCTCTCTCTCTCTCTCTCTCTCTCTCTCTCTCTCTCTCTCTCTCTCTCATGAGTGCTCTGCTGCATGTACACCTGAATGCCCAATCAGATTCCTTTATAGATGGTCGTGAGCCACCACGTGGGTGCTGGGAACTGAACTTAGGACCTCTGGTAGAAGCAGCCAGTGCTCTCCTTCGCTGAGCCATCTCCCCAGCCCCAGGATGCCATTATTTAACCCTCTCTGAAGTTCAGGTATTTCCTCAAGGCTGGGCTGATATCCACATCACCTGTGCTGGGTAGCATGGCAGCCTGAGGTGTGGAGAAGCCCTGCAGTGGATGTCACTTCTTCCACAGCCCAGCCTTCCTTCTGTAAAGCTGGAGGACAGGGATGCCCAAAGAATTGATTGTCGGACTTCAAGGCAGTATGACCATTTTTTGGGCTCTTCCTTCTCTTCCTGTGCATACACAGGATGATGAAATTTAGTTTATAGACAACACATAGTAGAAAAGGCTCCTGATAGTAACCACTAAAGGAGTGGAGCCATTATAGCATGTACTCTGACCACAGCTACTTCAATCTTATGAAATCTTTACTTCTGGAATTTTCCACTTAGTGTTTTCTGACTGTGGTTAACTAAAGATAGCTGAAACCACAGGAATCAGAAAGGTAGGTAAGGGTGAAGACCTTTGTTTTATCTTATTTAAGATGATGAAGGCTTTCATGTCATGGCTAAGTGTATGATAAACAGATCAGTTAGGCCCTGTGGAGTACATGATACTGTTGGTGTTAGTGTTTTCTAGCTGGACTCTATCTGTAAGCACAGACCTTGCCGACTGTCCTCTGTGTCTGTGTGTCTGGCTGTTCATTCACCTGACCAGGAACCCAAGCACCATAATAGATAGGAGTGAGCTAATGATAAGCTTTCAGTCTGAATTGCAGGGTGTTTTTGAGTGTTTTTTTTGGGCACGGGGTCTTGCTGTGTGTCTCAGGCTGGCCTGAAACTCTAGACCAGTCTGGCCTCAAACTCACAGAGATCTTCCTATCTCTGCCTCCTGAATGCTGGGGCTAATGGCATGCACCACCACCACCTGGCTTAAATTACAGATTTTAAACCTATGTATTTCTGTGAATCTTCTCTTCGTGCCTGGGTATTGATAACTGCTGCCCATGTCCCAGGAAAGGTAACGTGAAGACAATGGCTGACCGGATTCTGACCATGAGATCCGAACTCAGGGCACGATTAGAAGCTCTCAAGACCCCAGGGACTTGGTCTCACATCACTGAGCAGATTGGAATGTTCAGCTTCACCGGGTTGAACCGTAAGTGCCCTGCCCCCCTCCCCTAGCACGTGTATGCACACAAATGCAACAGTTCTTATGCCGAACTTTGGACCAAATGCAACAGTTCTTATGCCGAACTTTGGACCAAATGCAACAGTTCTTAGCCGAACTTTGGACCTGAGCAGGTTAGGTTTTCTCAGTCTGATCTAGCAAGCACCTCCAGTCTCTAAGAGCATTGCTGTGGTCTGCCCTTTTGACCCAGGATTTTGTTACTTTCATTTTTACAGGTGGGAAGGTGGTTCGGAGCTAGCTGGGAAATAAAGGGCTTTGTAACTTGGATCTTTAATTTGTAACTAGTTTCTCATAAATTGTCAAGTGCCTTTGGTTTTACCTTAATCAGTATAAATGCTACATATGATTCCTTAGGGACCAAACTTAACAGGGCTTTTGCAGTGTCCCGGTAGTACTCTTGAAAAGTTGTTGCAAAGTTACCTCTCCTTGTCCTAAATTTAAAATTTGGGTAGGTATTTGGGATTAAAAGCTGACAGGAAATCCAGTGGGCTTGAGTTCTGCCAGTTGTCAGCAGAGTTTCGTTATGATAGAGGAGCCATTTCTTAATAAGGAATTCCTGAGAGCCTGCTGGATACCTGTTATTAGACTGGTGCAAAGTGGCCACACACTGTCACCCTGGTGGCTCTCGGGAGGGATCTGTTGTCAGGGAAACACTAGAGGCCCCAGGCTATGTCAAGGCTGTCAGTTCTGGCTTGAAACGGGCTAAGGAACAAACCAAAGGAGATATATAGAGAGATGTGATCAAGATTGTATTACAGATTTGTATTGAAACGAGGCTGCCTCAGAGAGTGGCGAATGGCTGGGTCAGCTGTAGACGTCCTCACGATTGTGGGACAGAGTTCATTGAGAAGTCATCTCTGTGTAGCTGTAAAAAACCTGGGACTGAGCATGGTGTGAGAGCTTCTAAGAGCTCACAAGAAGGGGGGGGGTCCCCATGAAAGCATCATTCCCCTACTATTCAGAGGAGGAAATTGGTTTTATCATAACTTGACAAGTGGTAGGAATAGACTGAACCTGACGATTCTCATTTGAAGTTTGTCATCGTTTTGTTTTTGTTTGTTTGTGTTTTCTGGGGGTGTTGGGAGGGAGTTTCAAGCCAGGGTTTCTCTCTGTGGCCCTGGCTGTCCTGGAACTCACTCTGTAGACCAGGCTGGCCTCAGACTCCGAGGTCTTCCTACCTCTGCTTCCCAAGTGCTGGGATTGAAGGTATGTACCACCACCACCCAGCTTCATTCATTGATTTTTTTTTTTTAATGATAGAATTTGTTCTATTTCTTCTCTTCCCCTCATTTTATTACGAAAACATATAGAGCCAGGTGTGGTGGTCCAACACAGCCTTTCATTCAGCACCTGGGAGGCAGAAGAGAGCGTTGAACTTTTCCTATGCCCCATCTGTGAAATGGGCATGATAGGTTATCACCAAGAATACTAAAGCACTTGGCACACTGCCTAGCACGTCACACTTACCCACTAGTTTGTGTGATTTTATTGTCCTACTTCATTTCTAATGTGTGAACTAAGCAAAAACATGCTAGAATTCTATCACAGTTTTGCAGAGAAACAACATCACTGTAGTGATGAGGACGTGCAGGCCTCTCTCTGTCCCTTCTGCTTTCATGTGTGGGTTTTGTCTGCAAACATGGAATCCCTGCTGCATCCTGGGAGCCTGAGGGATGAGTGGCTAGAATGTGGTGGTCCTAGGTCACAGGGTCTGGGTCACAGGGTCACAGAGCCTGTTGGTTCACTTACATATCGGTTATCTGTACATTGTGATGGGCTCCTGTCAAATGTACTGTGAGATGAAAGGCTCAGTGGAGGTTGTTGGATGCTCAGGACTGAGCAGCCAGACTGGGGGAGACCCAAAGCTGGTGTTGAGCACCTATCAGGGTTTTCCCTATCAGGGTACTTCCCTTGTGTCTGATGGTTGCTCTCAGTTGAGAGGGATATCTAACGTGCAAGGTCTGGCTGGGAGGTCCTCCGGGCTTCAAAGCTGCTCTTCTGCTGTAGTCATATTGTCAACGTCCTGAAAATTGAACACGAATTACTGAGAAATCTTTCCAGGATCTAGTGAGTAGTTTCCTGTTTGTTGATTGCACAAGTCTGAGTTAAGGAGGAAGAAGGAAGATGGTGATCTCTGAGTGTCCACTGCTTAAGTCAGTGTCTTCCCTCCTGTCTTCTCTACAGCCAAGCAGGTCGAGTATTTGGTCAATGAGAAGCACATCTATCTGCTGCCGAGCGGTCGGATCAACATGTGCGGCTTGACCACCAAGAACCTAGATTACGTCGCTACCTCCATCCATGAAGCCGTCACCAAAATCCAGTGAAGAAACACCGCGTAGTTCACGCCACCAAAGCAGTTCTTGACACATCCTTTCCTGCCTGCGCAAACCTAGCTGTACACCTCCTTTATTAGAGATGACCGTGGAGAAGCAGCTGCTGTCTAGCTGACCCCACATGAGAAGATGTTTCTTGAAATGAGCCCCAGGGGCTCTGGGGTTAGAGCCTGTTGGAAACCAGAGTAGATTAAAGTTATTTAAGAATAAAAAGTACTTTGGATATGAGATGTAATCACCTTGCCTTCCTCTCTAGCATTCTGCAGGAGTGATGCCCACGGAGCCGTGGGCTTCTGCGTGTTGCTTGACTCTGTACAAAAGTCTAGTCTCAAAGATCAAGTTGGTCTGAGGATCCGGATGTGACTGTGGTTGTTGGCTGGGGCATTAAAACTCGTCATTGCCACCCGTCTCTGTCTCTCGACGCCCTGATCTTCCCGCATGGTTGTGTACCTGGTCTGAAACATTAGTTTTTTAAGGCAACTGTGGCCAATATTTATATCATGACACACAAATGGATTTATGTATTTAACTGAGATGAAAGCCCCACTGAACGGCATTTGTGATATGTGATATGTGATATTGTGATATGTGGCACATTGTGATATTTTCTTAGTCCTTTCTGTTTCATTTAAAAAATAAAACTGCTGATCAAGACAAGTGAAATCGAGTTTGTGATCCATTAATGAGTTGCCACCCACAAATTTAGAATGAAGTCTCTAAAGGGATTCGCTGATGGCAAAAGGTAAAGGAAAAACAAAACAAAATGTGTTCATGAAATTGGAAGTTCAAGTAGGATCAAGGCTGTAAGGCCATGTTGCTTTTGTAGGTTTATTGTTCAGACGCCAGCAATTTTCTTCAGATGATATCATTTTTAGAGGGATTCTAGAATACCAGCTCTTCCCATCACTGCTGGAGCCCTAGCGTATTGAAAACATTACAGCTGCTTAAACATCACAAGTTCCAGAGTCCCTGAACTCTGCGAAAATGGTGGGTCTAGAAAATTGGAAGGGCTATGCCTTACTTTAAGCAACAGAGTAACTACTTTTCAAAATATTTAAGAGTAGCTTTTCAGAATTTCCCAGGACTCCCTTAAGGTATAAAAATCCCACCGTTGGCTCCAGAAGTCACCAGGTCTAGTCCGGCTCCGCAGTGAAACAGTCTGCTTGTTTCCTGTTGTCTCTGACTCACTCACTTTCCTCTGGGTGTGGTACGGAATTCTTTCCAAGCTTACCAAGACACCCTGTTCTGTTAGTAGGGCCTTTTAGTTTAAAAAAAGATCTTTGACCTTGAGCCAGAATTTGGACTGTTGCTATCATTGCTTATTCCTTTCTTTGAATCAGACAATCTGTTGGTACTGAAACAGATGGGCTTCCTGCCTCCCGAGAGGAGCGGTGGTTATCCCTGGTCTAGCTTTCCTGTGCAAAGCCCTCCGTCCTCATCGTTAATCATGGATCCTACTATCTGGCCGGGCTGGCTCTCTGTAGGCGCCCCAGGCTGCTGGGTGTGGATGAGGTAAAGGTTTTTAGATGTTAGCTTGCCGTTTGTTTCCATTTGTATCCTTTATTGAAGTTTGTTCTTTCAGCTCTAGGATGCTGCCTTCCCTGGACGAGTTTCTTGCGTTCTCCCTAGGGGTGGCTTAAGCCATCAGACTCTAGTACCTCTGATGGGAACAGACTTGGTTGTTAAGAGCAAAAGAGCCTTGTTTTGGCAGGAGGACGGCTCGGAAGTTAAGATTGCCTGTTGCTCTTGCAGAGGACCAGGGTTCTGTTTCTAGCACCCACATGATACCTCACAACTGCCTGGAATTCCAGTTCAAGGGAATTTGATGCCTTCTTCTGGCTTCCAGGGGTACCTACATATGCTAAGGCATACACATAAATAAATCTTAAAAAAAATAATTTTGATCAATGTGGCCTTCCAAAATGCCCTACCCAGTAAACACACTCTCTCTCTCTCTCTCTCTCTCTCTCTCTCTCTCTCTCTCTCTCTCTCTCTCTTCCGAGACAGGGTTTCTCTGTATAGCCCTAGCTGTCCTGGAACTCACTCCGTTGACCAGGCTGGCCTCAAACTCAGAAATCCACCTGCCTCTGCCTCCCAAGAGCTGGGNTGCCTCAAGGGTAGTGCCTCAAGGGTAGTGCCCTGCAGGCAGGTGGGCCACAGGTGGGTAGTGCCCTGCAGGCAGGTGGGCCACACAGGTGGGTAGTGCCCTGCAGGCAGGTGGGCCACACAGGTGGGTAGTGCCCTTGCAGTCAGGTGGGCCACACAGGTGGGTAGTGCCCTTGCAGTCAGGTGGGCCACAGGGGCCACACAGGTGGGATGTTGACACCTGTGCATTGTCTGACACGCATCTCAAATGAAACCGCTTTAGAACTCCAGAATCCCATGGGCAAACAAAGCAGCTAGTCCAGGAAAACACATTTTTATTTTATTTAAAAATTATTTACAATTTATCGAGTTTTCATAAATGCTTTATTTTAAAATCTTTTTTTAAAATGTAATTTAACCTGAAGAAAATTGGAGGCGGGGGTTGCCTTGGGAGCTCGGGAAAGGAATGGTGACAGGTCCCTTAGAGGTTCTGCAGAGGGGGGAGTAAATGCAACAGTAGTGGCCTGAGCCTGGTGGCCAAAGGGTTAATGAGAGGGGACTTTGTTTACATAGCAGGCTCCCTTGCAAGATCTTGTTCCAAGCTCATCACTTCCTGGCCTAGGTCTGAGACACCAGCACTAAGGGCTGGCACTGTATTCTGAGCAGGCAGGAGCAGGCAGGGAGAGGTGGCTGTGGACTTAGCTAGAACACATGCATGGCTGAGCCTCAGGGCAGTCAGGCTAAACAAGGGGCATGTGAAGTCCGTGACATACACAGAAGAGGCATCTCTGGCTCCAATCTTCCCTCCCGTGCGTGGGCTACGGCTCTCTTGGCAATACCTACTGTGGTTTTGGTAGACAGTGGGCAAAAGTTATATGGGATGTAGGTTGTGACCCTACTGCGTGGTGTGCCAGGGATTTCTAAGGACCCTGTCTTGGTGGGCCCCAACCTTCCCCCATTGACAAGAATGCTTGACCACTTAAAATTAAACACTCCTCTCAAGCATCCCAGAATTCACTCTGCATTGCAGAAACATCAGGCTGAAAGTCCCATTATTCAAAACTGTTAAAAAGCCTTCCTGGATCTGGGAACTTTGAGAATATTAAGAAAGCTTCAAGTTTCTGGAAAACACACAAAAACACTACGTTCTGACAATTTTAAGGGCTCTTTAGCCCACTGGAGTCAAACTATGGACTCCCATGGGGTAATGGCCCCAGGTCAACAACCCCTGAGTTAAAGTTCCTGTGGGCAAGTATTTCCCGTGACTGAATGGGGATGCGGGTGGGGGTGGGGGAAGGCAGCTAGGGAGTAGTTTGGAGATTCAGCAGGCAGCACTGGATCTCTGGGCACTGACTGGAGGTGTGCAAGGATGCGGTGGGAAACTAATCAGAAACTCAAACTTGACTTTGAAATTTTCCCTTGGGCAGGCAGTGTTTCCCAACACCTACGTGATTCTTAGGAGTAGATATGCATGGCCACTCTGCCATCTTGTGGTTATGACTAGAATTGCATCTGCCCCAACATCTAGGACTAAAACCCCTGGATCTGGTAGGTTTTTGGAATACTTAGCTGACCAGCAAGGGATGTAATAAGAGCCTGAGGAGGGGGTATGTGAAAAAGAAAAATGAGCGTTCAACATTCCTGGGTCAAGCACAGTGAAGTCCCGTGACTGACAGCACGGCACATCCGTCCTGGCCGACCTGGGCACTCTTTGGTTTATCATGGCTACACAAACTGTAACAACTTCCAATTTTTCATGTAAGTTGTTGGGTTTTTTTTTCCTGCTTTTATTTTCACTAAAACCTGAAGTTCTGTGTCTGGCTCACAACTTGGTCTCTGTGTTCCCTGAACCTCCTCTTCTGAAGCAAGCTTATAGAGAGAGTAGTCTCCGGAAGACCAAACTGACATCCCTGGGAGATACAGGGACTCGGGGCTTCCTCTCTCTTCATTTCAGCCAAACTGCCCTTCCCCAGGCTGTGGGGGAGAATCCACTCACTAACAGTGAACAATCCTTGTCCATCTGTCCATCCCTGGAGCTGATTTTCACACCGGCTCCTCTAGACTCCAGTACACCTCTCTTGCCTGCATCACTGTCTGAGCTAATGCTAAGCATAAACTATGGTAGAAAGCATTATTTTGTCCCGGAAGAAAGAATGGTGAATTCCAGGACATGGGTCTCCTGTGGCCCAGGGACACCAAAGAACAAAGATTATTACTGGGAGCCTCACAATGGCATTCTCAGCTTTGCGTCAGCCGCGGCCAGTTCTAGGCTATTATACAGACAAGACCATTTCTAGCGTCTTCCATTACAGGCGTCTCCTTCTGCGTCAGACTGGAGGCAACGGATAAAGCTTGCCAGACTGACTGAGGGGTGAAGGGTGCAGGGCAGAATGTTCTGTCACCGATGGGAGGCCTTGGTGGGGAGCGAGTGATGGGAGGGTGGATCTTCCCCCAAAGCCTCGGAGTCTCACACTCAGCCAATGAGGGAAGGCCTGGTCATGTGATCAGGGGTGTTAAATTGGAGTTTTCCTCGGAGGCTCGCTCTCCATCTGCGGACTTCTTTCTTTTCCGGCCACCTGAAAAACAGGTTGTCAGCATCCATCTGTGGCTAGGGGGCGCACGTTCACGCACTGTCAGTAGCCCGAGGACTCTTCTGTCCTCACAGATGCAGGAGGAGAGACATAGCCCTCCCTGCCTTGGAACTCATGCAATGGAACCTGAGTTGCACCATGGTGCTGACGTTTGCACCTTTACACCTTGAAGCACTTTACCAAAAGAGGAACATTTCTGAAAAGACTCTATCCTCCGGCACTAGCCTATGGCAGAGGGTGCACAGAAGGGATTGAGGTAGTCCCCAAAAAGCCATCTCTCCTTTCCCTGGAAGGCCCCAGCTCAAGTGACTGCCAGGCACCACAGAGTACTAGTCTCCAGTCTTTCGTGTCCCACGGGCCACAGCTGGCTCAGGACGTCTCCCACCTCCTCTGGGCCAGGTGATGCTGGTTGGATAATGGCCTGGATGTTGGACTTTGGGAGTTTTCAGGAGCATTTTCACCTTGCTTTCTCTGCTGTTGACCTCTGTCTCGGGAGAAGGATGCTCTCCTTCCCCTCTTTAAAGAATATGTATTTCATGTGTGCACATTTGCACAGTCTCAGGAGAAGGATACTCTCCTTCCCCTCTTTAAAGAATATGTATTTCATGTGTGCACATTTGCACATGTGTGTGTATGTGTGTGTGTGGTTGTGTGGGTGCCATGGTGTGTAAATGGGGGTCAGTTCTCTCCTCTCACCACGTGGGTCCTGGGCTCAAACTCAGGCCCTCGGGCTTGGCAGTAAGCACCCTCATTCACGGAGACATGGCCCAGCTCTTCGCCTTCCTTTCTTGGAGTCTCCTGGACACAGTTTTTTCCCAAAGGACTATACAGTAAATATTATAGGTTTCACAGGCTCTAAGGTCTTTGTCACAATTGTTCAATCTTACCACTGTGACTACGTATGACAAATGGACCTATGACCCAAAGGTCCCTACTATAAAAACAGGTGGGAGGAGTCAGAATTTGACTTCAGGACTTGTCTGTAGACTCCTGTCCTAGGGGATCCCCAGTGCGATGGGACAGATTTGAGCAGTATCACAGGTGTGGCGCTGGCTCAGGCCCTGCTGTGGGTTTCCAGAGCTGTGGTAAGAGTTTGCAAGCCTTGCCTCACCCCCAAGCCCCGGGGAGGACCCGCCTCACTTGCTTTTCCGACTACTTGGTGAGGGGCTTTGGTCTGGGAGAGAAGATACTCACTCAAGGTTCTCAGCAGCTTCTTGCCCATGTTTTCCTCAGAGTCGCTGCTACAGGGGCTGGCCTCCGGATCCAGGTGGATGTTACAGCATTCAGGGTCCGAAGATGAAGGGAGAGCAGACTCAGGTCTCCAACCTAAATGTCAGCAGGGAGGTTCTGAGGCATGCCTTTCTGAGAGTGACAGACAGGTTCGAGGGGCGGGACCTCTCTGTGAGTGACAGGGTAAGAGGGTGGGACCTCTCCGTGAGTGACAGGGTAAGAGGGTGGGACCTCTCTGTGAGTGACAGGGTAAGAGGGTGGGACCTCTCTGTGAGTGACAGGGTAAAAGGGTGGGACTTCTCTGTGAGTGACAGCGTAAAAGGGTGGGATCTCTCTGTGAGTGACAGGGTAAAAGGGTGGGACCTCTCTGTGAGTGACAGTGTCAGAGAGACAGACAGAGACAGAGACAGAGACATAGACAGATAGACAGATTCCTGAAAGGTGTTGTTTATTAGTTGGCAAGTGACACTTTACTGCCACACAGGGAACAGACAGACAATAGGACCTGCAACCCAACAGTCTACTCAAAAGTCAGAATAATGACACCCCTTCAGACACCATCCGGCAGGAGAGGGAGGGAAATACTAGGTGTTCCACTTAGTGCCAGACAAAGAGCACATCTAGGGCCACAAGATGTCACTTTCTTTTACCTGTAAAACCGAGTGCTCAGCCATAACAGGGCGCATGCCTGTGTCTTCTTAGAACCTCAGAGCCCAGAAAGGATTCAAGCCTTCCACTAACTGAGCTCTGACCCTGGCAGGCAGGGGTGGTGTTGGAAACTGACCTGCACCAGAAGCCCTGATGTGGAAGCCGCATCTCCCATGGTCTTTGGGTGTGTGGGTGAGCCATTTCCCAAATCCTGGGACTTGTATGCCCCAGTCTTCTGGGTTCGACACGTTTCCTCTCTGATCTTACTACCTTAGGAGTCTTTCCACTTCTTTGCTTTGTATACTTGGTGTGGAAGAGGCCAGGCCTGAAATACTGGGTAGAGGAACTTCTGGCCTGGTAGGTAGGTAGGTATACAGAGTGTCAAACACTTGGAGTCTACCTCAGCGAAGTAAGCCAGATCTCACTGCTATTGGGACACAGGGAGTTTTGAGTAACTCTACTGTCAAGACAGAAGTGCACTGTGTCTCAAATGAAGGGACCTGAGAATGCAGGGAACCCCGCCCCCTAAGACTGTGGCCTGCACTGTGGCCCAGAGGAAGGGGAAGGCCCTTCCAATGGGGGTAAGGGCTGATGTCAATCTTCTTATTGTGGGGTAGTTCTAATATTTAGGGAGTGGGATACCATACACTGATGTGTCTGATATAGACACTATGTCACTTAAAACTGCCTCATGCGATAACTACATTATTTATACTTATTCACGTTCTCAAGGAAACTTACCTACTAAGGAAACTGAACCTTAGGTTGAGTAATTGACTTAACATTGCACAGCTCCTAAAACCCCATTGTGGTGCTACATGCCTGTAACCTGGCCAGGGAAGGCAGGCGCAGGAGGCCCAGAAGCTCAAGGTGCTTCTCTGTACAAAGTAAGCTTGAGGCCAGCCTGGATAACAAGATACCTTACCTTAAAAGCAGAAAACAAACAAATAAACAAACCCTGAATTGGAGGGTTAGGGTCTGAATCCAGGCAGAAAATGCTCCTACCATTGCCCAAGTTTTCCTGGAAAAATGAATTGGATGGGCCAAATACATGATAGGTACTTGGTAAATGTTGGCCCTGCTCCCTTGTGTGTGTGTGTGTGTGTGTGTGTGTGTGTGTGTGTGTGAGAGAGAGAGAGAGAGAGAGAGAGAAACAGAGACAGAGACTAAGACAGACAGAGAGATAAAGACAGACAGACAGAGAGACAGAGAGACAGACAGACAGACAGACAGACAGACAGGAGCTGGAGACCCAGGGCTTCCCCAAGCCAGCTTTCTCTGTTTGCCAGAGTGGTGATCTCCCTTTCTGCTCTGGACCCAGCCCTGACCTGCTGCTGTAGGAACTGGGACAGGGACCCAACCTGCTCTGGACCCAGCCCTGACCTGCTGCTGTAGGAACTGCGACAGGGACCCAGCCTGCTCTGGACCCAGCCCTGACCTGCTGCTGTAGGAACTGCGACAGGGACCCAGCCTGCTCTGGACCCAGCCCTGACCTGCTGCTGTAGGAACTGCGACAGGGGACAGTGAGACTTGCTGTGACTTGTGCTCCTCAAAGTTGGGCATCTCTTCCTGGGGGAAGGCCATCTCCTCCATCCTCAGGTACACCACCTCTCCCGGGCTTCTTAGACCATCTGAGCGGCTGCCTATGGAGGACAGTGAGTAGGTTACCTCCTCTGTGCCTTGGAGGAGACCTTGGGCTCTGTGAGGTACGAGATGGCTGCTGGGCAGAAGTGGAGGAGAAATGTAGAGCTGTTTTTTTTTTTTTTTTTAATCGAAGAACAGCCCAACCCATTCACCAGACTGACTCACACGGCAAGCTGGTCCTGTTGCTCAGGAGGGTGAGGACCGGGTCGTCCTTTGGAGTCTGGGGTGTGCCCCGGGTGGTGGGGGCCTTGGTGGAGTCCCCATCAGTGAAGGCTTCCATATCTGGAGACTGGGGCGAGCTGTCCATGTGGCAGGCCGTGAGTGCGTTCTGGTACTGTTGTCGTGTGATCTGGAAGGAAGCGGACAGAGAGGCTCAGGAGAGCTGCAGACACTCCATCCATGCAGCCGGCTTTCCTAGGCAGACAAGTTCTAGGGGGTGCTTTGGGATGCCTGTCCTGAGGCCTGAGGTCATGAAGTGGGAGTTCTACCCAAGCTGTGTCAAGCCCAGCAGCAGAAAGACAATGAATAGATCATTTACTTGCTGACCACGGTTGTGACCAATCCCACATTCATTCTGATTTGCTATAGACTTTGTAGTGTACTTGGAAGAACCTGAATGAACCTGATCTGGGTTGCTATAGCGAAACATCTGAGCCTTGAACTTTATATAGAAAAGAGGTTTATTTTGCTCAAGGTCCTGCTGGCTGGACAATATAACCAGCCCGGGGCTGGTGCTTGGTGAGAGCCTCCCAGGCTGCATCACAGGTGAGAGACGCAGAAAGGGAACCAGCTGACTGCAGCAAGGGGTGGAGCGCATCGCCAGCCTTGTCTGACAACAACCGGATTTCATGGAAACCAATCTAGTCCTAGGAGAAATATATTAATCCCCTCCAAGGGTGGTATTCCCCAAACCTACTCACTTTCCACTAGGTTATATCTCTGAAAGATCCACCTCATAATACTGTTACATCGGGGACCTTGTTAACTTTTGGGGGACACAGTTAAGCCATATCCAAACCAGAGGATGTGGGCCATACGGAACTATGACTCTCACACCTCAATATCAGACTCAAAGGGCTTGTCACATCCAGGTTTCTGGGCCCGATTCTGAAAGTTTCGAATTGACCAGGTCAGGGTCTGAAACAGAATTTGCGTTTCTAGCAAGTTCCACGTAAGGCTGCAGATATGGTGGCACTCCGGGACCCACTGGCTTAACTGAGGCACAAGTCCTGCCCAGCGCCAGTCTCTCCCTGTGACACACTTCAAAGGACACAGTAGCACTGTGCCCCTAACCGGCTTTGGTAGTTTTGGAAATGTGGGCCCCAACTCAGCATCCGCCCAAAGCCTCGACAGAGTCGGTGCTCTTGTCAAGAACACCTCATGCCCCATCCTCTGTCTTCTTCCCTCACTGAGGAGTCTGAAGTCAGGTTTCCAAAAGGACAGGGAAATTTACTCCATGAGACTTGATAAACCCAAGAAAGCAGCTGGCTCTACCATAGCTGTGTTCTTTATAGAATTATTGTGTGTGTGTGTGTGTGTGTGTGTGTGTGTGTGTGTCTGCAAGTTTGTGTATGCCATGTGTGTTTGTGGCGTATGTGTATACCATGTGTGTTTGTGGTATCTGTGTGTGTCTGAGAGTTTGTGTATGCCATGTGTGTTTGTGGTGTCTATGTGTGTTTGTGTGTCTGTGTATGCCATGTGTGTTTGTGTGTCTGTGTATGCCATGTGTGTTTGTGGTGTCTCTGTGTGTCTATGTATATCATGTGTGCACCTGCAGAGGTCAGAAGAGGGTGCTGAACCTCCTGAAGCTGCAGTTACAGGTGGCTGTAAGCTGCTCCCCAGGGGTGCTGGGAACCAGGTCCTCTGCAAGAGCAGTAGACAGTCTCAACTACTGAGCCATCGCTCCAGCCCCAGCTGTGTTCTTTAAAATATTAATTTATGTTTGTCTTCTACTTTAATCAAATAAGATAAAAGGATCCTTGATCCAGAGAGTACAGCAGGAAATTTGCTGTCTTCTCAGCACCCAAGGCTCAAGTCCTGCTTTTGCCACTTTTGAGGTGGGGAACGCTAGCCAGATCCTTAGCCAGTCTGAGTCTGTAAAAAATGCCTAGAGAAACTTATTTCAGCCCTACCCCCACCCCCTAGTCTCAATTTGATTTTGTAACAGGTGCACATTTCAAAGGCAAGAGTCAAACTCACCATCTTATTCCTTCTAAATGGTCTATGGCAGGCCATGAGGTGGGAGAGGGATAAGGGGAGGGGAGGGACAGTGACCCTCAGTCAGCGAGACTGGTGGTGCTTGGGGGAGTTAAAGCCTTCAGTAAGACAACAGCCCAAGAGGACAGCAGGAAGGGGCAGTGCCAGGCAGTGGCAGTGGCTGGGTAAGGATGATGTCCTGACTTTGATGAGGAACAGTGCCATGAAGTGTAAACCAAGTAGACCCTTTCCCCTCCACGTTGCTTTGGTCACGCACGTGCGCACGGGCATGCTGGGGGATGGTTGTCCTGGACACTTGGAACAGGGTAGAGTTTGGGGGCGGGTCTGCATGTACGTGGGTAGCTGTGGAAAAGGGAACGTACCACGTATTCATTATCACTGTTCTCATGACCTTGCTTTCAGAAAAAAGATATTTTTGAAACTTTAAAGTAGTGCTGTGCTAATGTGTCACTGTAAGAAAACAACAGTTGGCATACGGGGCTAGAGAGATGGCTTAGCAGCGAGGAGCCTTTGTTGTCTCGCAGAGGACCTGGGTTCACATAGTACACAGACACGTGAGCAAAATACTTAAAATAAAATGCGTAAACCTGCAAAAAGCTAAAAAAAGAGAAGCTGTGGACAGAAACTCTGCTCTGAAAAGCAGTCTCAGGCCCGGGTCTCTTCTCTCCCACTGGCAAGTTTTGGTGTTGGTGCTAGGGAGTAAATCCAGGGCTGGCACACGCCAGACAGATGGGATTCTGCTTAGTTACACTCCCAGCCCTGACAGTGGTTCAACTTAGCACGTTACTGATAAATAGAAATATTGTCTAGTAGTTAAAGAAAATAGAAACAGGCCAACCAGAGCTATATTGTGACACCCTGTGTCAAAAAATAACACACAAAAGAAGAGAAGCAGGTGAAATAATGTTCTCAACATAGCTTTGATGGTTAACAGTTCTCCCAGCCACTCTCCCAGAACTCTTTTCAAGGTCCCTTCTATACCCGCTGGTGGGAGCGCCCCCACATGACACTGCCTTAATCCCCCTTGGCTTCTTCCCAAATTTTAAAGGTCCAGATATTATCCAGATAATACAGTGCTTTAAAAATGCCACATAATTTAGTGGCCTGAAAAAAAATTCCACATAGTTTAATGGCCTGCACTGATCATTGTCATTTAACTTGCTTTTCTCCTCTTAACAACTTGCAAGGCAGTTTTATATAAAACATTTATATCTGGAAATTTTGTTTTAGTCTAAAAATTTTGATTTAATACATCTTGAGTGTTTTGTCTGCATATGAGTTTGTGTATGCCGTGTGCCTGTGGAGGCCAGAAGAGGGTGTCAGATCCCCTCGAACTGGGGTCACAGATGTGGTGAGCTATCATGTGGGTGCTGGGAATCAAAACCAGGTTGTCTGAAAGAGTAGCCAGGGCTCTTAACCCTTGAACCATCTCTCCATGCCCCATATTTGTATCTTATATCCAAATATATTTAACGTACTACATGGTGTCCAAACATTATTAATGCTCAGGAAATGTGCATTGATTGGCATCTGATGAAGATAAGCATGTTCAAAAGATAACATTTTTCTTTTTCCTTTTCTCTCATTTCTGCTGCTATGAAATATGTCTTAGCAATAGTTTGAATTTAGATTGTCCTCCATATCTTGACCAGTTAATAACATAAGCATTTTCTAAGTTATTATTGTGAGATTAGCAAAAGATAATATTTCCATTTCAGGCATGTTGACTTAGCAGCCAATGCACCCAGAATGTAACCTCTAGGCTAGTGGATATCTCTTACCATTTTATGAACTTGTGACCTGGAGATAGTTTACTAGCCTTCAAAACAGGACCCTGCAATTTAGGAATTCCACCACTAGATGGTGACAGGAATCAGGTCAAAGTTACATAACACCATAGGGTAGTTAGCAAATGTTCTTAACAATGATGCCTACATGACAGATACTAAATAAAAAACATAAATAAATAAATTCACAAGCATTCTTTGGGGGCTTCATAATGTATAAACTTCTACGAATCATGGCTTTGTTTAAAACCTTACCCAGAAAACCATAAGATGTGCCTTTCTAGCTTACTGTAAACTTGTCTTGAAATCATATTACTTCTGAACGTAATAACTTGGGAACTTTAGTTTTTTGGACAGGGAAGGCCACTCAGGACCTTTTCTCCAGCCAGCAGCTGGGGTTTGGGCCTGGGAAAGCAGTTTTGCACGCAGTCTTCACTTCATGTCCCCAGGGACTGTAAGGTAGAGTACTTGCCTGGGGTGTCCGAGGTCTCAGATTCAATCTTAGCACTACAGAGAAGGAGGGAGGGTGAGGGAGGGAGGGGGAGGAAGAGGAGGAGGAGGAGGAAGAGGAGGAGGAGGAGGAGGAGGAGGAAGAAAACGAACGTGCACTGGGAGAGGAATGTGGGAAGTTGCCTCAGCACGGGCCCCAAGCATCTCCTGAATTGGGAGGAGGTGATTTTTTTAGCTTATGGTTTAAGAAAAATTGTACATTACACAGAAAAGGAGGAAACCAAAGCCTAACACATTTGTCTTGAATTTGAAAAGTGCCCCTCAGTAGGACTAATAGTTTCCTGAAGCCACAGGTTTAAAGAGAGTTTGACTAATGCTTTAATTAGCCATCCTTCTCAATTTTAAAATGTTTAGGTTTTTAAAAAAAGGACTATGTTTGGTTTTCCCAGCAGCTTGGACCAGAACATGATCTCCAGTGTGACAAACAGAACTTGTACTTCTCAGTTCTCCTGAGGTTTGTGTTTGGTTTCGGGTTCCAGCCACCACTGTCTGGGGATGGGAAAGAGTTTTCCTTGTCATTTGTGGAAAGTCACCTTTTCTTAGCTCCAGGGGATGGGGACTTGGGGAAATGTTACAAATGTCCTCTCTCAGGGGCTCTCATCTCATCCGAAGAGCTGCCAAATCCAGGTCTGATAGTCCTATCCAGTCTATTCAAGACAAGGGACACTCCTTTCGGCCCTCAGCCTCACAGCTAAAGTTTAAAGCCCGATGGTTAGAGTCTTGTTTATTTTCCATTCCACAGTACCAAGCCAAATGGATACTGATTGTTGTTGTGGTGGTGGTTGAACTTCAGCCATAAATGGTGCCATGTGAGCCCCCAAATCTACACACCACGTGGTGACCCCTAATCCTGGAGGAGAAGGCATCAGGAGGCGGGCTTCAGAAGGGGACCAGGATGCTATCTATGACTTCTCTTCTATGGCCGCTTGCTCTCTTTCTCTGCTCTCTAACGTCTGAGGACCCTAGGTCCATGAGGAAGTGGGCCTTCAACACATGCTGCATCTACTGGCCCTGCGGCCCTTCTCAGGTTATAGCAGTGTAAGCAATACATTCTATTTGTGACAGCAGCCTGGATTGACTTAGGTGAACAGGAAGACCCAAGAAATAAAACAAAAAAGGGAACCCTCCTTTTCTCCCATTAAACCTTTTAAAGTTGAGGTGGGTGGCTAATTAAAGCATTAGTCAAACTCTCTTTAAACTTGTGGCTTCAGAAAACTTTTAGTTCTACTTAACTGGTCTTTTTTTCCCTCCCCATTGCTGGGGAAATGTACTAAAAATGAATCTAAATTCCATAGGCCTCTGCTTCAGATGCTCCACCCCCATCACACCAGCAGCTGCCTGTGCTGGTCACAGGCCAGGGCTCAGATCCCCATGCTCCCCCACACCCCCACCCCACCCGCCCCCACTGCTGCAGCCTCTAGTCTGAGCACTCTCTTTCCCTCCCTCCCTCCCTCCCTCCCTCCCTCCCTCCTCTCCCTAGTCAGTTCTCAGCAGGAGTATCCTTTCTTCAGCCTGCTCTGATGGCCACTTCAAAGGTAGCCAAGTCTCCTGGCCTAGTCTGTTTAGTGGCTCAGTATGACAATTGAGTTTACCTGGGTTCCTGTGCTCGTCCCTGTCTCCCTCACCCCGCTACTACTGTGCCATCTCTAGAAGAGCAGCTGCCACAGAGTCTCCGCAATACCAAGCACAATCTATGACCTGAAGTTCTTTTATTATGCACTCCTGATATCCCCACCTCGGAGGAAGGTCCGCTTTAGCACAGGCCTTTTAGCCTGGAAGGCACAGGGAGTGAGTCTCGGGCTGTGGTTTTCTCAGGTTAGCCTCTCTGCCTTCAGACATGCTGGATATCCAGTCATACCTGTGAGCTGTGCTCAGCTAGCCCATGGTTGCTTCTACTTGGATTAACTTTCTACCACTCTCCCTGATGTCCCAGGGCTTGGGCTTCGAAAGCAGCCAAAAGTGTCAACCCTGAAACCTGACTAATTTCTCAGCCAGATGATGGATCTTATGTTCAAACCTCAACTTGATTTGCACAACTGGATCAAAGGTAGCACCTACCTCAGAGGGCAGTGGTAAGCTTTAACAGGTAATTCAGATAATAGACTCAGTAAAGCTGCTTGCGGGATGGGGATGCTCTCCATCCCATAGCCCCAAGCCTGCCTCATTTTGCACGTTCTCCCCCTTCTGCTGGTAATGTTCTATGGTTCCCCCACCCCCTTCTCTTTTCATGGCTACTTTTATTGGCTGACCATCACTAAAAGTATCTGCAGAATCCTAACACATAAAGCCAGCCAGCACACCCAGTGTTCTGGGCAGAGGGAATCCCCCTCTCCAGCTGAACGATTTCAGCTGCTGGTACAGTTATCAAGTGTATTCACTAGATGTTTTGTTGGACTGGGCTAAGTGGGACTCTAGCTAAAGTCTCAAGGCCAAGTTTATAATGATTTGCTGAATGCCAGAAAATAGAATAAAATAAAATCCAGTAGAGTAAGAGAAAGGGAGAAAATTTAAAAGACTCCTGTGTACTGCAACACTAAGGAAAGAGAAGAGTCGGTTTTTCTTAGGCGCAGGCCACTGAGGGTGGCTACATCTGTCCATGATGCATTTTTAGAGTAGTTCTTCAGTGGCCCACTTTAGTATTATGGTTTAGAAATTCCATCATATAAGTCAATACTCTGTGGTTTTTCTAGAAGATCAACATGGTTTTCTATATGCTTGGTTTATTTATCCCTTGCCAACTGACCTTAGAAGAAAGGAATAAAATCACTCTGGTGCCAATGCCAGGGGTTCAAAAGAGACAGTTCTGTTAGAAACACTTCTCGGACAAGCTCCTCTCCCTTTAACTTGTGCCTTAGCATCTCCATAGGAAATAAAGGAACCAGGGATATCAACCGGGACAAATGATTCCACAATAAGCAGCAACAATCAAGCAGGGCTTTGTATAGCCAGGGAAGAACTGTCACCAACACTGTGGGGCCACCCAGCACTGTGGGACAGGGAAATGGCCTGTGTATTATGCCTAGGTCTGTCCCACTCCCCCCCCCCCCCCCCCCCCGCCCCCAGCCCGCTGCCCTCCTGAAGGAGTTACCTTCACGAACTGCACATCACTGAGGATGTGCACCGAGTAGTCAGGTGTGTAGAGGTTGTTGCTGCTGCTGTACAGTTGCGTGTTGCTTCCGCCAAAGTCACTGCGCTCTCGGTTTGGAGACTCGGAGCGATTCAAGCCGCTGCAGCGAGAAGGGGACCGGTTTACTGCAGATGGTGAGGAAGAGGGAGGGGAGCGAGAGAGGAGACAGGGAATGGCCGGTGGGAAAAAGAGAGGAGGGATGAGAGGAAGGAGGAAAAGAGAGAAAGGCACTGTTTACCGAGGTCCCATGGCACTACCAGGCTATGGCACTGTAAGGACAGGGGCCCACACCCCACTAGAGCCCAAGAAGGGGGTGGCTTGTCAGTGTTATCTCCTGTGAAGCCAGGCTTGGCCTGGGGAGGAAGGCAGAGTGCTCCATTTCCCTGGATGGGGGTGGGGGGACAGAAGTAGGAGGGCTGTCTTGGCTCTTGTCTTTAAGTTAGGTGTAGGAGGACCCCTAAATACACAAGGATAGTGCTGTGTATATGATGCTTCTCTGCTGGGACACGGTGTTAGAACAGAAAGACCAAGGCCTTAGGCTTATCTTCAGGGTCACCTGTCATTTCACTACAGCCATATTTTAGTGGGGCTAACTTGGCCTGCCTAAGCAGTGGCAGGCGGTGGGTGGGTCCACAAGCCATAAGGGCAAATAGTTACAAGTTGTATAGCATCTTAGCATGCAGTTAAAATGTTTTAGCCTTGCCTTTTACACAGATCATACCAACCTGTAAAACAAGGCTCCACTCCTTGAGTTTTATGGCAGTAACAGGGTTGCATGGGGTGAGCCAGGCTCTGGTCTTAGGGCTCCTGGACTCTGTATCTTTCAGGGATGTTTGGTTTTGGAACTATAGAATTCTGCATGTCTGAGATATGTAGCAGGAAGAACATGGGTTCAGGGAGGGCACATCCCCTTGGCTATTATGAATGTCTTGCATTTTCCAGAGTGGGGGGCACTGAGGACAGTAGTCCTTAGAAATGTGGGTCATAGAGAGGCTCATTCTGGCATAAATAGAACCACAGACTTTCAGCCAAAGACTTAAACGTCTCCATAGTTCCTTTAAATTCAGTAAAGACTGTGCCATTTGGTTTTAAAATGGACAGTGATCTGACTTCCCTAGGACCGATAGTGGGGAGGAAAGCTGAAGGAGATCGTAAGCATTGTCTCAACACTGGGACCAGCCCAACCAGAGACTGCAAAGCCCTTCTCATCCCGTTTCCCAACTGATGCTGTCTGCATGTCTTCCCAAGACACTAAGGAGGCTGCTGGCTTCTCAGAACTCAGATCTAGTGAAGACTCAAAGTCTTCAAAGTTCGTTCAGGGTAGAAACTTAGGGGTTTGATTCTGCCCTGTGAGATGACCCTCATGTCAGTCAAGATGTCTGATCAGCACCTGCTGGAGTGAGTCTGATGACTTGTCTATTTGCCACACCATTACAAACCACACAGCAGAAATACTAAACAGAGGTTGAATCACATTCTCTCTAGAACCACAGGATCACTGCTTCCATAGGATTATAGAACCGAGGATTCCACTTTTACCTTAGTCATCTCTGAAAAGGCCATTTACTTGCTTGAAGCTATTTGCCTCCAGAAACCAGGGATCAGCCCTGACTTCCCTACTCCCTTAGGACCACACCAACACCTGCCATTGGCTTCTAACCCAAAGGGCTCTCTCTGTTTCCTCCTCTTCCTACTCAAGGACAGTTACCATTGGTTTTGTCTGGGTCACAATCTGTTCTTACTAATCTCACACAGCAGCTTCTGTAGGGAGGCGGGGGTGGGGGGATCCCAAGACTCCAAGTTAGTGCCAGACACTCCAACAGTAAAAACCCAATTTATACACTGGGTTTCTTCTTTCTCGAATACACATGATAAAATTTACAATTTGGATACAGTAAGAGACCATTTACCACTAAGTTTTAACTAATGAAATAAAATTATAATATACACTATGATAAAAGTTGTTTATACATTGTGAATTCCCTATTTCCTAAATTTTCATCTTAATATTTGTGGATATTGATTATCATGGGCAATGGAAATCACAAAAAAATGGAAGTGTGGAGAGAAAGAGACCACTGAGATCTGTTTCCATAAATTCATTTCTGATTCTACCTGAGTAAACCCAGACTCCTTGCTGACTCCCACTCTCCTGACTGATTTAGTCTTGGGCCCCCCTCTTTGCTCTTGGCCTCTGGCTTCCTTGGGCACCCTCAGTCACAGAGGTGCCTCTCTGAGAAGATGCCAGTCTCTTGGTTCCCAGGCCTGCCTGCCTGCCTTCCTAACCCTTAGCTGTCTTTGGACATGCTCAATTCTCTGAAGAGCTCATCTAGGTACCATGAGAAGCTCACTGTTACTGAAGAGCTCATCTCGGTACCCCAAGAAGCTCACTGTTACTGAAGAGCTCATCTGGGTACCCCAAGAAGCTCACTGTTACTGACGAGCTTATCTCGGTACCCCAAGAAGCTCACTGTTACTGCCTCTTTCCAGTCCTTCCAAAAGCACTTTTTACAAAGATTGATTACGTATTCGTCAGCTCTGTTAACCCTAAATTCAGTGAGGGTAGAGCCCTCGCCTTTCCTGATTGTCATCAGCATATACCCACAGAGCCTGACCTGGGACAGGTACTGAGTACAAATGCGGAGTGGACAGATCTGTACCTACCATCAGCCCTTGAAGGGATTTTAATTTAGAATCTAAATCCTGTTTAAAGGGAGGTATTTAGAGCTCCCTTTCCTCGGCAAACTATAGTCGCCCGGGGAAGCCCATTTCTCCAAGAAGCTAGGGCTGATAGTAGGATGCCAGAAGTATTGCTGTATAGAGTTAAATCCAAGATGCCTCAGGCCTTGGCCTAGCAGCTTGGGGGAGACGCCAGGGAGCACCAAGACTCTGCCTTCTTTTTAACAACAGTGTGTGTGACAAGAGGTCCTGGAGTCAGGCCTGTGGAAGTGCCTCATTCACAGGTGTTGGAGGACCAGACGGCCCAGAGTGACTGAGGATTGACACGGCAATGACCGAGAACACAGGGACACATGCACCATTGGCTGTGAGTTATAAGACTCTGGTCTTGGTCCCTTGGAAACAAACTGATGGGTTCTGGTTTGGCTGAATCTACTTGTAGCTCTTCGGGGTAGCAGCTGGCTAAGAAAGCCAGAGCTCTGTCCTCTGGGGTTGCTGTGCGAGTAGCAGGTAGTTTCGCAGGAGGACAGCGTCTTTGGCATGTGATCAGGGTCTACCAAACTGACTCGGGGTCCACTGATTCAGGCGTAGCTCAGGGGAGAAGGCGTGAGCTCTGCCTGCAACTTCATGAGTGCATCTTCCACTTTTCCTGACCAAGCTGGGGCTTTGCAGCCCACAGCCTCTGCCCCACATCTTGATCTTGGGTCACATTTTCATACACTATTTGGAAAGAATGGCAGGGAAATGGAACCTCTCTTACTTACTGAGCTTTCCCCATCTGCAGACATATCTGCCTGAATCACTTCCATTTCTTACAGGGAATGAAGGTAACAATAGAGGCAAGTACATTCTAGTTCTCTGCTAAGCTCTCATTGTGAGCACCTAGGACAAGGAGATCACCCTGCTTTTATTCAGGGACTCATATGTTTAATATGTAATATATATATATATATATATATATATATATATATATATATATATATATATATATATATATATCACACACACAGTATAAGACCAAAAGCAGGCCAGAAGCATGTTGGCCACTTGGCCCAGCTCCTGTTGGTGTCCCTGTGCTCAGTAGCGATGTGTTCTGTTGTCCGATCTGATGCATTCAACCCCACCTCGCACCATACTTAGGGTTTTCCACTTTGTCTCACACACTGTTGTTAAAGAGAAGGCAGCGTCTTGGTGCTCCCTGGCGTCTCCCCTAAGCAGCTAGGCCAAGGCCTGAGGCATCTTGGATTTAATTCTATACAGCAATACTTCTGGCATACTGCTATCAGCCCTAGCTTCTTGGAGAAATGGGCTTCCTCAGGTGACTATAGTTCATAGAGAAAAGCTAAATAGCTCTCTTTAAATAGGATATGTGTGTGTGTGTGTCACTGTTGTGTTGTAAGGAGAAACATGTTTTAATATTTTTGTTTAAAGTAAATACACCACTGGATGTTTATTTATAAAATCCCAAAGATTCTCAACACCAAAAGATACAACTGTCTTGTAAAAGAAATTAAGAGAGAGAGAAAAAGAAAGAACCCTCATTCGTGACAAAGAAACTCCCAGCTCATCTGAGTGTTGTGCAAGATGCTGTTTCAGTGTCCCAGAGCCTGACATTCCTCAATAGGTAGGACACTGATGACTCAGCACTTTGGTAATTGTGCACATACTGGGAGGCTTCAGAGCGAGGGAGATGGAAAGGAAAATGCTTTTAATAAAAAAGAGAAGAAATCAGTAACAGACGAGTGCCCCGGCAGCATGGCAAACTCGTTCAAGTTGTCTTAATTCCCCTTGACATTTCCTAAGAGCACAGAGGCACGGCTTGGGGGATGAACAAAGTGGAAAACCCTAAGTGTGGTGCGAGGGGGGTTTGAATGCATCAGATCGGACGACAGAACACATCGCTGCTGACCACAGAGACACCAATAGGAGCTGGGCTAAGTGGCCAACATGCCTCTGGCCTGCTTTTGGTCTTAGACCCTGTAGCTGGCTCCAGGGTGACTGGGGAGAAGGGGACACTGCTTCCTTCTTAGCATCACTAACTCTCTGGAGGACTGTGGTAGACCTCCATCCACTCCTCTGCTGCCCCGGGTGGTCATCCTGAAGGGCTGTCTGTCCCGGCTAGCAGCTTAGAGTGACTGAGGTTGGGTGGAGAATATATTGCAGTAAAATTTGGGGAGGTAGAAGAAGGCATGGAGGATATTTTATATAGTAAGTGATGCTGGATAGAATCTCCTTTAATCTCTACTAATATACAGGCCACCTTGAGGACTGTCACACAGTTCTGGGACTCTTGTCTCTCTTGTGCCTACCTTTATCTAGTGTACCCTCACAGGGAACAAAACTCAAAATCCACAGGCATGATGCTCACCTCCCCTTTGGAGCATAAAGATCTGGGGGCTCTGTGCCCACCTGTCTATATCTTTTGGATCATGACAGAGGGATGGGGGGGGACGGCTTTCCTTTGGTCATGGTTACTACCACAGGCCATCTGTATTCCCCAAATTAGATAGGGATGGGGTTTAATTACACAGGCTTATAAGAGTACAAACTAAGATTATTAAAATTCATCATTCTTGGTAGTTTGTTTTTTCTTTAACATCAGACAACCAAATGCCAAGAGCCAGCCCTCCATCAAGCCCCACGTGAACTCTGCAAGCCGGCCCCAGTTACGATCCCAGATGAACTTGCTCACGTTTCAAGGAGTGTGTTAATGGTTCCCAAATGTTTACTGCACAAGAGCCAACCCCAAGGAATATTTCCACTTGCCACATTGTACAAAGCTGGAAGATTATTTTTAGGGACTCCTTGTATACTCCGGGAGAAAACGGCATCATCTTTGATCTCAAAGCACATTACGGACAGCCTTGGTTGTGATGTCTCTTTCTCTGTATTTTTGTGGATTTAGGAGGATTGCCATGGGAAAGTCGATATTGTCTCCATCAGGAGAAGAACGAGGGGATGAATTTGGTGAGAGGGAAAGATAACTGCAGTGGGGCCAAGGAGAAGTTTCATTTTTAAACAAAAGCACCTGCAAAGTTAGCTAATTGCACTGTTCTCTGGAGGTGATCCATGGACCACTAAGCTCTCCTTACTTCAGACTCAAAGAAATGCCTCATGGATAATGATTTGCAGTCACATGCTCAGTATTTTTTAAATATTTGGTACAAGGACTCTTGGACTCCATCCAATGTGAGCCCATAGTCATTAGCATGGCTGATGCAGATGTTGTCCTCTAGGGGGCGCAAAATGCCTACATGTAAAGATGCAGTCCCAGGCAAGAGAAAGCAGGATCTAGGGACCTGGGTTCCTCATCTCTCTACCTACTGTATAAATGCAGGACTGACCAGACGGCTTATGTCTGTGAGTCTGTCTCCCTGTAGTAATCCCCACCCCTCTCCCAGAACAACTAAGAAACTAGGATAAAATGACGATTCCTCTTATGAAATTTCTTCTTAACTTTCAAATTTTACTTTTATGTATACAAGTGTTTTGTCTGCAAGCATATAGGTACACCGTGTAGAATGCCTAGAATTCACTGAGGCCAGAAGAGGGCACTGGATCCCCAGCATCTGGAGTTATGGAGGGTTCTGAGCTGCCATGTGGGTACTGGGAACTCAACCTGGGTCTGCTGCAAGTGCAGCAGTGCTCTGAAGTTTTGACCTCTCTTTCCAGAATTTGTTTTTAAAACCTTTTCATTTCTAGGGGTTATCTTGTTCCCCCATGCAAGACAAGTTAAGGCTTAATATGTGTGTAAGCTTATATTACTGGATCAGGAATAAAAACTGGGAGCAGAAGGAACCCACGATTCCTTGCCACAAACCTCTCAGGCATCTTTGCTAACATGGGACAGAAACAAGAGTAAGAGGTAATGCTGTAGTGTAGGGTCCTGAGAAGTCAGCCAGCTATCATGGAGGATAGCAGTTGTCCAAAATAGAGCCCAGCTGCAAGAATGGTAGAAAGAACAGAAAGAGAAGGTACCGGCTACTTGTAGCTTTCTCGTGCTGCACCTATGACTGGTCCACTCTGCAGAGCTGAACTTTTTTTTTCAATTTCTTGTTGGATTAAACATCCACAGTCATGGAAAATGGGGAGAAGAACTCCCTGGGGTATATGTCAGCCAGAGTAGGAGGAAGTCTCTGTTGCTGGTGGGAGAAGGGCTACATAGCAAGTCTGTTTATTCTCTGGCATTGGGTTACAGACGTTTTTCGTAATAAATATTGTGAACCACCACTATCCTTTACACTGAGAAATTATAACTGGGATGTCTGGATAGTTAAGGGTTAATTAAAAAGAAAAAATATATATGCCTGCTTTGATTCTTCTGGTTTAAAATCCTGTAAAAATATGCACCCCAGCCCCCTTCTGCAGCTCATTTGCAGTACAGCTTGGCATTCACCAAGATTTGAAGGTCCATGATGTGGTCACCTCTAACTCTGCTGGCATGCAGGGGTTAGACTGCTTAGCTGGTGTGGATACCAGATTGGCATCTCGCATCAACTGTTGTAGCCTGTAGCCATTGGGAAGGCATGAATTCTCACAAAGCAAGAAGAGCTTTATCCCTTAGTGGAAAATTACCATCCACAGAGACAGAAAACTTTGGTGAAATTTGAGAAGGTGGTTAAGTTGTCTTGAACAGATAAACATGGGAACCAGATGGTTTTTGATGGGAAAATGTGATTTGGGAGACAAGTTAAAATAACTGTGTTTGAGGTTATGAATATGAGGTTTGAGGTCTCAGGACACTTATCTTTCCAATGTAGAAGGTCAACTGACCAGACGTAACAGGGTTTTGGGTCAGTGAGGATACAGAGGTTTGTGGAGGGAAACATGGATGGAGTAACCACAGGGAATGGTGGACTTTTTTTCCCTAGTACAGAAGGAATCTGGGGTCTGGGAAAGGGAGTAGAGGCAGAGAGAGAAAGGGGGCAGAGTAGAACAGGATGTGAGAGGAGAAAGAAGGGAAGAGAAGGAGCACTTGGGAAGCAAGGAAGAAGGTAGAGGGAGGAAGAGAGGGAAAGAAGGAGAGGGGGAGGGAGGGAAGAGAGAGACAGAGACAGAGGAAGAGAGAGAGAGGGAGAGAGGGGGAGAGGGAAGCAGGCAGTGAGGGAGGGAGAAGGAGGGAATGGACTTTTTAACTTTAGGAAAATTTATCTAATACATTCCTGCTTTGGTCTTCACTCCATGGTACTAAGAGATCAACTTCTAAAGATAGAAACAACATAAACAGCCACTTAATTATTCAAATTTGCAGTGATTGGGTTACTGAATACTCTAATAGGTTTCACTAGATTTAACAAGAAAATCGTCAAGTTTTATATCATTAACATGAGGCACTACACCTAATGGAAGGCTATTTGGGCACTTTTACATACAGTAGTAACCTCTGTGTGTGCAGAAACGAGCATACTATCACCAGTAGAGTACTAAGAAGAGGGGGATGGGTCAGCAGCTAACTACAGGGCAGCAAAGGTTGAAGAAAAAGAGGTGCTAGGCAGATAGGACAGGGTTCCATCATTTCCTCTGTCTCTTCTGCGCTTTTTATCCCCCCCCACTCAGCAAGAGTCAAATTATGTGGGAGAGTGTAAATTACTTCTCACCTCAGCCATGATTCCACGCATTTACATACACACACATACATATATCCTGGCAGGAAAATTCCTGACACTATGCAAATGAGTATTATTTGTGTGATGCTTTTTGTCTTAGTCATCCAGGAGCCTGCGGGTAGAGACCAGTTCTCATGCAGGACAGTGAAAGGGGACCAAATGCCTCCTGCTAACCCGACTGGATCTACAGAGACCCGAGATACTCATGCATGTTTACCTGGGGAGCCTGCCAGAGAGTCCCCTCTGCTGAAGGCGAAGGTACGAGACACAGAGACGGGCACTAAGGAGTCAGGGTCAAGGGCATGTGAGTGGCAAAGAGGAGATAAACACAAAAGAAGAGAGACAAAGCAAAGAGAGTGAGACCGTCTGTTCCCGGTTCTTCACAATAGCACATTTCTTGGCAAAAATAAACCTTGCTTTGGAAAGCACAGGAATTCTATGTTTATGGAGTCACTCTCCAGAGAGACAAAATAAAATGAACTCCACTGAAGGTCTCCTGAGAGGATATGCAATCACCTCAGTGGGACTCACAGATGCCAGGGACTAGCACAGCCAGTGTCCTTGGGGAGAGCCCATGAGCAGCCTTCTCTCTGAGGGGCCCACCTTAAGCTGGCAAGTCTACTAGAGGCCAGCACTGTGCCCTGCCCTCTGCTCTCCCAGTGGCCACATGTAGCCTGTTCAACTGCAGGAGAGCACTCCGGTAGACATTCAGAGGCCAGGATGCTCCTATGAGGGTATCTGCTAGGAGGACGAATCCTGCCTGGGCTCCCAGATGCTACTCTTTGCCCAGAGACCTTAGGCAAAGGCAGGGCAGGATTCTAGTGGCACAACTGTTGAGTCAACTTTATGAATCAAATCAGATGGTTTCTAGAGATCACAAGTGTTCCAAAGCACCTCTTTCTTTTCTTCTCTTTTCTCTCCCCGTTTCTCTGTTCCCAGAGACAGAAATGGTCCTGGCCATCACTCTTGGCTTTGGTCCTTTCCTCATGTTAATCCTGATGTTAATCTACACAGAACTCTGACTTATCTGATCATTCTCACAATCCCTTCCCAGGACCCAAGTGAAACCGATCTACAGGATGAAGGCACATGAAATAGGTGGCTTCTGGGTCCTTATCTCCTACAGCAGATTTGATCTCAAATTATTTATCCAAGCAGGGGAAGAGGAGGGGGTTTTATACCTACCCGGGGACCATTCTGCCACAGGATGTTAATGAGTGTCTGAACTGGCCTCTGTTTGGAGACACGCTAGAGCAAGAAACCCCAGTCTCCAGGAGAATTGGTTCTTCCTAAATTAAATGTCTACTCTGCAAAGCAAATGGAGGGCTTCTTCTCCCTGCCCCCTGTATAGCTCTGTGTGCTCCTGAAGTACCTGGGCTCATATGAGGCTCCTCTAGAAAGCCAGGCTCCCTCATCATGGGCTCCAGGATTTCTTGGCAATCAAAGTCAAGATAAAAAATAGAGTGCTAGCTGGGCACCATGGCACGCAGACGGAGGCAGGCAGATCTTTGTGAGTTCTGGTCTACATAGCAAGTTCTAGGCCAGTTGGCCTGTACAGTGAGACACTGCCTCAAAAAGGGACAGAGAACAGAGTATGGATTGTGCTTCCTGACCCACACTCAGGAGCACCTGGGAGAATCTCTGAAATGTCACGTTCAACACTGAGACACAAATCCCAGGTGTTGAACCTACTAGGTCAAGACCCCGCAAGAGCTGACTGTCCTGTGGTGTGGTTTAGACTCAAGCTCCACCTCCCGACTACATGCTGATGTTCCTGGCTGGTAAAATGTGGAGCTGTGGGCACTTGGACCTTGACATCAGCACCAGCTCAGAGAACAACACTGGGGTGGGGGCGGACTTTGCATTTAGCTCACACTTCACTTGGGGTGGGGGGAGGATTTGATGGAGGACAGACAACCTCTTTTCCCCTACTGGGCAATGTTCTTTATCTTTCCTGAGCATGTATGTGCAAAGGCTCAGAAGCATGGGAAAGAAAAGAGAATTTAATGCTTCCCTTTAGTTAGTTAAATACAAAGTATGACTCGTGTATATGAAGATGCCATGGTAAAACCCATCGCTTTGTATGGTATCTTAAAAACTTTAATAAAATAGGGAAAAAAGACTATGGTTGCTAGTTTACTCTTCTCACTGATAAAACTGAAGAATTTTTTTTAGAATACTAGGATCCAAAGAAGTCAGATAATATCTTCTTACTTGACATTGTTTTTCCTTTATTTATTTGTGTGTCTGTGGGTAGGTGTGGCATAGCATGTGGGTGAAGGTCAGTTATCTTCTTTTCCAATGTGGGCTCCAGGGTAACAAAGTCAGTCTCATCTGACTCAGCAGCAGGGTTCGTTCCCGACGGACCCTCTAGTTGGACCTTTTTAAAGAATGTCACATGAACTGGGAGGGAAGGGGGTGGCGAGGTCTATGATACTCTTTGTTTTCTGTTTTTCTTTTTTTTCACGGCTCTTTTTGAAGAGCCAGAGCAGAGCCAGAATTTCTAGGTAGCATCTTAACAGTCCTATCATGTCCATACAGTGATTGAATTCTGAACCAAAATGATCTAAAATCTGTATCCGTTGTGCTGCGTGAACTAGACATGACACAGGAGATGTCCCATGTGGGCTAAGTCATCAACTGGCTAGGTGATTTGGGACAAATCATTTCTTCACCTTTTCTTATTAAAATTTTAATTAATAAACTTATTTATTTATTATCTATTTTTTTGTGGGACTGGGATTTGAACTCAGGGCCTTGACCTTGCTCGACAACTACTTGGCCACTGCTCTATATACCCAGCCCCTTTTTCTCATTCTGAAGTGGCATCTACCTTGCTGTTCTTGGCCTATGATGCTTCAAAGCCTTCCGATAAAATTCAAATATAAAACACTATGTAAAATCTCTTTTATGATGAAAGGAAATACCCCATTTGACATTAAAGTGGCCACTGCAAAATTTAAACCAATGAATCTAAAGGAATTCTAGAGAAAATTCTTTCTAGATTACATTCAGGTCACAATTGAAGCCATGCTTTCTACATACAAACACACTGATTCTGCACAGAAACTAGGAAGAAGGTAGAGCACAGAAGGGCAGATCAAGCCAGCCACCAGCTCTGTGCCAGTCTGCACCCCCAAGCTGCATGCATGGCCAGCTGGCAGCCACCTTGTCGCTGATAGAAAAGCTGTAGGCAAGGAAAGAGCAATGGCTAAGCAACAGATTCCACCAGCCTTGAGTCACAGCACCAAACGCCACAGTTACCTTTTCCTGAGGACAAACATCATAGACCAAAACCAAACCAAACCAAACCAAAACAAAATATTATAGCACTTCAGATAAAGGCCAAGGGTGAATTACCATTGCAGAGAAGGAAAGACTGGACTGCCACCAGAGCACACGGATCAACTTCTTGCATTCCCTGACAAGTGGCAACTCATGGTGCACCCCCACCAGCCAAGCCACACTTCCGTTCATCCCTTGTGCATGAACAGAGAAGCCAAGGCACACATTCCAGACACACAAAAGCTAAGCCTCCGTGCTCTGTGGGTACCTGGTGGGAAGCAGTGTTCCCAGCAGAGTGTTAGAAAGAAGCTGCCGGCATTCACATTAACCCAGCCCATGTTCAAATAGCCTGGTTCAGGTTCCCAGAGTGGGCTGAGGCAGGACCATAGCGGGGAAGACATGAGGAAGGGGTTTGAGAGATACATACGGAAGACAGAGGATCCAGCCAGACTTCCAACCTTCCGCACGTCATTATCTAAGGACAGAAGGGTGCAGTGGGTTTCAGAAGTAATTCAGAAAACAGAGCATCTCATGGAAATCTCCACTTCCATTCCACCCCAGCACCAATTAGCCCTGCAGGAATCAGGCAATCAAACAGGCAGGAGGTAGTAGGGAAGAGGGGTAAAGTGAAACAACTTGTCCTTTCTTACGAAAACCCAGCTCTCCACCCCAGCACTTGCTACAAGATTACCTTTTCCGCTCCCACCTCAGTTTTCTTTAATGCCAAACAAAATCTGAAGAAAAGTTATTTTTATGCCCTCTTTGCACAGAAGGAAACCTGAGCCAAGGAAGCTAAACAGCTTATTCTGAAGGTGTTTAACAGGAGTCAAAACAAGGCTCGTGACTTGAGCCTAGAGCTTTCTTGGCGGCCCCACTGCTTCCCTGATAAACTCCGGCTTGAGAACTGGAATACCTGAGCAAGCGCTGGTCATGATGGCTGGAACACCATAGTAGGTAAAAGCTCCGTTCTCAAAGCGAAGGCCTTCCTTACCAACCTCCACCTCCACTTTCCCCTGGAGAGAGAAGGAGTGTAAGGAGCTTACTGAGCCTGGGATGGGCACCTCCAGGTCTTGCATCCGCTCCGCTCAGACCCCAAGGTCTTTTGTGGGCACTGACAAATGGACTCATATGACCATAGGACAGTGTTAATTCTGCCTAGATTTCCTTTACAGAAACACAAGCTCCCACTTCAGAAGCCCCTTGCAGTGAATTCAGGGCTTTATCAGTCCTAAAGCAGCAACTGGTCCTGAATACCCAAGCTTCCCTGCTACACTGTAGCTGCCTTTCCAGAGCACAGGCCTAAAGCACAAGTAAGCCAGAGCGAGCGTAGTAAACAGCTTTACCGACTCAGTTTCCCAGATGAGACCATTTCTGGGTCTGGCTGAGATAGAACCTGCTCGTGTTGAATTCACCATCGGTGACAGTGGTAACTAATATTCATTGTCAATGATAGCAATAACTACCATGAGTGTAGAGCTGCATTTATGCAGCTGTTACTGTTATGTGCACCTGTGGATTCTCATAGTCAGCCCTGCAGGGTTTCTCTGTATAGCCCTGACTGTCATGGAACTCACTCTGTAGACCAGGCTGGCCTTGAACTCAGAGATCTGCCTGTCTCTGCCTCTCAAGTCTTGGGATTAAAGGTCTGCACCTCCATGCCTGACACCTTTGCATTTTTTCAAAATAAATATTTGCAAATGGGAGGATTAGGAATTCTTGACAAAATGTCAACAGTTGTTGAAGCTAGATAATAGTTATATCTTTCTACTTTTTGGCTAGTTTTCTATAATAAAATGTTTAAAATGAACACTGCCACCTGGCATATGTAACATTTTTATGTCCAGCTGACAGATGAATTGATTTCTGCTCAGAGAAGCTCACTGGCTTAGCCAAGGTTTGCTAGCCAATAGACACAATGACATTTTAAAAGCAAGTCTTTCCAATTCCTGAGACTACTACCTTCCTTCTATTTTATTCCCTTCAGCTTTTTATTTGAAAACTTTTTCTTATGAAGGATTGCATGTGTCCTTGCATTATATATATACAACGTAACACGATCCATTTCTGAGGGTGAAGAAAATGACCCCATTTATGGGGGTAGAATCATCATTTCACTGAGGTTACTTGGAATGATATATATGAGACAAATCATGGCATAAAAAGGATAGGCTGAAGTGGACTGTAACGGCCAGCAGCCAGTTCTAACTCAATGTGATCTTGACCACTGTTTCTAGGGCCTATAAAACTCTGCTGGGAAGAGACACGGAGCCAGTGATGGGGCTCACGGTAGGGCCAGGACAGGATAAGCTGTGCTCCGGTGGAACTGTGCCTGGCACTTTTAATTAAGTAATTAATGTTATTTTAGACAGAGTCTTGCCAAGTAGTTCAGCTTGCCTGCAACCCAGTACGTAGATCAGATTATTCTAAAACTCACAGCTATCCTCCTGCCTTTGCTTCTTGAGTGCTGGGGTAACAGGCATGTGCCATCATGCCCAGCTGTGATATATACTTAAGGCAGGCCTGTCCAGGTACCCAGGGAAGGCAACTGATACCTTTTTTGATCAGGCCATTGCCTTCCTTTCTGGCCCTTGCAGAGGGAGGTGTTTCAGGGAACCACAGAGAATAAATGTATCCCACGTGGTCCAGGAGGCAGCGCAAGGGCCAGTGTGGAAGTCAGAGATGCTGAGAGTCAGATCAACAGAAGAGAGGGTTTAAGAAGAATCATGTACACATCAGGAGGCAGTGGGGGATACTCAAGCAGACACCCCGAGATATCAGGATTCCACAGGCTCTTTCAGTTCAGAAGGAGAATGCCTTTACTGAACACGCAGAGTTCTTACTGTCCCCCAAACATGCTCGAGTGCTAAGGGGAAAGCCCTTAGGAGAAGCTACAGCTCCCGGGATACCACTCTTACATGCCCATGGCGTCCCTGTGGGTAATGCAAGGATAACTACCCCATTGGCCTTGGTCTCTAGGCATCCTGCAATGAGGGAAGCAAAGCCTGAGGAATTCCCCTTTGCCCTGCAGGTGCCCTTCTCTTGCTTTCAGAAGTCCCCTGACCTTGACACCCACCTGTAAGAGCAGTACAAAATAGTCCACCGGGCGGTTGCGCTGGTAGAGGTAGTGTTCTGGGGCTTTCTTGTTCCTCTCATCAAACTTAAGCTCCTGGATCACGTTGGGATGTTTCAGAAGCCGGAGCAGGATCTTCTCCGAAAGGTACAGAGACTTAAAGGGCTCCACTTCTGGAAGGCAGCAGGGGTGAGGTGGGGTGGGGTAGACATCTGCACTGCTGCCCCTCCCCCATTCTAACTGCAAAAGCTGGCAGGAGGCAAGTGCAGCATCTGGGGGCTCATCTAGAACAAGACCCTTAAGTAGGCGGTGGCGGGGGTGGGGGGGTGGGGGGGGTTCTTCAAATAAATCCCTCAGATGAGGAATGTTAATGCCCAGTGTGCATCCTGGGGCCTTCTCTATGCCTTCTGGGACTGACTATTGCTACATTGATATCTCGGGAGAAACAGGTTAGCGTTTGGGAAAGGTCAGTTTTGTTATGACTTTTTCTCCTTGATTTTATTTAGAGTTGGACCCTGGACAACAAAGTCACAGACACAACAAAGTCTTTAATTTTACAGTAGAACGACGCACAGAGAATTGAGTCTGGCTTATCTGGATAACATTCACCTGCTGGCTGAAATGAAATCCCAAGTTAATAGAGAGGTAATGACTTAAATAATAAGTTGTCAATAATGTAAAATATCATTTATCATACTTAACTATTAATAGGCATTATATGTTGATACTTGCAGAATTATACTAAGCAGATGAAGCTGTGCTTTGCTTTGGGCAATTGATCCATGATTATAAGAAAATACATTCAGACAAGACTACATGTTGGAAACTCTACTGTAAGGAGGCTCCATTTTATTGTTACCCACCTTTTAGTACCTGGACAGCTCTGGCTAGCACTCACTATATCCTCAATGAGTATATATTGTATTAGCTAAAAATGGAACCTAGTCATGGACTGACCATTCTAGGTGAGCATGTTAATTAGGGTTGAGTGATGTCAGAGAGTTCAAAGGCAAATCCTAGCCTCTTCATAAAAAGGAGCTCGGTTCCTATACCTGTTTTTCTTTCTAAGGGCACCAGGATTCCTACTCCAGACTCCTGGTGGGGAGCAGAACGCAGGGGCTTGTTGCTTGGTAGGATAATGCTTTTCCCTCTGGGACAAAGGTCTGGGGCACCCCAATCCCAGTAGGGTGGAGTAGGCTGGCTTCAGGCTCCTGCTAGGAAGTGAGCAGAGGAAATGGAAGTTATGCATTTTCTGGTAAAGAGTAGTCACTTCCTCTCCATCAACAACAGCAGTGAGCCTGAAGCTACCCAGGACCCCACAGGAGGCAGCCTTCTTCCTCAAACCCTGGTTCTCAGTGGCAGGTGGCACACGGGATCGGGATGGAGACTGGTAAGAGATGTGGTTCCTGGCGCCATGCTAGATTCTACTAGAAGTGTTGAGGTAGGGCGTGGGAAGGGCAGGTCCTACCTGTGGCCATGAAGCGGTGTGTGGCAAGCAGCAGCTGTGGCGAGATCTTGACTCTGATCTCTGAGTCTGAAAGCTTGAACAGAGAGAAATCATGCCGCCTTCTCTCCCGGTGTGGGACCCTCTGTTTTTTCCGATTGTCAGCTATAGGACCACAGGGGAAACACGACAGTCAGAATCATTATTGGTCTTTGGATGCTTACACAGATTCTTTGGGACCACACACTTGTGCAGTGCCAACTGTAGGAGGCTCGGCCAACTCCCTCCCAGCAGGAGACGGCAGGTAGCAGATGGTTCAGTGCTGTTTGTGCTTAGGTGGTAGATGAAGGGGTGGGGAAAGATGGTGGGGGGTGCGGGTGGGAGGGAGGTTCCCATGCCCAGAGTTCTAAGGCTGGTTCTCTTACCTGGGAGCTGTGCAAACTCTCCATGCATCAGAGTTTTTGATGTTTTAATCCATACAAGACATTTAGTAACTTCTCTATCTGTGCAGTTATTGCAAGACTCTAATAGGCAACTGTACTTGACAGTGTTTATACAATGTCATATAGACATAAGATGCCGGTATTCTTGGCATTAAGGGGGTTGGGGTTTCTCCCTCTGTCCTCTTCCATTCCCTAGAGAAGGGCTCACCTAGTCTCTTTCCCGTGGGTTTAAGCCACAGCCACACTAGGGGTGGTAGCTAAGCCATGTCACTCTCTTCCCACTCACAATTCTCCTGCTTCCCTCGGGACCCTCTGGAGAGAGGATCATGGGAAATACAAGGAAAACAAGAGGAGAAGGAGTATGCCTGCATATAGATTTTTTTTCAAAAGCGGATTCTTCAGATGAGGACTAAGTCGAGCCTGGAACTTCAGAGCCTGTACACTGGGCGTGAGTCTATGTACTGAGAGACGTACTTTCACCTGATTAGTTTTTTACTTGCTTTTTTTTTTTAAAGGAAAAGTCTAGTGGGGTGGAGAGATGGCTCAGCAGTTAAAAGCGCTGACTGCTCTTCCAGAGGTTCTGAGTTCAATTCCCAGCAACCACATGGAGGCTCTCAACCACCTCCCTATAATTAGCATCCGATGTTGTCTTCTGGTGTGGCTTAAAGACAGTGACGGTGTACTCCCACGTATAAAATAAATCTTAAAAAAAGGGAAAAGTCGACATATGTATACACATGTGTAGATTCACATTTATGTATATTATATGTGTATACATACACATACAATATTTTGGCGGAAGTGCTTCTTTTGATCACTTCTCTGTTGCTTTCTTAGAGTGCTGAAAAAAAGACATGGAAATGCTAACCCACCTCACCTGTGCTGGGGAAGGAGAAAGCGATGTGTCTCTGTTCTCTTCAAACTCTGCCTGGAGAACAGCAGGGGGGCCCCAGGGCTTGTGGTACAGTGGACCAGATACACTAGAGACCAAAGGGATGTGTCCTCACAGCAGGAAACCGGGGCCTCAGATTCCAGCTCCCCATCCCCCACCTCCCTCTTCTTTTGGAACTTGCTTCTCTCAGGCCTTAGGACTGGCTCCCACCTACACAGCTCTAGTGGGCCTGCCTTTGCAGGCGCCTGGCTCCCGAGTCAACCTTACTTTTGCTCCGTTTGAGAAGGTTGGAAGAGTCTGCCCCAGGTGAGCAGAGTGTATATAACAAGTCACAGTGACATCCGAAGAAACACAGGATTCTGACTTCTCCACCTTTGCATGGCCCTCTTCTCCAGGAAGGGGCTCATGCAGAAGTGAGCGTCAAGGAGAGACTTAGAACCCATTTTCTCCGCTGTCACTAGCGAGTGGCCTCCGACTTATATGACACATTTGCTTATGTGTCTGCCAGCATGCCATTAACCTTTCCTCATAGAGACACCCCTATAATCTCTCCCTTTAGTACTCTGATTTTAATAGTGGGTACGTGAAGCATTAGAGTTATTTAAAACACTACCCCAGGAAGAGACTACTAATTTAGCCTTCTACCAACTACCAACATTTCAGTGTGGGCTCGTCAACTGCATTTAAGGATCCCACAAGCTCTAGACTACGGGAGGTGGGCAGAGAAGGGAGTCTGGAATGGGAGAGGTCCTTTCTGAGCTCCAACCTTGTTTAAAAATGCTCAGTACTGCATTCCCAGGTCCCCGAAGGGAGATGTGCTGACACTCAGCTTGCTTTCAGTACGGGCTGGCCCGTGTTTTAGATTTGATCTCTTCTTGGCCCACGAGTATCCCTGCCATATGGTATCACAGCCTTCTGCTGTGAGGAAACAGTTTCTGGAAGATTGCTCTGGCAAACGGAGGCTGCTCATCTCAAGTGAGTTATCGCTGGGCAGGGAATGGAGTGGCTAGCCTAGGCGATGAAACTCTGGGGAGGAAACATTTCCTGGCCAGAGCCTCCCACGGACTTAGATAACATTGCAATTTCATAGACAAAGTAAGCCCTTGTATTGCTGGCAGGCAAAGTGTTGATAAGGCCCACAGGCCTGAAGCTGTCACTCACGACAAAAAGGAGGCCATATTGTTCCTGAGGGGTGCAGGGAAAGGAAGAGACCAGAGGCAGCAGCAGCAGCAACAGGAGCCAGAGACCTGATCCAGGGGGCAGAAGGCATGAGGGCCAAGCACAGCATCCAACAGGGACATTTAACCTTTTGGTTTTAGCGAAGGGTGATGCTATGACCATGGTCATTCATTGCTCACTGGTGGTCAGGTGTGAGGTGCTCCAAGGGGAACTGGGCTCTGCCTCTAGGTAGACAGAGAGCCACCATGGGAACAAAGTAGAGGGCAGAAACAAGAGCAGAGAGTCCCCTGGGCCTCCTCTTGGGCACACTGTCTTTTTCTTAGCCATTTTTTTTTCCATTTGAAGGCCAAGCTATCTTTCCCCAGTTTTAACTGTGTTCTGGAACATTCCCTTCTGATAACACCTCACCAGCATGTCCCCAGTGACTCAGGATAACGTGGGCCAGGGTGTCTTGCCATGCTAGCACTGGCTGGCCGTGGGGGACACACCGGTGCACAGACTTGCCTTGACACCCTTTCCCATTGTTTATCAGACCAACGCGTTCCTGGGCGTCTGCGGGGAGCAGGAAGGGCCCACACTTACTGTAGAGGTCGGTCTCGTCGAGGATCTCCGACTTGATGATCTCTTCTATGATGTCCTCCAGTGTGACAATGCCCATCACCTCATAGAAGGGGTCCCCTTCACCCTCATTGTTCACTCTCTGGACAATGGCCAAGTGAGATTTTCCTGGAGAACAAATGAGACCATAGTCGAGCATCTGGCATCATTTTCAGAGATGATTTCTTTCTTTCTTTTTTATTAAATATTTTCTTTATTTACATTTCAAATGCTATCCCGAAAGTTCCCTATACCCTGCGCCCCCCACAGAGATGATTTCTGTTTCTGAGAAAACAATACAGAGTTTCTGTTTGACCAAAATCAGGACTGAACTCACCCCAGGACCATCTGAAAACACACAAAACATTGGTGTGTGCAAGTTCTTACCAATGGGAGCCTGATACTCAGAAGAAATACAGATGTGTGTTGCTCAGTGATAGAGGCAGGTTCTCAGACCTGAACTGTTAGGCAGTTTCATTGTGGGAGTATCAGAGAGTACAGGTGCACTGCCCAGTTTTTCATCAACTTGACGCAAGTTACAGTCATCAGAGAGGGAGCCTTAATTGAGAAAAAGGTCTGTATTCAATAGGGGCTGTAAGCAAGCCTGTAGGACATTTTTTAAATTCGTGGTTGGTCAGGGAGGTCCCAGCCCATTGTGTCCCTGGGCTGGTGGTCCTGACTTCTATAAGAAAGCAGGCTTAGTAAGCCATGAGAAGCAAGCCAGAAAGCAGCACTCCTCTATGGCCTCTGCATCAGCTCTTGCCTCCAGGTTCCTGCCCTGTTTGAGTCCTGTCTGGCTTCCCACAATGGAATGTGATATGTAAGCCAAACAAACCCTTTCCTCCCTAACTTGCTTTTGGCTATGGTATTTCATCACAGCCGTAGAAACCCTAACGAAGACAGCACTTATGCAAACTAATGGTTAGGTCATCACTAGATGACAATTTTATAAGGCCATTCTACATAGTCTATTGTTGGCCATACATTACCATGTGGCACTTGATTATATTTTATAACAGTAGTTTGCATATAGGTTGGGCACATAGGGTACAATGTAACATTTGAAAACATTTACACAATAAGTAATGGTCAGATCAAGGCTTTGGCATGTCTGCCATCTCAACCCTCATCGTGTCCTTGACTCAGGTCTGTGTGTAATAGCTGTTTTGAAATATGTTGTTAATCACTGTCAAATAGGGGACTGTACTGTGGTCTGAGCCATTAGAAGCCACTCCTCCTATCCAGCACACCACTGTACCTGCTAGCCACAATCCCCCCATCCTTCCTCCCCTCCACCTGCTTCTTGCTTCTGAAAACCTTCTGTTTCTTTTAAGGGAAGCTTTCTAACATGTATCTAAAATGTAACCTAGTTACATTTTTTTCGTTGAACTTTGACATATTGATAAGAATATAGTAGTGAAAAAGACTCCAGACCCTAATTAAAAAGGTAAGACCTGAGGAGAATTAGATTAAAAGTCAGTCTCCCTGTTTAGGCATACTGGTTATTACCCTCAGGTAAATTATTTAACAGCCACTGAGTTGCCAACACTCATGTGGAATCAGGGACTGAAACCCAGACTGCGGATTTTTGGAACTGCCTCCATGGAAGGCTGCAGCTAATATGTCCTGCCCCTGAATCTGGGTGGGCTTGTTCTGAACCCAAGGTTGGGTGATAAAAGACAGCAACTTCCGCTGTAGAGGCCCCGTGAGATGGTTGTTGACTACCTTGAGGCCACTATGGTTTGAGAAGCCACCTTGATAGTGGGTGCTTCAGTCTCAGCTGACCCTGGCTTCCTTGTCTTCCTAGTGATGGCCTAAGTACTGTAAAGCAGAGAAAAGTTATCCTATCATGCCTTTCTTAGAAGTCATTAGTGTAATAAGATGGGAATTGTTTCCTATCTCTGTTTTGGGGATGACTTGTTAACAACACTCTAGCTAGAATAGCCAGTGACCAGGAACTGGCCACAGAGATGGTAGATTTGTAAAAAGGTTTAGTCAACTATAATGTAGCACAGGCAGATGTGATGGTCATCTTGGTTACCAATTTGGTTGGATTGAGAGATATCTAGGAGGTTTGTAATGCACACTTCTGGGTGTTTATATGAAGGCAATTTTAGGAAGGGTTAGGAGGAGGGGGGAGGAGGCGGGGAGAAGGGGAGGAGGAGGGGGAGGAGGGGGAAGGGGAGAAGGAGGAGGAGTACCCACTCTGGGTGCCTGTGGCACCATCAATGTGCCTCAGCCCAGATGGGATATAAGGGGAAAGGAGAAAGCTTGTTTCCACAACCATTCTCTGTCTGCTTCCCGGCTCCCATGATATGAGCTGCTCTTTCTTGGCCACCATGGCTTTCCCATGGGGACAAGATGAAACCAGGAACCAAAGAAACCCTTCCTTGTTTAAGGTGTTTATAGCAGGAACATTCTGACTAATGTGGCAGATGTTTTGTTTTTACTGTCTAACAACTTAAAAGCGCTAATATTTGTTGAGATCTTGCTTCATGCCAGACACTATTTGGAACTCTTGACACATGTCAAATGATTTAATCCTCAAAGGAGCTGGGGCTGGGCAGTGGTGGCGCATGCCTTTAATCCCAGAACTTGGGAGGCAGAGGCAGGCAAATCTCTGAGATCAAGGCCAGTCTGGTCTATAGAGTGAGCTCCAGGACAGCAAGGGCTATACAGAGAAACTTTTTCTCAAAAACAAACAAACAAACAAACAACAAACAAAACAAAACAAACACCCACCAAACAGAGCTGGAAAGTGATTACCAACATTACACTCATTTTACAAAGGAAAGAATTGGGCCACAAGCTGGGTTAGTGCTAAGTCTCAAGTGGCAAAGGGGGCCGAGCTGGATCGCAGCTGTGTAACTGTATCCAGTCCTAACCTCAGGCCTGCTCACCCTTTCTTTTCCCTCCGTTTTTTTTTCCTGATAGAAATCAAACCTAGGAAAAAATTCAAACCTAGGAAAAAATAAACACTGCCCCCGCCACATTTTATTTGTGACAAGGTCTCACAAAGTTACCCAGGCTGGCCTTGAACTTGGATGTTCCTGTCTTCTGAGAAGCTGGGATTATGGGGCCTTTGCCATTAGGCCTGGCTGAAGTATTTTCTAACTGCCTTCCTCCAGGTCAATCTATTTCTTTTTCTAATATAGACACATTTCCTGTTCCTGTTCCTGTTCCTGTTCCTAAAATGCAAACCCGAGTGGTTCTTCTTTCTTGGCTGTGAGACATTTAAGGCATTTATATAAGGAGAAAAATCTGAGGTACTGACTCAGATGAGTTAGTCTTAAAAAGTAAAACTCGCCAAAGCAGCTTTTGCTTGTTTATTATTAAAGGAATCATTCAAGAACAAAGAGGGACAGTTGGTTTTCTAGAAGCATAGTTAGCTATCATTTCATTTTCCTGTTGCTGTGATAAAACATCTGACCAGCACAACTGAAGGGAGAAAGGGGTTATTTCAGCTCACAGTTTGAGGTTCCAGTCCATCACAGTAAGGATCACAGCAGAGGAACCTTGAGGACCACTGTATCCTCCATCAAGAAGCAGAGAAAGGTGGATGTCTGTGTTCAGCCCACGTTCCCCTCTATAGTTCAGTACTCCAGCTTAGGGAATTGTGCCACCCTAAGGTGGTTCTTCCTACTCCCATCAACCCAATCAAGATAAACCCTCACAGGTAACCCTAGGGGATCATCTCCCAGGTAATTCCAGATGTTATCAAGTTGGCAATTGGGATTAACCATCACAGCTATCAAAATTTAAAGGCAAAGATACTCCTTAGGATTTGAAAAGGAAATGATATTTGAAAGATGGCATTTTTTTTTACCACTTATAAATGGTCTGTAAAATTTCCTCATCTTCTACCTAATCTTCAACCTGCTTCTACACTTCTAGCTGTGCCAGTCAGGTTCAAGAACTTTCCATGTAATGGTTACTTTTGACTGCCAACTTGACAGGGTCTAGAATCACCTGAGCAACAAGCCTCTGGGTATGCCTGAGAGAAACCATCTAGATAAATTCCTTTTCTCTAAAAGTCAAAGAGAGCTGGGTGCAGTGTTTGGCACACTCTGCTTGCCAACTGAAGATTCGATGTGGCCAAGCTCCCGAAGCTCCCGACTTCTTTTCATGGTGGACACATACATAACCTGAACTGCCAGCCAAAGAAACCCTTGCATTAAGTGGCTCTTGCAGCTCTTCTGTCACAGCAACAGGACATGTGTCTTCTGAGATAGCATACATTAACTAACAGTCCTTACAGAATCAAGTCTAAACTCAAGTTGTTTAGTAAAATCAAGACTGCACATTGTGGCTCTTCCCAATATCCCCATTTACTCTGCCACATCCCATCAGCAGGCTATCCTCTGGGTATTCCAGATAAACTCCACTTCCTGAGTTTTGTCCTGGCGCCCTAATAGTTCACAGTATGGCTTTCCCCTACCCTGTCTCTACTGGCCCTTCAGGTTACAGCTTCAGGAGAAGCTCCCCCAAACTGGCCCCATTCTGAATCAGACCCGATCTCCCGCTGCCTTGGCCTCTGAAGCCTTTGCTACTATTCCAGCTTTCTGCTTGAAACTAGCGACTCATGTGTCCTACATTATATGTGACTTTCTCGGAGGGTGGGCTCCTTCAGGACAAGGGGTCACATCTTAAAACAGGTTCTTTCACTTCTCCAACACCTGGCGAGCATTTGATAAACTGAACTAGGCTGGTGACCAAATAAAAATACAAAGCTAGTAAGACACATGCTACCGAGAACGTTTAATTTCCGATAGCATATTATAGGTTTACATGAATATTTCAACCCTCCCTCGGTGCTCTAGGAAGTTACCCTGTGCAACAACTGTTTCCTATCCAACCGGACTGAAGTGTTTTGTAGCTTAAATTAGATTATGCTAATTGTTAGAATGTGTGCAACTTAAAGATTAAGACAATTTCCAACACATTTTTTCTTAAACTTATGGCACCTGTTCTCACTTTTCTGCTAACATGTGCTAGCAGATGACAAAACAAATGAATAACATCATGGAAAATCTAGGCAAACTGATTTCTTAAAACTGTTTGCTATAACTGAATGCCTTTTGTGCTGTGGGGCTCAGGCTGCATACAGCACGGCCACGTGCTCCACAGTTCATATGCTTAGTTTATATGCTAGAATCAAATACATGAATAGTTGACTGTTTTATAAATAACTCATACATTATGGACACCCAAAGTTGTCCTTATACACAGGAAGATATGCACACCCAACCCAGCAAAGATATGTATGTGTGTGTGTGTGTGTGTGTGTGTGTGTGTGTATGTATGAGAGGTTCTATATCATCATCTTCTTCTTCTTCTTCTTCTTCTTCTTCTTCTTCTTCTTCTTCTTCTTCTTCTTCTTCTTCTTCTTCTTCTTCTTCTTCTTCTTCTTCTTCTTCTTCTTCTTCTTCGCTTTTTTCAAGACAGGGTTTCTCTGTGTAGCCCTGGCTGTCCTGGAACTCACTTTGTAGACCAGGCTGGCCTTGAACTCAGAAATCCGCCTGCCTCTGCCTCCCAAGTGCTGGGATTAAAGGCGTGTGCCACCACACCCAGCCATGGAAGCTGCCCTTCTTAGGGACAGACTGGGATAAGAAACAGGGGATGGCAATCATAAAGCCCCATTTTGAGCTAATACAACAGTGAGACAACCAGCTGTTTTCATGGTAAACATACCTCCGGTCCTTCCTTCGCTTACAAAAGTTGGTCTTTCAGAGCCCCATCCCTGCATCCCTTTTTTCCTTAGGCTCAAGAGGGAGTGTTGTGGGTGGTCTTATGTGAAGCCAACCTGGAGATATGACACACGTTCACTCCCTTCTTCCCTGCCACGATACTCTGTTAGTATTTCTCATTTACAGTTAGGACAATAGCTATTATTGTTTTTACAGAAGCCACTATTTACCATAGTGCTAGGCATCAGACATACATCATTGTGCAATGACCTGTCTCTAGAATATATGAAGATTTAAATACTACATCTCATGAAAAGACAACCCAGTTACAAAACTGACAGATGGTTTGAATAGGTGCTTCTGTAAGGAAACGATATAATTGATCAATAAGCATGTGAAGAATGCTGAACATGCATCATAAGCATTAGAGAAATTCAAATCAAATGGAAATGGAATATCACTATGTATCTACTAGAATGGCTGTAAAAATCACAAGTGTTGGAGAGGATTTAGGAAATAAGGAGTCTCTATTAATGCTGCAGTGCTCTGAAAGTTCTTCAAACTATTAAACATAAACTATTACGTGGTTTATGTAACCATGTAATAATAACCAGCAATTCCACTCCTACACCGATGATGTATGGCCAACATTATTAACGATAGCCTAGAAGTATCTACAACCCACACTTCCAAACAAACAAGATGTGGTAAGTCTACAATGAAATGTTGTTTGGCCACAAAAGAGATAAAGTAATGCTATGAAACACACATGCCTTGAAGACATAGCAAACCTAAGAAGCCTAACAAACACATGGGTGCCTGTTGTATGATTCCATTCATGGGCAATTTCCAGAACAGGCAAATCTACAGAGAAAGAAAATAGATTGGTGGCTATCAGAAATGACAGAAAGAATAGGTAGCTACTGGGTTCAGAAATCCTTCTTGGGATGAGAGATTATTCTGAGATTAGATGCTCACATAATTCTGTCAGTATACTAAAGATATAAATTAAACACTTACGAGAGTAAATTTTATGTCATTTGAGTTATAATTCTAAGAAAATTTCTTTGAATAAGAATCCCTAATAGCTCATGGCTGAAGGTAGAGTATGTTTTGGTAAAGTTTAAAGCTATAAAACACTGGAAGGTATGAGGCAGAAGCGGGTTCGTAGGGGGAACGCATTGGAAGGAAAGAGGGATAGTGGTTTTGGGGGCTGAGGAACTGTGCTGGTGAGTGTCGCTGACAGCATTCTGTCACTTTGTGTTCTAGGATTGTGATGACCAACAGTGAACCTAAGAAAGGCCATGGAGAGCAGAGGAGAGGGCACTGTTTGTGCTCCTCTGTGGAGGAAGAAATCATGAACAGAGGCATGGCTTTGGCCACAGATGGCAGGAGGAGAATCTGAGAGCAAACAAAGGCAAAGCTGAGCCTTGGAAGGGTCACCTCTGTTATCAGACGTTTTCACTGGCTCTCAGGGATGACTGAAGAATGCTTAAAACTCACAGACTGGTGCAAGCCTGCAGTAACAGGGCTCTGATAGCCTGATGCGTCTGTTTTCATTTTTCTCTGCAAATGTTGACCTTCAACTTATAGTATTTCTCCTCCAGTGGGTCAATGCTGTGCTTGGGAGAGTGGTTTCACATTTGCCTACTCCTCTCTTCTGCTTCCTCATGAGATTCCATGAATTTAGACTGTGATCTTCTCTGCTGGGCCACCTCTGTACTAACTAGGAACTGACAAATGACTTCCTATCATGACAAACCCATTCCTTTCCGTTTGTCCCTAATTTTGTAAAAAAGAGGGCAATCTGTAAGACAATTTAGGTTAAAATGCATAGAACTTTCCAGTTTGTCAAGATGCTCTCTAGATGGTACAGAAGAGCCGTGGAGTGAGTGAGATGCTATTGAGAATGATATAAATTTCCTAAGGAATGAGCGAGGAGTGATTTTATAGGCCCCAGCTTGCTTTCGAATCCACTGAGACATATGTGTCCTATGTGTATTCTTTAACAAGTTAACTCCCCCTTTCAACTTCCATTAAATAGTCCCCTCTCACGTGGTGGCCATATTCCTAGGGCAGGCAGTGTTCTTTTAGAATCATGACTGCTAATAAGAGAACATGTACACCAAGGCACAGCCATGCCCAGCTCCAGCTGCGGGGGAGCGGGCCAAGCCAAATGATCTGCTGTGCACACCTTTGGCAGTGCTCAGAGCCATGGGGCCTGGCACAGTTACCCCCTCTGTTTCTAAAAATAGCCAGTGTAACAATCTTTAAGTCAGCTAAGTCCCCGGGTCTACTGTATCTCATTATGATGCATCAGAGGCAAGAGGTAATTCTTCAGAAGAAAGCTCTCCAATGCTAGTTATTAGAGTTTGAGGCATTTTCACATGTTCCTTGAGCATGCAATTGTGACCTGGATAGAAAACCTCTAGGCTGAGTTAAAAGCAGTGGGGTCCAGGCTAATGCACACTCTCCCGCTGCCATCTGCAGATGCCGGGCATGTGTATGTGTACTTGTGTGGACATGGAAGCCAGCGATCAACCCTGAGCATCCTCCTCTCTTCTTGTTCACCTTATACTTTTGAGACAAGGTCTCTTCCTGAATTTCTCACTAATTTAGTAAGACTAGCTGGCCACCCAGCCTCAGGAATCCTCCTGTCTCTGCCACAGCTACACATGTTTGAGTGGTGAGATCCAAATTCAGATCCTCCAGTAGCAGGAACTTTACTGAGCCATCGTTCCAGCCCTGCCACTCTACTGTTTCCGAATCCAATATTTCTTCCCCTCTCTTTCTCTTCTTTTGTGAGACAGGATCTCACTATGTATTCCTGGCTGGCCAGACTGGTCTCCAAGTCACAGAGATCTGCTGCCTTTCCAGGAGACTTTCGTAAAATAAAGTATATATTTGTCTCTGAAATGTAAAAAAAATATATATTTTACTCTGAGTTCGCTTGTATCCGACGTCTAAACTTGTAATCATACAATCTCTGATGTCTAGTGTGAACCTTGTATCTAGACACTACACAAGTTTACCCCTACCCTGATGTCTCAGCTCACTGGCTTTGTTTTTTCTTGATTTCTATAAGCTATGGGCTTCTTTATCCAGAGATTTGATTGCCTTGAAGCCTCTGTGTCCTCTCTCTGTCTCTCTCTGTCTCTGTCTCTGTCTCTCTCTCATTTACAATCTTTAGATCCAATGCTGCCCAGATCTTAATGAGACACAAAGTAGACACTATGTACCTACAGCTTGACCCTTGCTTGGAGCACACCACCAGGGTGGTTTTGTTGAAACCAGAGACATAAACCTTAATGAATATGAAGGCGCTTAAATCACACTTCTGTAGAATTAAGTGGGATTTATGGTGGCCAACCTTCCTCTATTAAATTGTACTACAGGTGAGATCCCTTTGCTCTGAATGCTTCAAGTCCTTTCACCTAGTTCAATGGCTTTCACGTCTGGCTCTGGGTTAGAATTACTCCAAAAGCATTAGACACATTCTGCACAAGGAACCCTCCACCCAGATATCCTAGCTCCAATGCTGCTCACATTTAAGACTAGTTTGGGGTAGAGCCATGACATCAACGTTCAAAGTCTGGTTTCAGGACCAAAGTGTCAGCATCACCAAAGTGTCAGCATCACTTTCACTGGACTAGCTGGAATAAGTTACTATCAGGTACCATCCCAGACTCTCTGAGCCAGAACCTCTGGGGGTTCACTGCAATGATCTGTGGTTCTATAAGCTTTATAGGCTATTTTAATACAGCCTAAAACACCAATTTAAAGGAAGGAAGTGTGTCACAATAGTTATTGTCTGACACCTATGAAGAAGGGGGCGGATACTGAGATGTCCGTCAAGCCCTAGGCCCTTTCAGTGCATCGAGTTTACGATGCTAAGTCTTCACAGGAAGGAGAAGAGCTTTCTGAATTTACAAAGAATGGCTGTAGTCATAAGCTAAGTGCTGCGTTCTCTCACACAGCATTGGGTAGCTACAATATTTCTGCTGACACAAGTCAGAAACTAGTTGGCGAATGTTACAACTGGGTGTAGGAAGGCATCTTCTCTGGCCTTTGTGCCAGTCCCTCTGAGAGAGGCTTGACAGGTTACACTATTAGGCTCTTGACTTGTCTGAGGACAATTAACTTCCGCTCTACTGTAAGTCAGGTAGTCTTTTCTTGTTACTCAGAACTCAAGGTGTGCTCCTAATGCTGGACATTGGCGATTCTTTGTATAAGTGTCATCACTTGGCATCACCATCCAAAGTACAAGGAGGATCACTTTGATGGTTAGCTATATATTAAGACAGCAATTAAAAGACTGGTTATCAACGGAGGAAGGTTTTGCCTATTCCCTATCCCCGAATAACATCTGTCAATTCCTAGAGATGAATTGGCTTGGGATTCACATTTAGTGAGCAGAAATCAAGGCTGAGGTTAAGTATCCTATGACGTACAAGATGGCTGCCAGAATTCAATATAGCTGAGGCTAGAAGCCCTGCTTTAAGGAGATGGAAAGTAGGTAATTAAAGAAACTTCATATGACAGGTTTGTATTGGAAGAAGTTGAGATGTCCTTCAAGGCCTTGAACAATATAGGATACTGTGCTATATATGGTTTAGGCATGACCCTCAGAGAGCTTTCACAGACCTTGTTAGATTATGTCCTCTGCTGTGAGAAAACAGCAAATAATTGACTTGGTTCCTTGTTGTTTCAAAAATAGCCAGAGCACTTTGGTAAAGTGATTGTTTCCAGCACTGAAAATAGAAGCTAGGAGGAGGGCCTATTGCTTGGTAACAGAGAACAAAGGAAGGCAGAAATCCTGCATCCATGACCTGCTCCCATGATGCTCCTTCTGCCATCCTCACAGCATCTTTCATTCTTTTGCTGGACAGCCCTCTGTGACTGGCTATCAACCTGAGAGTTCCTCAGAGCGATAGCAAGAACATTAGCTGGGTGCTTGTTCTGGGACCCACTTCTAATGCACAGCATCAGGATCTTGGGGGTGAGCTGTGAGTCAGACAATCTCAAAGGATGAACTCTTGCACAATGTTCTCACACACTAAAGTTTGGGGACCAGTGGCCTTGACACTTGCCATTTAATGTGTGGTCCCTGGCCAGAAGACTGGCAGCACCTGGAACCTTGCCTGGAGCGTCCGAAGCTCAGACCCCACCATAGTTCTCCAGTTAGAGTCTGCGTTTCACTAAGACACCTAGGTGGTTTTTACTCGAATTTGAGTATGAGGAAAACTGGCCCAGACTAACCCTAAGCCTAATCCTTGGCACTTGATTGACAGGTACTACATGCCTCACACATGTAATAGAGATTTAAGAAAAAACACTGGGCCCATTAGTCATAGTAAGCAAACCAAGTTTCTGTTTTGAAAAGATTTTTACAAATGTAAAGGCTTTGCAACTAAGAAGGATTATTATTGCTATTTTTCTTTCAAGGCTTCGGTTTTTGCTATCTTAAAATTAAAGGTTGGGGGTAGGGGTATAGTGTTGCATGCCTGCAAATTCCAGCACTCAGGAGGCCGAAGCAGGGAGACTGGGAGTTGCAGGTCAACCTGGACAGCACAATAAATAACCATCTCAAAACAAAACAATTTAAAAATTAAAAGTTGTGATCAAAGTTCTCTTTCTAAACTTTTTTTCTAAAATACTGTTATAAGTCCAAATAATCGCAGGCTACAAGAGCAGTTTGATTTTACAGGCTGTCTCTTTTTGATTGTATGCATTTAAGAATGTATTTTATTGATTAGTCAATAGATGGGGGAGGGAGGCACATGTGTGTGCACGCACCACCGTGCACGTACTGGTACAGAAGTCAGAGGACAACTTGTAGTAGTTGGCTCTCATCTTCCACCATGTGGACCTGAGGGATCTACTCAGGGGGAAAAGCCCAGGTCATCAGGTTTGGTGGCAAGTTCCTTTACATGCTGAGCCATCTTATCAACTCTAGAAGTTTAATTGTACCAACGATTATAGCCTCCATGTTAACAGAAAGCTCTGAGCTTCTACTGCCTTTATCGTAATTCTCTTAGCACCCCACTGGAATGAGATAAGGAGGAACTACTGTACAACCGGCTGGGGTTCTTATCATTTCCATACATTCACCTTCTAACAAAATCCAGAAGAAAACACAAAGCTATTCCCCCATTAATCCTACACCAACCACATTGAACTGAAGAAACAAAACTCTTTCTTTTTCTTTCCTGATTAAAAAACAAGGAACTGCAGCCACCTTTTGAAGTCACCATCTTGTTACAGAAATAATAAGCGACATCTTTATCACCAAATAAGAAAACAAAAATCTGTTGAGCCACTAAAAGGCAATTATAAAAAAGCCAACTGTGTCATCCAGAGCACCATGGTAACCAACATCACCAGGGCACGAAAAAGAGTAGTTAGTCACTAGAATCAAAGCCAGTTGGCAACTTGGCTTGCTAAGCAACACCACAGAAATAGCAGAGCAGAGGTTCATTATGTGCAGGTTTGACGCTGCATAGCTTGGAATCGAGCACCAGAAGGGACTACCCAGGTCTCTCCATCAACCTGAACCTGATGCTCTCACTCCCAATCCAAGCCTAATCCATCAGTCGTTTAACCAACATTTATCAAAGCTTGTTACATCTGAGGCAGATGGTTTCATAACACGCATGTTTACTTGGGTTTTCGGCTGAGCAGAAGCTGTGAAATACCGGCTAGAGCAAGAGTCATTCTGCCAGAAGCATGGTGGGGCAGGGTTTGCCTGATACGGACTCAAAGAGAACTGACAGCTGACCATCAGAGAACAGAGAGAACTGTGAAGAGTAAAAGAGAGCAGGCTATGATGCAGCATAAAATAACTATGTTCTCATGACCGCCATCCTGCGTCATCGAGAAAAAGACGGAGTTATATTTAGGATCATTGGTAGAGGCAAGAGTGGGTACAAGTGATTTTAGAACTATCACCATCAAAATCGTAAGACATGCTGTATTCGCATGCATGGGTAATAAAAATTGTGTTTGACAGATACTTCATTTCCTCAAGTTTCCGATTTTGGTAAAAGAGACTCAGGCATAAGAGAATGGCTTTAGCACATGAAAATTCATGGCCATCTCTGTTCTGCCTTTCTTTTTCTAGCTCAAACTCCTGCCTCAGCTGGAATGCTCTTTTCTTTCATAATCGCTGATCACAGTCCTTTCAAGGCCAAGTACAAATTGCATTTCCTCGGAGAAATGTTCTCAGATCACCCAAGGACTTACTGCTCCTTCCTCCCTTCGCCCATAGATGCCCTTGCCTGTACCCGGGCTGCCTCGTACCATCCTTTGAACCAACGCCCTTTCTCCCTTTGTGCTTCCACATTTCCATCTGTATCTGTCTGCCCTGGCTCCGGTGCTGTAGGGAAGAGTCCTGAACTGAGATCTAGATCTAGTGATGTCAGCCACCGGGCGGCAGGGGGAGTGCTGCTTTGTTTCCCTAACCAGTAGAACACAGCCCAGAGGGAACCTTGGATGTTGCTACCTGCTTCCCTCCTCTCAGAGCCTTTACACATTTACTGCCATCTTTTGGGGGACCTTTTGCTTGGAGAAACTTCTTCCTGTCCTTTAGGGTTCAGCTCAAATATTAGATGACTAAGGAGTCTACACTTATCCCCAAACCAGCTGAGCATGTTCAAATAAAATCCCATTTTGTAGTAAATTGTCAGCTAGTGCTCTTCTTTCTGCTTAACTGCAGACCCAACAGCCCACAGTGATGTTTATCTGTCACTATATGCCCATGCAGAATGAGGCCCCATCAATACAAGGAAGGCAGGCAGGAAAGAATGGGGGTGGGGGGCGGAGAATCTCAGTTTGATAAGGAACATGGACCAGGAAATAAGAGCGCTGAAGACTCCAGGTTCCTAAGAGTGTGCTTCAAGGCAAGCCAGCTTTGAAGAACACCAGGAGAGCATGCAGAAACTCCTTCAAGAAGCTCAAAGGTTTGAAAGAAGTTAGGAGCAGGCCACATGCATTTGGGGAGGTTAAAATGTGGAACTGGGGTAAGCTACACTACGCAATATCTTTTGAATAAGAGAGAACTCTGCAGAGATGATACAAAGAAGAAATGGGATTTCCCTCCAGCCTGTGGGATTTAGATTAGTTAAAAAGACAGTCTGACCATGAGGTCTAGACGGCCTAGGAAGGAAGGGCGAAATCTAAAGACAGAAAACACTAGGACTTAGAATCTCATTCAGGTTCCTTAATGCTTCTTTTGGCCCCAGTTGTATTGTTATCTATTTCTTTTGCCAGACTAGGCCAAGGGATGGGATGGGCAGAGAGAATACTGCAGGAAAACATTATAATGACCACACTAAAATATATTTAAAAAAAAAGAAAAATAAACCTACATTTTTGTCATCATACATAGTTATTTTCTTTTTTTTTTTGGTTTTTTGAGACAGGGTTTCTCTGTGTAGTCCTGGCTGTCCTGGAACTCACTTTGTAGACCAGGCTGGCCTCGAACTCAGAAATCCTCCTGCCTCTGCCTCCCGAGTGCTGGGATTAAAGGCGTGTGCCACCACGCCTGGCTATTTTCATTTTTCTTGTTCGCCTTTATTTTCTCCCTGGGCATGACAGACCTTGCTTTGTCTAATGTTTGCTCTGGTGATGCAAAGATTTACAGTTCATTCCAAACCTAATTACTTAGCAATACTTAATACATTTAATGACATCTTGCCTTTAATTTTAACCAGTGTCCTTCAATATTGTATCTCAATGTCACCAACTGAAGCCTTTTATTTTTTTTGGTTTTTCGAGACAGGGTTTCTCTGAATAGCCCTGGCTGTCCTGGAACTCACTCTGTAGACCAGGCTGGCCTCGAACTCAGAAATCGTCTGCCTCTGCCTCTGCCTCTGCCTCTGCCTCTGCCTCTGCCTCTGCCTCTGCCTCTGCCTCTGCCTCTGCCTCTGCCTCTGCCTCTGCCTCTGCCTCCCAAGTGCTGGGATTAAAGGCATGTGCCACCACACCCAGCAGCCTTGATGTTTTGACAGGCCTCTATTGGAATTAACCAACGAAATGATAATTCTTCCTACTGAAAAATCTCACATCAGAATTTGGGGTGTGAGGCAAAACACTGACTTTTAGATTATTCACCAGTGAGAAGATTACGATCTGTAAATGGGGCAGGAGCATTTCCTCAATGGTTGGAAATCCTTTAGGTAAAGATCCCTTGCAAGAAGACCCAGGATTGAAGAGGATACACCTTGTAGTCCCAGAGCAGACTGTCACAACTGTATTCCCAGGCTTTAGGGTCAACTAAAATGTTTAAAGGAATCAATGGATGAGCAAAGACTGCATAAAACAGCAATCGGCTATTTTTATAGCCATGCTAGTCTGCAGGTAGAATAACAAGCATAAGTGGGTGGAGTTGCAAAGAAGATGCTACTATTTGGCAATACATTGTTTTGGTATTTTTCTGTTTGTGGTTTTTTTTCTTTCTTTCTTTCTTTTTTTTTTTGAGATGGGGTTTCTCTGTGTAGTCCTGGCTCCTGGCTGTCCTGGAAATCACTCTGTAGACCAGGCTGGCCTCAAACTCAGAAATCCGCCTGCCTCTGCCTCCCAAGACTGGGATTAAAGGCGTGCACCACCACTGCCCCGCAGCAATGCATTGTTTAACAGAGTTTAACATCAGCACTCTAAAGTCCATGGGGCTCTGACATCAGAAAACAGCTTCATGCCTTTCCTGTGTCTACAGAGTTAGTTTTCTCTTAAAACCCTCTCCTAGGGAGTAAACTGTATGCTAAGTAAAATAAACCTCAAAGTGTCCATATCATAAACTACACTTCCTATATTACAGTGCTCAATCTTGAGGAAACTGTAGTAAAAATAACATATGAGACAATCACTCTAGGGATTATACTAGACCATTAGATTTGTAGATAATAGCAGGATCCTGTTTTTCCCTCTTTATTTTCGTTTTATAAATGTAAGGCTGTGCTTATGTGCAGTTATGTTTTAAAATACTAGTAAGAATTCTTTCATGAGAGGCAGGAGACATGGCCCAGCATTTAAGAGTCTGTGCTTTTGCAGAAGACCTGGGTACCATTCCTAGCATCCATATTGCTTGTTCATATCTGTTCTAGGTTATTTGATGCCCTCTTCTGACCTCTGTGGGTATCTGCACACACACACTATGCACATACAGACAAGCAGGCAGACACACATACATATAAAAATTATTTTTAAAAAGGCTATTTCATGATAATGGGATTCTTTTCAGATGTTATTCACTTTTTTCTGTTGTTTTATATCTATTTTTTTCTATATAAAGTATAGAAATCTATAAACTTCAGTATAATTCATATGAAAGCAAAACATGTCATTTAATCAGTTGCCCTGACCTCTATGTTTCTATTACATCTTATTTTATCTATTATAGCATTTTATCTTAATGGTTTTTGTATTGGTTTTTGTCTTACACATATATTTATCTATTGAGCTATGACTCATGAACTGTAATGCCATTGGAAATTATGGGAAAAGATGAGTTAGCTTGCTTTCTATCTTGCAAAGAGGAATATTATTCTTGGCCTTGGGTTTTTGGCTTCTGGGAGTAGATTTTGTACTTCATGTACTTGGTCTGTGTAGTATAGACTGGCCTAGACCTTGAGGTCCTTCTGCCTCTGCTTCTGAGTGATTGCAGGTTTGTGTCACCTTGTCTTAGAACAGCATTTTGGATATTAAAAATAATTGTAACATTTGTTTCTAAAGAGGAAGAAAAACAATGTAGATAGTATTTTTCCTCTACTATTTAAACTTTAATATGTCCTGCTCTATAGTCCAAAGCTATTAGGTTAAAGACAATTAAAGATTCATTTACTAGAGTTCTGCAGAACTTGCATATCAACATTATATTAGATCCTTGGTAATCCATTCACCTTTTCAAAAAATATTATGATGTTCTAAGCAAGACATAGTGACGAATGTCTATAATCCCAGAACTCTGAAGGCCAACACAGGAAGATTCTGACTTCATATAGTGCATTTAACAATCCATATGATGATCTGGGGAGGTAGCTCAGTTGGTAAAATGGTTGCCTCATAAGCAGGATAACCTCAATTCTACCCCAAGGATTGACTTAAATAGCTAGGCCCAAATAAAAAGCTAGTATGGTGGTGAGGATGAAGATGAAGATGAAGATGAAAATGACGATGAGGCAGAGGCAGAGGCAGCGGCAGCGGCAGAGGCAGAGGCAGAGGCAGCGGCAGCGGCAGCGGCAGAGGCAGAGGCAGAGGCAGAGGCAGAGGCAGAGGCAGAGGCAGAGGCAGAGGCAGAGGCAGAGGCAGAGGCAGAGGCAGAGGCAGAGGCAGAGGCAGAGGCAGAGGCAGAGGCAGAGGCAGAGGCAGAGGCAGAGGCAGAGGCAGAGGCAGAGGCATCCTCAGGGCTCACCAGTCAGCTAGCCTAGCTTAGTGGGTAAACTCTGGGCCAGTGAGAGATACTGTCCTCAAAATAAGGTGGACAGTGTTCTTGAGGAATGACACCAAAATTTGTCCTCTCATGCACACAAACACGCACATTCACCTAATGAGTTTGGTGAATGACAACAGAGCTTTACAAGAGATGATTCTAGAAATGGTGTCCCCTACCTGAGTACTACAGAGGGAGTTGGTAATAGATAGACAGGATGTAAATTTGCAGCCCATCATATTCTCTTACAGTATGAGAAAGGGACAGACAAGACACACCCTGTGCTGTTGTGGGCACCTAAACTCTGGCAGAGAGTGGGGAGAAATGTGGTCAGACATTGGTCACCATGGTACTGACAGCCCCGTTTCTGCTTAGATTCCACTCTTTGGATGGTGGAGGCTGCCAAAGAGTTTTAAGCAGAGGATTTAAAACCTGGAGATTATTTTAGTGACTCTAGAGAGGACAGGCTGTAGGGAAACAATGGTTTGAAGAAGCATAACTTCTTAGGAGACGTTTTCACAAAGGAGCAATAGCTAACACAGCTAACACTTAGATTGTGTGATCGGTGCTAAATCAGCGTTAAAATGCAATAGTCTTAATATGCTCAACAGCCTTATGAATGAATACTATTATCTTTGTTATATAGCTGATGAGATAGATGTAGGTAAGTGATTTTGTCAGGACGAGTACCAAGCTAGTATCTGGCACCACACCTTCTGCTGTTAGTCTCAGCCTCATTTGTTTAATGTCCATCTCTTCAATTGGATTGAAGCTTTCATAGACAAGGAGTCACATTGGCAGTATTAGCCACTGTGTCTACACCTTGGGTACAAAGTAATTACTTGTTGAATGCAAAAAATGAATGATCTACATGGACGAAATAGTGAGATAAATCATGTAGGTTTAAGAGTCTGGATGCAATATTGATAATTGGTATTTTCCTAAGGAGAGACCAGAATTTTCTTGCTCTCTCTTCACATGGGGACATAGAAAGAAAGAGGCAGTCAGATGCAAGCTAGGAAGAGAGTCTGTACCAGGAACTGTGCTAGCCAGAACCTGGAGCTGAGACTTCTACCATCTAGTATAGTGGGAAGAGGAGTCTCTGTTGTTTAGGTCATCCAGTCTATAGTATCCGGGTATGGCATCTCCTAAGGAATACACCAAAACAAAGATGGAGAAAGGCCCAAGAGAGGGAGCTTGAATCTCACTTAGAAAGGGGAATAAAATAGTCATAAGAGGCAGATGAAGGGAGGGAGTAGAGAGGGGAACTGAGGGCTCAGGATCAGGTGTGGGGAAGGACAGGAGAGATGGCCAGATGGCCATGAAAATCTGCAACTGATGGGGTGAGGAGGTGGGGGGCATCTCCAGGATGAAACAGAGACCTGGGATAAGGAAGGGACCCAAGAATCAACGGGGATGACCTTAGCTGTGACTCACTACATTGGGGATATGAAACCTGAAGAGGCTACTTCCTGTAGCTAAGCAGGAACCCCAGTGGAACATTAGAGAAACCAACCTACCCACAAAACTTTCAACCCAAAATTTATCTCCAGGCACGGGGGAGGAAGAAGATACTGAGGGAATGACCAACCGCTAACGGGATCAATTTGATACCCATCCCATGGGCACACCCCAATCCATGGCACTATTAATGGTACTGTCATGCCTGCAGACAGGAGCATGTTGTCCTCTGAGAGGCTCCACCCAGCAGCTACAGACTCAGACAGATACAGACAACCAAAGCCAAACAGAGGATGAAGCTTAGGGATTCTTATGGAAGAATAGGAAAAAGGATTGCAGGCCCCAAAGGGGATAGGAACTCCACAGGAAGACCAATGGAGTAAACTAACCTGGACCCTTAGGGCTCTGAGTCTGAACCACCAAAGAACACACACGAGCTGGACCTAGGTCTCCTTGAACATATGTAGTAGATGTGCAGCTTGGTCTTCGTGTGGGTCTAGAACAGCTGGAATGCGGGCTATCCCCAAAGCTGTTGTCTATATGCGGGATTTGTTTTTCTAGCTGGGCTGCCTCGTCTGGCCTTCATGGGTGAGGATTTACCCAGCCTCACAGAGACTTGAAGTGCCAGGGTGGGGGGATATCCAGGGGCACCACCCACTCCGAGGAGAAGGGGTCGGGGAATGGGGGAAGGATTGTGGGAGGGATGGCTGGGATGGGGGCAGTGAGCAGGATGTGAAGTGAATAAGTAAAAATATAAAATTAAATAAAAACAAACAAACAAACAGATGAATACGATAAGGATGGGTAATAAAGGAGACGTTTCTGTCTTGGCCCACTGGAGGGACTAGGCTGTCTCTACTGGAGGAAAAAGAAGAGTGATTTGCCGTGGTCAGAGAACAACCCCAGTGACTTTGTGTTCTGCCTTCAGTCAAATGTAGAAATATGAACCTTGCCTATTTACAACACTCACTCAATGCTTGCTTATATTTACACACTAGTCTCTGCGCTTGGTCTGAGGAAAGTAGGAAGCATCATCCCCTGCCATCAAGGCACTCAGTCCTGTGGGAATAAATACCAGTCCCTTTGTGAAGCTGGCATGCCAACGGGAAAGCCTGCTTTCCTTTTCTCTACTCCTAAAGACTGGCAACCCATAAGTACAATGATAGTATCCTACACAGGCCAAGAGCTTTGGGTCATGTGATCTGCATTTGAATCTGGGTTACACAGGCTCTGTGGCGATCTAGGAATGACCATCTGACCCTTAGGGTCAGCCCTTGTAACTGTAGGATCACATAAAGAAAGGCAGGTAGAATCCTACAGTGGAATATATATTAACGGTTATTACAATTATTAAAGCTACATTCATAACCCAAAGAGACGAAAGCTGTGGGTAGCAAGTCACGACAAAAGGCCAGTTATTTGCCACCACACTAGGCAGCAGACATTCCAGGCTGGAGGTACAAGGTTAGAGTAGCAGGAGTCAGAGTAGCTGACAAACAGGCTCTGGGCAACTCCAGACTTACTTGGTTCAACCACAGTTCAGCCAGTTTTCATCTATGGAAAGTTGAGTAAGTCATGCTATCGATCTAAGCTTTAATTGTTTTATCTACAAAATGGAGTTCATAATACCTACCCAGGAGGGCTTTTCTGAGTATAAAAAAGGCCTGGCATGGTGCCAGGCAGAACTGTCACTCAATTAATGGCAACAGTTGCTCCTATTAATATAATCATTCCCCTCTTTTGCCTCCTAAGGGATTTGTTTAGATGGTTAAGTTACTTGAGTTTTGAGGAAGTGAGGGAGATGGGGGAGCTATTAAAGACTTGCTTAAAAGTTATTTTCGAATATAAAGAAACACAGTTTAACTTGGCTTGCTTCTCCTAACATGTGGTGTATGCATAAGTCATAGAAATTGGCCACTGTTCTAGGGCTCAAAGCCTGATATAACCTGCTTGTTAATGATTCTTTGTCTCCCACCCAAAGTAGGTCTTCCAAGAAGTGTTAATAAGTGTTCTCTGAGGGTGTTTAGTTCTTTTCCAACTCTAATATAAACTCAAGTCACCCGAGGGCTTGTTAAAAATGCAGATTTTCATCTAGGAGATTTAGAGTAGGGCACGGAGTTCTGCATGCCAATGAGCTCCCTTGTGACTGAGAAGGATGGTGTTCTGAGGAAGTGGCTAGGAGCTGAGAAGACATAGAAATATCATCGTCAGCCCCAACGCTTGTTATCATGACCTACTTCTCTTTAACGATCTACCTAATAACAGACTATTAATAGAATATGAAAAAAAAACTTGTTTCAGGCCAGATTTGGAAATTCTGCATATGGACTCATTTCAAATCAGTATCAACTATTTTGAACAATTTTCTGGAACAAAGTTTCCTTCTAAAGGCTGCTCTTATTAACCTACTATACACCACAGACTGTTAACTTCCTGAAGGCAGTCTTGCTTCCACTGTTACCTATAGCTGCGTATCAAGAGATGCTAAGGTGATGAATGAAAAGAATCATAGAGTCTCATCAAAAAAGTCTTCTGGTGAGAGGCTGTACATCTAGAGGGATACCACCCCTTGAGTGGTTGTTCGGAGGTATCCTGGAGAACCCCACCCAAACACTATAGGCTATTGCAATTGCTCTGACTGCTCACTATCATTTTATGGTAAGATCCTATTGCTGAAGACACCATACACTCTGCTTAGTTATAGAGGGAATCACGTCGGTACTGACTAGGAGGCTTCCTTATAGTTACTTTCAGAGTACCGGAAGGTGCTACGTAGGTTCCTGGAGGGGGAGGAGCCATCAACAGTCTTACCCAGCTATGAACCTTGTGAATCGAAATGATGACCTGTTGTGGTGGTAAAATACCCATGGCTGCAATAGTGGCATGCCTGTTATAGGGTAACACACTGCTTTCTGATTGGATTGAAGGTCCGCTTTACAGGGGGAAACATGCCTGGTCCTATAAATCTGGTCAAGACCCCCATGGTTGGGGAGCTCACAGGCCCTGGTAGGGGAGAGAAAACCCACCACGAATTTTTCTGCTAAATGGATTTAGTATCAGACTGCCCTCTAAATCTCTACCGGTAGGATAGCATAGCTCTCAGACCTTCTCGGTGAAGACTCTTTGTCCAGTAGATAGTGGTTAATGGAGAAGCTTACAAAGCACAGAGAAGTGTTAGAGCTGAGTGCTCAGTGGGATATCTGTATCTTTACCAGCCCCAAGGCTCAAGTAGCATCCCAGAAGATGGGGCAGATACATTGTAAAAGCCAAGGCTTAGGGAGGACCAGAGTGAAACAGTGTATCCTGGACATGGGAACCATTGCATCTACAAACTCACAGCTGCTGTGGCTGATCCACAAGAGCAAGCTAGTGAACACTTAAGCCTGGGGAGGAAGACGGTTTATAAGTCCCCACCTTTAACTGAGGAGCTATAGACAGTTGATGGCTTTGGGGGCAGGAAGGATCAGTTGTCTTTCATGGTGTGACCCCCTGATAGGCTGACTGTACTCTTGAGGATATGGGGGAAAGAGGACAAGATGTTGGGAGAATTGGTGCGTGGGGGGTACCTGGGGTGGATGCAGGAGGAGTTAAGAGGAAGAATGGGGCTGAATGTGATCACAATACATTGTATAAAATAACCAAAGAATAAATAAAATTATTTTTTTTTAAAAATGTCTTTCGGCACTTCAGGACAATGAGACACTTTCTCAAACTAACTGGAGTTGCTCTCAGCAGAAACGTAAGACTTGGTAAGTCTCAGGCGAGAACTCCAAGTGGGAGAGAATGAATATAGAATATGGCAACCTGTGCGCCAAGCAGAGTGGAAGAGGCCTGGGGCTCAGCCAACTGCAAGGAAGACCTGGAAGATGAGACTGTGTTCTGAATATTCTCAATGGTGACGCCCTGGAAGTAGATCTGATTAAAAACAAAAAGCACGTGGCAGTTCTGGGACAGATGTGGTGAACAAGGGGCAGGGAAAACACGAGGCCAAGAGGTCTGGCTAGCTCTAAAGTAAGCAGATGGATTATTCTTGAGTGAATTTGAACTCAGAAGTAGTATCCAAAGATAAACCCCATACATGAAATCAAGCGCCATAGAACTTTCTGTGGCACCATGCTTGAGGTTAGGAGGGATGGGGACATAGTGATGGTGTTGAAAGAAACCCAGTCATTTGGGTGCAAGTTTTCTGGAGTCTTCACTCTGGAGAAGTATTTCTTTAAGCAAACACTCTTGGTAGTACAAGCACTCCACTGATTTGGCTAACTTTGAATCTCTAACCTGGCCATTTTGTATGTCAGATGAATGTCTGCTAGTAAGTTAAATATGGAGAAGAATGCGCAAGGAGCCCGGTGCCTATTCTCCTTCACTCGAAGGGGCAGAACTAGAAACCCTGGAGACTTCTGTTTCTGCTCTGTGTAGTATGGAAGACGCTGTCAGCAGCTGGAGCTGTCCAGCAATGGAGTTCCTTCTCTTTGGAAATGGTGAGCTTCCAGCTCTAGGAATTTGAGGGAAAGACTAAGTAAGGGACTCTGTATTGTGTAGTGAGGTATGCAATAAACTCCTAAAGCTCTCCCGGGCTCAATCTTACAATACCTGGCACTTGGTAGACATCAGAATTACGGGTGGGAGAATAATGGATCAGAAGAAATATGAGTTAGCTCGTGAGCCAAGTAAAGTGGAAGAGGCCAGGGGCTCAGCCAGCTGTCAGCCAGGTAGAAAAACATGAGATATCCAGGGAGCCAATAGCAGGCTTTCCTGGAGTTTTAGCGCCATAGATCAGAGGTATTCTTTGGGTACCTGAAGCCTCTCATGGTTATGTAGGGCAGTTATCTTTGAAGAGGGGTAGGAGCTGGGGAAGAATAAGACCACTGCTCACCCTTCTTAAACTCCTCCAGGACAGTGTCCAGCCGGGTATCATTGAAGACACAATGCAGGGGCCTGTTGTAGAAGCGGGTGACTGTGAGCAGCGGGGTACAGTCGTCCGGGTCCACAAAGGCCAAGTCTTTGACGAACAGAATGTCTACAATGTTGTGCCTCTGGTCGCCCTCGTACACCGGGATGCGAGTGTAGCCACTACGGAGGATCTCGGATACAGTGGCGAAGTCAAGCACGGCGTCAGAGCGCAGCATGAAGCAGTCCCCTAGAGGGGTCAGCACCTCCTCTACCACCTTGGTACGCAGCTCCAGGGCGCCCTGGATGATGTTGAGCTCTTCCTTCACCAGGTCGCTGTAAGGGTCGGCGGCCCTCAGCGTCTCCAGCAGCTTCTCCCTCGTGTAGAAGGTGCTGATCTCCTGACGCAGAGCCCAGTCCAGGAGGCGGCCCAGCGGGTAGCACACTGGAAAGGCGGCCGCCATGAGGAGCCGGGTCAGGCACACACTGTGCGAGGCGATGGCTAACCCGTGGCGCGAGCACACAGAGTACGGACAGATCTCGGCTCCCAGGAACACGGCGCCGGTGCACACCAGCGCCGGCAGCCACGGGAAGTGAACCCCCGTCTCGCCGGAGTCCTCCCCGGGGTCCCCGACGCCAGGCGGCAGCGAGGCGTACAGCCAGCCAGCCAGCGCGGCATTGGCGCCGGCTTGGCCCAGGAGCAGGGTGCAGAGCAGATGGGTCCCCCTGCCGCGCACGGCCTGCACGCGGCGCGCCTGCTCCTGCTCGGCGGCCGAGCCACTGTTCCGCAGCACCCGTAACTCCACCGGGTCCAGCGAGAGCAGGCTCAGGCGCAGGCCGCTGAACAGGGCAGACAGGGCCAGCAGCAGGAGCGCCCCGAGCGCTCGCAGCCACGCGGGCGGCAGCAGGTCCCCACCCGGGCCGTAGAGGCGCGGGCGGACGCGCAGCAGGAAGCCGCCGGCGGCGCCGTGGTGGTGCCAAGCGCGCCCGTCCCAGGCGCACAGCGAAAAGAGCTTCCCGCCGCCGCCCGCGCCGCCGCGCTCCGCCTCGCCCTTCCGCAGCTCCCGCACCCGCACCTGGACCAGGGCCGAGCCCGCCACGCCCCCGGGGCGCAGGGGCCCCAGGACCTCCACGTCCGACGCCCAGTCGCTTTGCTCCCGGCAGCGCTGAGGTCCCGGGGGACGCGTGGGGACCGCGCTGGGCGCCGCGCCGCCCGCGCCCGGGGGCTCCTCGATGAACACGAGCCGCGGGGCCCAATCGCCCGTGCCGTTCTCCCCCGGGGCCAGGGAGGGTGCGGGCACGGGCGCGGCGGGGACCGGAGGGCCAGGCTGGAAGTAGACCCGCAGGAGGAAGCTGGTGCCTTCGGCCGCCCGCAGGGTGCCCCCCTCCAGGGACACGCGACCTCCGGCAGTGTCTTCGGGTCGCAGACCCAGTAGCCAGGCAGCGGCGGCCGGGGGCCGAGGGGAGAGGGAGAAGAAGAGCAGGAGTACGGCACCCCGGCTGCAGCAGTCCCGGAGCCTGACACCCAGCGCTGCTGCCGCCGCGGCCGCCGCCGCCATCCTGCACCCGGCGCGGTTGCACGTGATACTGCAGCAAGTCGAGCGCGAGCTGGAGGGAGGGAGGAGGAGCTGGAGCCCGGAATCCAGCCCCAGGCAGGTCACCACGTGTGCTCCCCTTGCGCGCGTGGGCTGGAGGCGGGGGTGGGGGAGGTGATGGTGGGAGTGGTGGGAACCCGCCTGGCAGGGGTCCCCTGCGGGAGGCTGGGGATGGCCATGCACCGTCACAGTGCCTAGCCTGGATACACTTAAGTGTATCTGAGCCCTGGGAAGGCTGGGTTTGGAGCATGGCCTCCTACATCTGTCGTTCCTCCTCTTCAACCTATCCCCATTCCACTCCCTGCCCTTTTGGCGAATTCCCGGCAGTAATTCCAAACTGCAGGCTCACTGCTTCTCATTGGACCTAGGAAATTTCCCAGCATTTTCCTTCTGTCCCTCGTGTTCTTGCTTCTAATTAAAAGATATTCTGGTGGTTGGTCCTATGAAATCCGTGAAAAAAAATGGCCTCAAATTTGAGCTAATCTTTCATGTTGTAAAAATTTCCAAATTATTTAAGTGCAATTCCTTGTTAAGGTACCAGTGTTCATCAATAAATTGAAACGCATTATGGGACCATTTTGGGACAGAGTATTATGCATCCAGGAAAAGATTGTACATTATCCAATGTCTATGTAATATGGAAAAGTCATCAAAGCAGAAAAATAGTGAGGTTCAGGACCATGATGCAACATACCACTGTTTTGCTAAAAGTATTCACAGGCCGGGTGTGGTGGCACACTCGCCTTTAATCCCAGCACTCGGGAGGCAGAGGCAGGAGGATTTCTGAGTTCGAGGCCAGCCTGGTCTACAAAGTGAGTTCCAGGAGAGCCAGGGCTATACAGAGAAACCCTGTCTCAAAAAACCAAAAAAAAAAAAAAAAAAAAAAAAAGTATTCACGGATAAGGTTTATGCACATGCTCATGTATGCCAATGGGAGGATACTCAAATACAATAACAGGATTAGTCTCAATGCACAGATTAACAAGAAGGTGTTACAAAAACACACAGAAACACCTCTGCTTTTCACTCAGTTCCTTCCATGGTTTACATCAAAAGCAGGAAACTGACATTGGGGTAAAACTCCTATCATTTTGTCATATCTAAATTTGTGTAACCACCATCACCATAGTAAAAATACACATCCCACTGTTCCCCAGCAAGATCTGGGAGATTTCCCCCCCNCTGCAATGCTATACACACGTTGATGGATGCATGCTCATGTACCCATCATAGTAAAAAGTAGGTCCATTCTGACCTGGGGATGTAGCTCGCTTGCCTAGGACACAGTAGGCCCTGGATTCCACCCCCCCCCCCCCCCCCCCCCCCCCCCCCCCCCCCCCCCCCCCCCGCACTTGGAGTGGGTGGTTCCATCATTGGCCTTTTCCTCTGTAGTCTCCTTTCCCAGAGAATCGTATGAATAGAAGGCAAGCAGCGTTTGGGTGCTGCCATTGCTCACTGTATGTACTTAACATTCATCCAAGCTGCATTTGCCAACAACCCATCCATTTGTAGATGAGCAGAATTGATTATGTGGATAAGTCACAGTGTGTTCATCTAGTTAAGGAATAATTGAATTATTTCCCTTTTTTGGCAATTCTAATGAAAAGCTTTAGACATTTGGTAGCATTTTTCATTCCTTAGGTGACTGTACCATAGATCAGTACAATATTTAATTAAGTAATTGTTTATTTTGAAGTCACATTCGTATGTGTGTGTGCATCTTTGTGTGGTTACACATGTGTATGTGTGTGCCTGTACCATTCATCTTGTTTTGCTTTTAAGGTGAAGTTTCTCATTGGCTTGTCTAATTCCGCTAGGCTGGCTGCCCAGCAAGCCCTTAGACTTCTCCTGGCTCTGCTTCGCCAGCACTGGGTTTCCAAGCAAATGCTATCAGCCCCACCCTCACCCCTTTCATTTCTGTGGATCTAACTCTAGCCCTCGTGCTTCGTGGCAAGCACTTTACTGAGTTATATCCTCACCTCCTGAAGTTACATTTTTCAAGGTTTATTTTTATTTTATTTATTTTGATGTTGAGGAATAAACTCAGAGCCTCCTGAGTGCTAAGCAGTCCATCTGCTACAGCTCTGGTTTTATTTTCAAAGGACAAATCTTAATTATTTATGGGGAGAGGTTGGTGTAGGTATAGATATGGAACGATCACATTAAGGTCATTGACACCTCAAATATCTTTGCATAAGTGAAAACCTTTAAAAAACCTTCTCTTAGTGCTTTGGAGCTGTTCTGGATATCAGCTGGAATCACTGCTGTGTGGAACATCAGGCTATTCCTCCCTTGGAGCTGTCATTTGTAGCCATTGGATGGCCGGTATCTCCTTTTCTAGGTCAACCTCCTCAGTGACTGCTGATAAACGCCATTCTACTCAGCCTCCATCAGTCCAACCTTTTCTGTTCTTTCTTTCTTTTTCTCTTAGATCACATGTGTAATTTTAGATTTTGCGTGACTTTGTGTATTTGTTTGATTACATATACATATAGATATACATGCAGATACACATATAGATACACATATAGATACACATACACATACACATACACATACACATACACATACACATACACATATACGACTGTGGGGTAGGTGGAGGCCAGAAGAGAATGTCAGACCTTCTGGAGCTGGAGTTATAGACAGTTGTGGGCTGCTCCACGTGGGTGATGGGAACTGAACTCTTTTCCTCTGAAAGAACAAGTGCTCTTAACTGCAGAGCCACCTCTCCAGCCTCTCACTTCTTTCTTCCAGTTAATCATGTGACTACCCATTAATTATGTGTCTGTCACAAAATAACCCAAATATAATCTCATTTATTTCCACTCAAGAAGACTACAAGGGTCAATGTGCTTGGTACAGGTTGAGACTGTAATGTATGATAACAGATTTTATTATTGGGAATTTTAATACATTTTGTAGTTTTATAAAAGTAGTACAAAAAGGTCAAAATGCATGGGGTGCCCATCTACAATACAACCCCTACATCTGACTAAGGCTCAGGGAACATCACTGAAGAGGGGAAAGAAAGACTGTAAGCAGCAAAGGGCCAGGATGCCAGCTGCCAGTTAGTGTTTTCTATATATGACAGGGAAGATGCACCCCCACCCATCACATCTCGGCAGTATGGTTACCTAAATGAAACCTGAGAAATGACAGTGTGTATGGGAGAAGTCTCACAAGGCCCTTCCTTATATGAAGAGCAACAGACAACCAATGGCTGTTGAGAGGAGAATGAGCCCCCAGATAGGCTGTCCAGTCCTTACCCTGCTCTGAATGTGCATACGTATGAGCAATATTAAATAAACTCTATAAGGTATACTTATATATTTATCTGTTAAGAACAAAATAACTATTATATTAACCATACAATAACAATATAGTTATTGACAATAATAACTGAAGAAAAAGAGGCTATAATTTGAGAGGGAGCATGCTGGGGGCAGGGATCTTCATGGAGGGGGTGGGTGTGAGAGGAGGAGGAGTATATGTGTAGTCCACATAGTTGGAAGTTTAAAAAATAAGTTTAAAAAAGATAAAAGCAATAAAAAATAAGTTAAAAAGAAATAAAAGACACAAAATATTTTCCCAATTCTTCAAATGTATAAACTCTTCTGTTTACATTGTGTGTGTGTGTGTGTGTGTGTGTGTGTGTGTGTGTATGTGTATGTGTAAGTTTGCAAGCTTTTCTCTCTATGTGGACCCAAAGTTATACATCCTCACTAAAATCTCTCATGTCTCACCTGGCAAGTCTCCCCCTCACTAAACCTTCTAACACAAAAACACTGGCTTATCATAAGGGTTTTTGCACCTTTATTAAGCCAAATACTTGATCATCATAAAAGTATCACCTAACACTTTTATCAAGCTGTAGGTGCACATGAGTGCCCTGTGAAGTAGAAATAATTACACCCACCTTACAGGGTAGGCTAAATGGTTAGTAAGACATTTTTGGAATTCTATGCTCATGTTCCTTCCACCATGAAGAATGGAGCACAGTAAACAAAAAGAATTCTTCCAGAAATATTAGACTAGGAATTTAAATCCTAGATTTTAGATTTAAAAAAAAAAAGGATCCTGTGCTCATGATAATACAATTTTAACACAGACGAGCATGAATAAAGTAAGTTGTAGAACCACCAGAGATAAATGTGTAATCTTCAGGCACACACAGTCTTTTAAAAACTTCTACACGGATAAGAAAGTCACACACACTTGGGCTCCCTGCATTTTCAAGAGTTTACAAAATTCTACTCTGTTCTCTGCCACTTGCCAAATCAAGATCTTTCCCTTCGATGAAACAGAAAATGCTTGCAAAAATAATAATATTCACTCTTATCCACTCCTTCCCTGCTCTCAAGTACCCCATCAGTGCCTCAGGCACACAAAGTGTGAGTTTTTCTGCCAAGCTACATTGCAGCTTCTCATCAAAGTCAGTTTATAGTGAGAAGAAAGGGAGAGAGAGGAAAAGGGAGAGGGAAAGAGCATAATATCGAGCATGTTCTCTATCTCATCAGATCTATAAACAAGTGTTAGACTTAGAAAATCAATTAGTTTTCTGAGCCCAGTCCCTCGTCTGTGAAATGAATTTTCAGCTCCCCACCCCTTCATGAGTCAGCATGTGAGGGCTAATGACCCCCAGGTGAAGATAATCTAGAGAGACGGTGTATTTTTCCTTTAGCTGAGCACCAGGTCCTGGAAAAATACTGGGTTTCCTGAGCTCTGCTGTAACTGCAAGGATCCTTGGGGGCAGGTCCAGCTATCCTGATTGTCCTAAGGAGGAGCCTACAAAAATAGCTCCCAGAAACCAATATCCCTCATCTTCATCTTTTGTAAGGTAACAATTCCCCATTTCCTAGAGAGAGGGAGGAAGTAATGTTTACGTCTAATGCCACAAACGTGCTGTTTCAGAACGTACTTACTAGAATGCTTGGCTTATGTGGTTACTCGCTCTTCTTTGCAGAAAACATGTTAATTCATGAAGTCCCAGGTCCTGGGCTCGATGTTGACACTCTCCTTGCCACACTGGAGCTTGGATTCTGCTAGGAAGATAGGCATGAATGGAAACTACTTACTTACTGAATTAGGGAGCTATTCAAAGTACGCGGGGTGATGTATCTTCAAACCCACCTGTGGAGGAGAGTCTAGAAAGCAAAGTCTCAAATGAGATGTAGTGGAAACAACAGTCTATAAATTTGGAGAACAAGAAAAAATATTGTTTTCTGTCTTCCATTTCTTTTTATAGTACTCTTACAAGTATGAAACTATATTAATAACATTCCTAATGACAATCTGTTAACCTGCATTCTCTGTACCATGCCCACTGTGCTTATAACCTATTTGAAAACTATTTGATTCTATGATTCTGTGAAATACACTGCTAATGAATCTGTCTTGAGCCTACAATTAAACTTATTTTTACATCTATCTATTTTTGTGTGTTCATACATGGGTGGGTGTGTCTGCCATGATGCTTATGTGGAGGTTAGAGGGCACCTTTCAATGTGAGGATTCCTCAGATCAATCCCAGGTCGTCAGACTCAGTGGCAACCACCTATTCCTGTTAAGCCATCTTGCTAGCCCTCCGAAGCCTATGGTTTATTGTTTTTTATATTTAAATTTATTTTTAAGTGTGTGGATACATGTGTGTTTCGGGTGGGGAGACTGTGCACTTCAGTGCAAGTGCCTGTGGAGACAGATAGATGTTGGATTCCCTGGAACTGGACTTAGAGGTGGTTATGAGCCACCTGAGATAGGTGTTGGGAGCTAACTCCAGTCCTTGGCTTAGAGAAGTACATACTCTTAACCACTGAGCCATCTCTCCAGGCCCCCTTCTTTGTTATTTTTAAAAGTCAGCATACAGTTAACGGATGTTGTGTTTATATTCTCAAGCATGTATATTATTGTGTAGTGCTCAAATTTAACCTTCCCATTAACCTCTCTGGGCACCCCTTTTCTTTCCCTCTCTAGATCTTCCTGATCCCAAATAATTCCCGTCCTCCTTTCATGTCACATATGCATATAATATGTATATTTAAATCTAGATTCCACATGATATTTATCTTTCTGTGTCCACTTTACTTTGTTTCACGTGAGGGTCTCCAGTTACGTGCATTGTGTTGCAAAATTATTATTTTTTCCTCTATGGGCAGTTAATTAATACTCTATTGTGTTTATACCACATTTTGTTTACCTGTTCATTAACTAGTGGTCATCTAGGCTGATCTATATCGTGGCTACTGTGAACAGTGACACAAAAACAGGGATTTTCAGGCATTTCTGTGATATGCTGACTTAGACTCCTTTGGTTGAACAACCAGATTTTCACCAGAGATGCGTCCCCTGTACACTGCCCGACAAGCACCAACCACACCATTTGTTGTTTGTTTTCTTGATGGTAGCCCCTCTGACAAGCGCAGAGATAGAACCTGACTCCCCTCACATGCAAGTTGTTACTTGAATGTATATGCATGTGTGCATTCACACACAAAGAGGCACACATACAAAAATGAGTAGGAGGGAATAAGTAAATAATAAATACATGCAAATTAAAAAAAATAAAGTTAGTGTCTTAGTTTGGGTTTTATTGCTGTGAAGAGACACCATGACCAAGACAACACTTATAAAGGCAAAAATTCTACTGGGCCTGTCTTATAGTTTCAGAGGTTCAGACCATTATCATCATGGTGGGAAGCATGGCAGCTTGCAGACAGACATGGTGCTGGAGGAGCCAAAAGTTCTAATCTCAATCTGAAAGCAGCCTGGAGGAGTTTCTGTCTTCCACAGGCATCCAGGAGGAGGCTCTCAAAGCCTACCCCCACAGGACACACTTTTTCCAGCAAGACCACATGTATGTATTCCAACAAAACCACACCTCCTACTAGTGCCACTTCTCATGAACTAAGCATATTCAAACCACCATAGTTACGAATATGGCATAGAAATATCAGACAACGTTGACATAAAGCTTACTAGGCATTAGCTATAAAGTAACTCAGTTATTTTTTCCCCCAGAAAAACCTTTAGCATAGGTACCATTACTATTTCCATTTTAGCAGAGGCAAGAGTGATTAAATACTCAGCTGATCAAGATTTATCCATTACACACAACATTTTACACTATGTCACAACTGTACTATCTACTGAGCTTTTGTTCATTTACATATATAGTTTTACATGGTGTACTTACAATGTCCTTATAATTTTAGTGTCCCCTCCTTTTCTTTCTCCCTCCCTCCCTCATTCCTTCTTCCCTTTATCATTCTTTATTCTTATTCTACATTTCTAGAAACAGTACTGAGCTGGCAAATAAACAGAAGAATGATCCCTCAACAATTCTTTTCTAGCCACATCCTGTTCACAAATATGCTAGTGAAATTCTCAGATGACTTTAAAAGAAGACACGTTGCAGAACCTAGGACAAGCCAAAGAAGCCGAACAAACATAAAACATTACGAATATGACAAAGAGACTGACACTCGATTTGGAAAAAAGTCAAGTACAGGTACTTGGGGAAAAGTAATTGGAAGGAAAATTTTTTACAGGGAGGGCAACATCTGCAAAACAGTAATGGCTGTAGAGACCCCAGGGTGATGCTGAACAGCGAATCAGATATATGAGTGCTGTGTAATATTGTGAGAAAAATATGACACTGGCCTCTTGTCCTAAAGCAGGGAAATAATGTCTCTTTCCATCTGGATGCACCTGGATAGCACCTGGGATGCTGTTTTTAGTTTTGGACACTTCATTAGGAGAAACTTGCTGATTAGCCTTTGGGAGTTTGGAGGCAAGAAACAAGAACAATTAAAAGCATTTATTAGACATGACTCACCCATTTGAATCCAATGGTGCAGAGGGATAAAGGACTGTAGCTCTGTTGTTAACACGAGTGGCTGAAAAACCAAAGTCTCTTCATTTTAAATTTATTATAGAACCATGGATTGTTGGACCAGGGAGGGTCTTCAGAGACGGCTTTTGGGGACCTAAAAGTTCTTAGGCTAAAATTCTGTTAGCAGGAAATGTTATGCTTTGAACAGACATTTAGAAGGTTTCTCAAAGCATAGATTTGATAATCTTAACATTATTTACTCGTTTTAAAACGTCAGTAGCTTCCTACAGCATTGTAAATAAATCCATTCGTGTCCCAGGGACCCAGAAAGTCCTGCTGAATGTGGTCTTCACCTGAATCTCGACTTCAGCGACTACCACTCTACCCTTCAGGTCGCCAATCTCTTACTACACCTGCCTTCTTAACGGCTTCCCCCCATCCCCATACTCCTAGTCCAGCTTCTCAAGTTGTGGGTTTCTTCCCGTTTCTCTTCCTTCAGTGAGCATCTTATTTCCTGTCTCCATTTCTAGCCCATCATCCTGTTTATCACAATGTGTAATTTTTGTTTTTATTTCTTTATTCTTTGAAAAAAGACCTTTCTTTTTTTTAAAAAAATTCTTTTTATTAATAATTTTATTCATTTCCATTTCAAATGATATCACCCTTCCCGGTTTCCCTTCATCCCATCCCCCTCATCCCATCCCCCTCTCCTTCTCCCCTTTGTGTCTATGAGGGTGCACCTCCACTCATTCTCCCACTCCTACCTCACCGCTCTAGCATCCCCCCACACTGGGGCATCAAGCCTCCACAGGACCAAGGGCCTCCCCTTCCATTGATGTCTGACAAGGTCATCATCTGCTACATGTACAGCTGGAGCCATCGGTCTTTCCATGTGTACTCTTTGGTTGGTGATTTAGTCCCTGGGAGCTCTGGGTGGTCAGTTAGTTGATATTGTTCTTTATATGGGGGTGCAATCCCCTTCAGCATCTTCAGTTTTCTCCCTAGCTCTTCCACTTACCCCCCCCCCCCACACCAGCATAGTCCAATAGTTGACTGTGAGTATCTGCATCTGTATTGGTTAGGTGCTGGAAGAACCTCTCAGGTTATAGCCATACTAGGCTCCTGTCAGCAAGTGCTTATTGGGATCAGCAATAGTGACTGGGTTTGGGGTCTGCAGATGTGATGGATCCCTAGGTGGGGTGGTCTCTGGATGGCCTGAAAAAGACCTTTCTTATCTCATCCCTTCCTGTTTCCAGGGTTTAGCATGTGACATTAGTTAATATTGTATTCTTAGAATATTCCTGACATTATTCACTGCTTCTCAAGAATCAGCTCATTTATTACTCACAGAAATCCTATAGAGTAGCTTTTTTTTTTTTTTGGTTTTTTGAGACAGGGTTTCTCTGTATAGCCCTGGCTGTCCTGGAACTCACATTGTAGACCAGGCTGGCCTTGAACTCAAAAATCCACCTGCCTCTGCCTCCTGAGTGCTGGGATTAAAGGCGTGCGCCACCATGCCTGGCTTGCAGTAGCATTTTTATTAGCTCCATCATAACTAGCCGATGATATACAGAAAATAGGAGACAGACCTAGGATTATGGCTTGACAATATGAGTTACCCAGGGTCTGAAGTTCAATTACCTGTATAGTTATATGCTATCTTTTCCCCCAGAGAAAAGAATTCAGGCAAAGGATTCCTCTCCATATTTGAAAATTCATCAGTCACTCCTATTGTAGAAAACAAAAGATTTAGGGAGAATAGTTGAAGAAAGAGCAGCTGGGATCAAAATAGTTGTAGACATATGAAGGAATAATAGTCATGCTTTGTGTGATAAAGTCTTGGAAGAGGCAGGTAAAACAGGAGTTGTATTTCCTGGTTTATTAGGAAGTGGAGAATTGGGCCAGAGTAGAGGGGTTGGTAGCAGGAACTTGAATGGGCTTATTTTACCAGAAATCAAAACATAATCTTATAACTACTTTGGAGTGAGGCTTGAGAAACACTTGCTTAACTAGGAAAACCAGGCTACAGTGTTTCCAAAATTGAGCCTTAATTTTTTTTTTCTTCTGGGAATGGAACTCAAATCTTGTTCATGCTACATATGTGCCTCTGAACCACATCCTTGATCTTTCCAATGCCTTTTTAAGTTGAAAATTCAAGCGACTCTGTGTCTATTATTTGTGGAAGCAAGGGTATGGGAGCCGAGGACAAGCCTATGTTATACAACAAGGTCTTTTGATGAAGGAGCGTTAACACTTTAGTTTGCATGCTATCTGCTGCCATGCAGAACGAGTGTGTAAATACCCTGTCAAAACTGAAAGGATTTCAGCAAGAAAGGCATGGTGATATATTGAAATTATTTAGACAAACCACTATTATTCATGTAGGTGAATATTATCACCAACAACATTGTCCTTTTGATTAGCAGGAATGAAAATATATTTATAAGGCATTTTGTTAGCTCACTATGGTTTCTTCAAACTCAATTTCCCTGCATCCAGTCCTTTTTTGTTGTTTCTGTTCTCTATTATTATTATTATTATTTTTGACAATTTCCAGAGTGACATTTATAAAACGTAGACTCACTGTCCTGTTTTGGACCTTCCAATGGTCATAGAATGAAATGTGAACTACTTACCAAAGTCCCTCACAGGTTGCCTTCTGCTTCATTTCTATTTGTTAGCAAGTGGCAGAGCTGAGATTTGATCTGCAAATAAGCTACATTCAGAGCCAATATTATTTATAAAAACACATTATTATTTGATGTGTGTGAGTGTTTTGCCTGCATGCATATATGTGTACCAGCTGGGTGCAGGGCCCATGGAAGTCAGAAGGGTACTTTAGATCCTCCGGAACTGGAATTTTATTGAGCAACTGTGTATGTGCTTGGGAACTGAACCCCAGTTCTCTGAAAGGGCAGTCAGTTCTCTTATCCACCAAGCAATCTCTCTAGTCACAGAGCCAATAATGTTCCCCTGCCCTGAGACAGGTTTTCTCTGTGTAGTCCTGGCTGTCCTGGAATTAGTTCTGTAGATGATGCTGGTCTACAATTCATAGAGCCTCACCTGCCTCTCCCTCTCCAGTGCTGGGATCAAAGGCACACATCAATGATCTTACCTTCTTTTCCTCCGCTGCCTCAGGACTTAGCCATCTTGAACATGCTTTCCAGTTTCTTCTGTTGGTTACATGCTCTCTTTTCTTCAAGTTTTGTGAAATATTGACACATTGCTGCCTCTGTTTGCACTACCCTCTTGCTTAGAAATCACCTCCTTAAGCTTGCTCATTGACAATAGACAGTTTTCTAGGACTTTATTTACTTGATAGTTCTTTAAAAAAATACTCCATTTGTTTTGAAGGTGTGATGGGTAAGCTAAATTTCATTTCTCTCTAAACATGGCAATTTGTTTCTTGTTCTTATCCATGAAACTCATGTTACAAAAGCAATCTTTCAAAAAATAAAAATACCTGACACTTTCATATCATCCTTCAAATTTTATCTTGGAACCTTCTTCAAGATGCTTCCAGTGATTTTCCTCATGTGGAATCGAAACCCTGTGCCTTATGTTGCAACAGATCCCCATCTCCTGGCATCTAGCATTCATTATGTAGATATTTCCAGCTTATGACAGTTCCCTTTCTGGTGTTTTGACTTTGTGGCAGTGAAAAGTGATACACATACTCATTAGGCTGACTTGTTTTAGAAGGTCTTGCTATGTTTCTCATGCTGGTCTTGAACTTGTTTTCCCCCTGCCTCAAGTTGCCAAGTGCTGGTATTAGAGAAGTACAGCCACCACGTGTGGCTAGGACACTTTTAATTTTTATTTTCATGTGGCATTGAGACAGGACAGCTAACTAGGAAATAGAGGGGACATAAAAAGGTTCTGATTTTCTTTTTGTTGGCAGACGCACAGGAATTATGACATAACCAGGCAGACCATCTGCGAAAGTGCTGAACTTCCTTTTCTGAGAAACATCTTAAACAAGACTGAAAGTGGGTAATGAACTAATGTGTCTTAAGTCTCTATGAACGATGTCACAAGCGTCCTTGTAATCTATGTTTATGTTAAGTATCCCTCTGAGCAGTTTCTTCTCCACTGTCCTTCCTGTCTACATCTGAAAGCTGGCATGGTGAACCTTAAATGTTTCCTCATAAAGAATAGAATTTGGTTGATATGGAAAAGAAATCTACCAGCAATACTTTATAATATCCCACATTAGGATTATGTAGCTTCAAAGTCCCAGATCCTAGATCTCGTTAGCACCGAGTCAGTTTAGTATTTTCCTCTCCCATTGCCCACACCTCATCTCGACTCTCCTCAGCTGCCAAATGCCTAACCAATCGATTCATTGTTTCACTCTATGTATTAGTTACTATTTCATTGCTGTGATAAAACACTGCAACCAAGGCAACTTATAGAGAAACATTTATTTTGGGCTTATGGTTCCAGAAGGTTTGAGTCCATGATAATGAGGTAATGGCATGGCAGCAAGACCAGGAAGCTGAAGGCTCACATCTTGAACCTCAAGCATAAACCAGCCCTTTGCTGGCGAGCCGGGTTTGTTTGGCTGTGGTTTGGCCAGTCAAGTCAGACAGTAGCGACCCACTGTCCTGAAGGAGGCTGGAAGGCAGCGCTGGCTGGAACCGGCCCCCCCCCCCCCCCCATCCCGGAAGTTGGTCTTCCGGAGCCGCAAGGCATGTTGGGAGTCTTCCAGTCATCCTCTGCGCAGCAGAACCACGTGCTTGGCCTCGCCCTGACTTTCTGTGACTAGAGCGGCCGGCTCGACAGCTAACGTGGCTGACGGCTGAGGAGTGGGGTCAAGTGACCCAAGCCCCTGAGGAAAGCAACTCCGCCACGGGAAGGCGTTATGGAGGGCGGTGTGGTTCCGTGCCTGCTGCCATGCTGGACGCCGCGGCCAGGCTGCGGCCTCGGAGGAGAAAAACCCAAGAGTGAGACCCGAAGGAGTGAGAAAACTCCATCTCCAAGCGAGAGAGGCTCCTCGGGCCGGCACAGAGGGCACCGGCGGTTGGGATGCACCGGCGGCACCTGAGAGAGGAGTCTGAGAGAAGTGCTGTCCTTGGGAGGGACCGAGGGCAGCGGGAGGACAGAAGGAGGGTGAGTACCACCCTCTTTGAGGACCTGCAGTTGCTGCAGCCGGGTGACAGATGCGTTGTGGAACTGAGGATAGATGAAAGACCAGGACCCAGACTAAGGACCTGGTTGCAATCTGGTACTATAAAGGCGTCATGGGAACGGCTACAGTCCAAGCTTTTTCCCTGGCGGGAGCCCAGAGGCAGTTCTTGCCTGCTTGACTTCACCAGTCCATTCTTCCAACCTATCCTTCCTTTCTGGCTCCTCAAAATCGCTTTCCTCTGGCTTCGTTTCTCTTTCACTTCAGGAAATCTTTTCTTTCTTTTTCTTTTCTTTAAAAAAATTTTTATATCATGTTCACATGCGTGCATGTCTCTGTGCAGGTGCTACACCGTGCCCTGGAGGTCAGAGGACGGCTTGAAGGGTTCGGTTCTTTCCTTCCACCATGCGGGTCTTATGAGTGGAACTCAGATCACCAGGATTTGTTGGCAGACTGCTTTACCTAATCTTGTTGGTCCTAAAGCGGGAATTCTTACCATTAGAATTCTGGTGGTCCGTGAGTCTGTGACCTAGATTGGGCATAAATAACATATTTAATACTATATCACTGTTTAAAAATGTGTTGACATGGGGTCTTGCTGTGTGGTTTTGAATTTCTTGGACCAAAAGATTCTCCAGTCCAAAAGTCTAGCGTATGTGGAGCTAAGGCAGTTTACACCGTGCACATTCCCCATAGATGTCTGGAGGAGTAAATGACTGTGGGTTAGAGGCCACTCAACTTTCTGATCATAAAGTTGTCAAAACTCTACTAGTTCCTTTTTCTTTCTCCTGGTAAGTCTGGGTTCTTAGTTTCAAGGCATCCATGGTGGAAAATGTTGTGAAGAAGAATATAGTAGGTATTAGTATCATCTCCAAGGCGTTCTCCTTTATTGATCTTACCTAAGGCTCTTGATGCCACCAAGAGCTTGTATCCTAAGTGTCAATAGGTTCTAGAAACTTCTTCATTTTGTAAAGTTTTAATTTTATATTTTAGAAAATACTCAGTGGGGAAAATGTGTGTTTGTGGCTTGCCATATCTCCGTTATGTTGTCCATTCCTGGCAGGTTACTCTTGATTGTTTCTCCAACTCCAGTCACAGGTTTCAGCAACTAGCTTGTGCTCAGAAATGGCCAACGCTCTTAAACATACCTCTGTTCTCACGGTCTTTGGCCTTGTATTCCTTACTGTGTTTGTGGATTTCTGGTGGCTTTACCTATTGTGTGCCATTTATCCAGCTTTCATTGTAAGTGCTGTTCGTCTGTTTCAGAGTACTTCATTCTACTGGAATGCAAGTGTTAGGAGGTCTATGCTTTAGGAAGGGTCCTTTGGAAGACACTGTAAACAAACTTTTGAAGCTCTTTCTTTCTGTTTTGTTTTGTTTTGTTTTTTGTTTTTTTGTTTTTTGTTTCTCTGTGTAGCCCTGGCTTTCCTGGAACTCACTTTGTAGACCAGGCTGACCTCGAACTCAGAAATCCACCTGCCTCTGCCTCCCAAGTGCTGGGATTAAAGGCGTGCGCCACCACTGCTCGGCGAAGCACTACTTTCAACAGAAAGTAATTAAATAGACTTTTGCAATATGAGAAATGAGTTATGGTTAGGGGCTGCAAAGACTTAGCCATGGTTAAAACTATATTTGGAGAGTCAGGGAACACTCTTTTGGAGGCAGTGTTGTTTAGCAGAAATGCTGTTTTGGTCAACGCCCCAAATTGAGAAATTGTATCAAGTTGCTTTCCAAATTATTTTTTACCCAAATGATCTTATTTATCTTCAGGTTAACCATAGAATTAATGTATATATAGATACCCTGTTTATAGATGAGGGCATATCTTCCTTAAGGTGATGAAGTTTCTTTCAGGTTTTTATAATAAATATTTTCAGTTTTAGTGCCGTATCTATAAACATAATTTAATATATATTTAATGATTTGTTGTACAGATGAACAGTACCCTTATTCTGTTCTGTGGAGAGGCTGTTCAGTGTGGCTGTTAAGAACACAGATTCTAGATTGTCTGATTCTTCTATTTATTTTTATGACTTTAAACAAATTAATTTTAGGTACTTCAGATTTACCATTTTAATTAACCAGTTTTTTTGTGCATGTGCATATGTGGTATATGTACACATTCTTGTAAAGGTATATGTGTATGTGGAAGCCAGAGGTTCACATCTAGTTGTCTTCCTGGATTCATTGTCACTTTACTTTTATAAACTTAATTTTAGTTTTTAAAATTTAGTTTTCAAATTGTGTGTGTGTGTACAGTTAAGGGTTGTGCATGTGACTGAAAGTGCTCACTGATGCCAGAGAAAAAAGAAGTTAGATCCCCTGAAGCTGGAGTTACGGGTGACTATGAGCCCCCTGACACGGGTGCTGGGAACTGCTCTCTGGTCTTCTGGGAGAGCAGTTCATGCTCTGAACTGCTGAGCCAGCTGAGCATATTGCTAGCCTCTCCACCTTATTTAAAAAATAGATTTAAATTTCAATTTATTTTTATGTGTCTGAGTATTTTGCCTGCATGTAAGGGCACCATGTGTATGCAGTACCTACAGGGACCAGAAGAAGGCGATCAGATCCCCTGTATGGAGTTACAGTTGACCAATGAGCTCCAAGGAGCTGCCTAGCTCTATCTCTTCTACAACCTGAATGGGTTACAGTCATATGGTGCAGGGACAGGACTTTTTACATTTGTGCTGGGGATATGAACTCGGACCCTCATGCTTATGCAGCAGTTTACTAACTGAGGTATCTCCCTAGCTCTAATTTCTCCATTTTTTTAAATGGAGAAGATTGATTCTATGTGATGGAGAGGGTTGAAAGAGTTGACAAATGAATATTGAACAATAAAAAGTAACTGCTATTTGAATAAAAGCTGTTTTGCTGTTAATAGTCTACTGAAAAACATTTAGATTATTTTATTATTTTATAAATAATGGTAGACCAAGTGTTTGTGTTCATATAGATTTTTGTAGGACTTTGATTACTTACCAGTTATTATTAGTATTAAATGTCAACTTGACAGAATCTAGAATCACCTGGGAAGTGGGAGGTACATCCACCATGGGTGGCACCAATCCCCAGGCCTAAGATACTGGATTGTATAGAGAAAGGGAACTGAGCAGACTCATTCATTTATTGCTGTCTTTCCCCTGACTGCCTATGTGATATGACTAGCTGCTTTAAGCTCCTGTTCCCTTGATTTTTTTCCACTATAATGGACTGTGCTTTTGGACTGTGAGCCCAACAAATAAACCCTTTCTTTCTTACATTGTTTATATAAGAACATAATTGTCCCCTTTCCTCTCTTTCCTCCACACCCTCCATGTTCTCTCCCTCAGCTGTTAAAAAAATGAAATAATGAAAATTTCAGGTAAATGGGTGGAACTAGAAAAGAACATAATGAGGAAACCCAGACTCAGAGAAACAAATGCTTTTTTCTGTCCTCTCTCAACAAGACTCCTAGCTCCAAATATTCAGATGTGAGTACATGTCCTGGAGTAAATGCAGAAACCAGGAAAGTAAAAAAGGGAGCATTGACAGGTGCTGGGGTACTCAAGCAATAGAGAGGGAGATAGCTGGGTATAAGTTGTAGCCTTCCAACAGGGTTTACCTGAAAGGGGGGCTGGAAATGCAAAGAATGGGGTGTGAGAGAAGGGTGAAGCCAGGACGGGATTCTGATTAAGGCTCAAAGTTTAATTCTGAAGCTCCAGCTTATAAAGAGAAGACCACAAAACCCATCCTTTGTTTCAGCAGGATTCTGTTGCAAAGCAGGCTCAGCGGGCAGTCTATTCTAAATTCTTGTAGGAAATCATAGGTGCAGCAAGGCTGATGACTCCACCTGGGTGTTAAGGTCCATTGTGGCAAGGCTCAAGGTCTATTCAGCCTGCTCGAGGCTGGGGGAAGTGATCAGATAGAAGAGAAGGGAGCATGGGGATGAGAGCTCTAATTAGGGAAGGCCAACAGTACGGAGGTCTGAAAAAATCATCAGGAATCATAATATTAACTATCTAACTAAAATACCTAGAATACATGTAAGTTGGTTTAATTATATAGTCTAAGTGAAAATTTTCCATCTGGACTCCCTCCAAGAGACAAGGATCATTCAACAAAAACCCTAACTGGAGGCTTGAAAAGCCCTCAGGGTTGTCTAAGCAAGACTCACATTACAGGCTATTGCTATTACACTTGGTTGCCCCTCAGAGGTGGAAGGTAAGTCCCCATTGCTAAAGACACCATGTAATTCAGACACAGGGTGCAGAGGTCTCTGAGCTAAAACTTTTTCTTTTATTATTATTGTCACATGCACTCACAATACCTAAATATACAAATACAACATGCTGAATCCATTCAGTGTTGATTGTATATATGATTTCAGGACTGACCACTTGATATTATATAGCCAATCAGAGGCCTCATCCTTGGGGAAGACTTACTTCTCCCTGTCTCAGCAGTCATTAATTGCCATTCTTTGTCTAAATGTGGCCCCTTGATAGTTCTTCCTTACACTTTAGTATGGCTGCTAGTGTTGCCACTCTTTGGTCTTGTTTAGGCAACCATGTTGCTATGGAATTGTGTGTGGGGTTAGCTTTCTTGTCATTTTTAGGAGATATAATCTCACAGCAGGCTTCCTGGTCCTCTGCCTCTTAAAAATGTTTCCTTTTTCTTGGTATTCCCTGAACCTCCTTAAGTTTCTTTTATCTGGGTATTTTATCCTAAGCAAAAGGAAAATAAACTAATACATTACCTAAAATATTTCTAGGGATAGAATTTCATGTTTTTAAAAAGCTCTTGAAGCACTTCTTGGCCTTTTCAATGTGTGACTGAAGTACAGTTTACCTTCCTATATTAGAGTGTGTTAGAGTGGTCATGCTGTTTCTGTGTGTACTATTGGTGAAGTGTAGTAATTATTGGTGATATATGTGATATATATACTTTTAAAAATGAAAAGCTTTTGGACTAGAGCTTATCATAATGACAAAATATGTGCTTAATTTCTTGAGGCACATACACATACACTCTTTCTTCATCAGAGTGAGAATCACTCCAGGGCAGTTTAATGCTGAAGTCTGCTGATTTCATTCATTCCCCATTATGGATCTTGAAAACTGTTGATTTATATTCTTTTTTTTTTTTAATGGGAGGAGCAGGTCAAGACAAGGTCTCCTGTAGTTTAGGCTGGTCTGTTGTAGCACTGGCTGGTCTCATGTAGTTCACAGTGGCCTCATATACCTGAGAATGGCTTAGATTTCCTAATTTCCCAGTTTGCACATCTCTTGGGATTACAGGCACATAGCATGATGCCTTGCTTAATATGAAATTGTATTATACATGCTTTTTTTTTTAAAGTGGAGTTCTTTTATCAGATACTGCTGTTGAATTTCCTTGAGATAACTATTCCAAAGGAAGGTATATTCTTTTTTTTTTTCGAGACAGGGTTTCTCTGTGTAGCCCTGGCTGTCCTGGAGCTCACTTTGTAGACCAGGCTGGCCTGGAACTCAGAAATCCGTCTGCCTCTGCTTCCCGAGTGCTGGGATTAAAGGCGTGCACCACCACGCCCGGCTAGGAAGGTATATTCTTACACTAGTGCTTTTGCCAGGAGGTAAAGCTTAAGGAGAAGACCTGACTCTGTTTTGGATTTATGTACTAATTAGTCTTGTCCATTACTATTGGACCAGTACCAGCATTTTCCTACAGATTTGTAAAAGCATTTCAGCTGGTGTACTTATGCTCATTTTTATCTTCATCTGTTGGTCCTAACTTGTACATATTTTCTTCTCATTGTTGGTTATAATCTGGGATTATTTATTGATCAAACCCTAATGTTCTGTTTTTGTGATTTTTAGTAATTTTTCTGTGGCCATATACTGTTAAAGATTTTTAAAGCTATACTTTTTCATTGTTTATATTTTCTTTTAAAATTGGCAGCTGTAAAAAAAAAGTGTTTTCACTTGAACATGACCCTTGATTGACCTCACTCTCCATTTCTATAAAAAGTTCAAATCTTTTTATTCCTTTCTCTAAGATTTATTTAAGGAGTGGGCACACAATCTCAATTTGGGGTGTGGGGGTGGTGGTGCTGGGGATTACATTTTTTTTGAGCCATGTTCCTAGATTCAGTTTCAGAAAAAGGTTTAAACTGTTTTTTAACCCATAATGTATACAAATTTCTCTTTATAGGGAAAACATGAAACACTTTACAATTAGTTCACTGTGCGTACTCATCTTTCCAGATGTGGTTAGACTGCCGAGATGTAGCTGTAGAAGTCTCATTGTCTTCATAAAGGTTCACCTCACTGTTCTGAAGGTGTTTTTCAGTTCTGACTTTGAGCATTTGGTATATGATCATGACTGATTACAGAGGTACCCTATTTTCCTTTTCTCTACTTCCTCCATATATTACTGTCTTTTTCATTTGCTTCATCTTTAGATTTAATGTCAGTTCTTCCTTACTGAGTATGTGAATGGTTGTGATGGGGTGTGGGCAGTAGTCTATCAGATATCATCGGAAAAGAAGGTCATATGTATTTTGGAAAAACGTAGAATACCCAGTTAGTGAAGTAAAGATTTGAGTTGGGTCATAGAAAGGGAGAAATGAAAATGGAGATGGGATTTCTTCTTGAACAAAGATTGAGTGTAATTGAGGCATTTGGAAGACTGTGACATGGGAGGACCACCCTCTAGCCAGGGTTCTAGATCAGCCTGGAAGGTGTAAGACCTGGTCTAAAGAACAAACAAATAAACCTGAAAATAGGAGCTTAAAAAGCATGTCTCTAAATTTGTTCTAACCGTAAGATGGTCGCTTTTGAACAGTTAAAATGTGGCTTGATTAAACTGGGATGTGCAACGATAGTGTGTAGTTTTTGTTACCCTCTTTAAGCTCCAGGTGGATCGAGCTACCAGTCCCAGGCCAAAGAATATTGGAAACACACACACACACACATACACACACACACACACACACACACACACACACACACACTTTCATATTGCTTTAGCTCAATGGCTGGGCTCTTTTAAGCCTTCTTCTGCTATTGCACTCCTCTTCACTCCCTGCTCATACCCTAAATCTACCCTCAGCTTAGTTATGTTTATAACCTCCTACCTGGAGAAGCAGCCTATGGTTGCCTCACCCCATGGCTGGTCACCTTTTCTTCCTCCGAATCAAAATCTTTTTCTCCTCTCTTGCATCTGTTAGCCTGCCTGCGGGAAAACTGGATGTTCCTCCTATTCTGCCCAGCTCATTGTCCACTAGCATCTTTATTGATGGATCAAGAACTAATTGGGGAAGAGGACCTTCAGGGTTCACACTAGGATTCCTGAACAAAACCTCAGAACCAATCCTACATGGAACTACATTGGATTTCAGACTTATAAGGAAAAGATTGGAGAAGATAAAAGATTTTCATTTTTCTATCAGTTACATGTTGAAATAGTACTTTGGCTATATTTGGGTCAATGAAGCATGTTACTAAGATTAGGTATTAGTTTTAACAAGGCTGCTATGGAGAAGGGATGGATGGGAACAAAACCCCATCCCTAAGAAGCTATTTGCAGTCAAACTGTGCTGGGAGAGGGAAGTCAGTCTTCTTGGTATGAAGCTAGGGAAGGGCAGACCTCAGGCACAGGAGAAGCTGGTCAACACAGAGTGCACTCTCTGTGTGTGTGTGTGTGTGTGTGTGTGTGTGTGTGTGTGTGTGTGTGTGTGTGTTTGGTTATGGTTTGAATTTTTTTGTCTTTTGATATTTATCATCCTTCCTATCTGTCTATCTGTCTATCTGTCTATCTATCTATCTATCTATCTATCTATCTATCTATCTATCTATCTATCTGTAGATAGATAACACGAAGTTATGGGAGGTGGAGAGGATCTGGAAGATTTGGATTGAATGAAAAACTGAAAAAACGGCTAGTAGAGAATTTAAAATTGCTATGTGGCTTTTATTTGTGGCACTCATATTTATTTTGGTTAACTTGGACTCAAAGTCTAAATTTCCTGAAAGCGGGGACTGTCACATTTGTTCCTGTTTGTGCACTGTCTAGCACAGGGCCAAGCGTGTAGCAGGCATTCCCTGCATACTTGTTTAATCGTGTGTTTTCCTTCCTACTAGGTCATAAGCTTTTGACGACTTGGGACTGAATTTTAATATTGTGAGCATCTCATTCTAGGCTTAGTACACATAGCACACATACTAGGCACTCAGAACATATTTATTAGATGAGTGAATAAAAGACAAATGCTTTCTCATGGAAATTTCCAGCCAACTTCTAAACTGTATACTTCCTCTGTTCTTAGCCAGTTCCCAGCTGGCTTTCAGAGGTTTCCAATGTGATCTCTCTGGCTGTTTGCTGCCACTTTCCTTTCTTTCTCTCTCCCTTTTCTTTTTTTCTTTCCATCTTTCTCTTTAAACTCTTTTATTTCTTGAAAGCCAACAATGGTATGTAGGCTCTGGCAAACTTTTATTTCCTCAAAAACTATGTACTAAGTCCTCTTTGACTTCTAGGTTTTTGCTCATCCTTATAATTTCAATTAAATTCTGCTGAAGAAGAATGGAATTTGCCAATGGCTGAGTGGAAAAATGTAGATTTCCTCGCTCTTAAACACCTGCATAGCTGCTTATCATTGGGCTTACTATGATGTGAAATGCTTGATAGACTGCAGCTCCCTATAGGCTATTATCTTGTCTAACCAAATATCACACAGTGAGAACAAGAGTAGGCATAGACCATAGGAGTAAAGTCCACAGATACACAGACAGTTTGAAAATATGGATGAACATCTCAGACCCAAGAATGTGATTTCTGGGCAAACATCTCTTGAGGTTTTGAAGGAAACAAGGAAACACAACTCTGGATGATCTCTGTGGCTCTTCCTGGCAGTAGCATCCAGTGCTTCTCTAACCATTAGTGAGAGAAGGCATAACTGGAGATCAGGCTGCTGTGAGTTAGGAGCTCTGTGGCTTTTGAACCATCTCCTGTGAGCCCAGTTTCATAGTATTCTAGCATTAACCTTGTAACCTCTTACCCTTTATTCCTATTTAAAATTATTTCCTTCTCAGTATTCTTTCTGGAAACAGAATACTCATAAGCAAGGGGCTTCTTTAGGGCTCATCTAGCTTTAATTACTTTTGTTTCTTCCAATAATTACTTTAGCCTTTTCACTTATAACAGAGCAAAACATCATTTTGAATGATTGCTAAGAGTAAGTATTCTCAGGATTGATTAATTTCCCTTTAAAAAGTGATTTGTTTATTTTAATTTTATTTTACTTTATGTTTTTGAGATAACGCCTCCCTATCACATAGTATTGGCAGTCCTGGAACTTGTTACGCAGACCAGACTGCCCTTGAACTCAGAGAGATCCACCTGATTCTGCTGGGGTTAAAGGAGTGAACAGACACAACCAATCTTGTTTTACTTTTAAATTATTTGTACTTGTATACTTGTGTGTGTCTATGTTGGGGTACGTGCATGTGCATGCTGGTGCCACCAGAGGACAGACAGGCATTATGTCACCCGATCTGGAGTTAAAGATAAGCTGTCTGATGTAAGTGCTAGGAACCAAACTTGGATCCTCTGCAATAGCAGTATGTGAACCAGTATGTAACTGTTGAACCATTTCTTCAGCTCCCTGAGGACTCAGTTAGAAATCTTCAGGTCTGTTGATCTAGGATCTTAAGAAAACTTTAGAACATCGGATCATTTGCTTCATATTTCAACAATAATCCCTTTGCCCATGGCTGCAGAATTAGATAAGATCTTTGATAAGCTCCTTCTTTTAACATTAGTACCATATTAGTTATTTGTCTTATTGTTGTGACAAAATAGCTGGGAAGTGCAATTGAAGGAAGGAAAGAAGGGAGGGAGGGTTTCCTTTGGCTTACACTTAGCGAGTACAGTCCATTATGGTGGGAAAGTTGTTCCTTTACACATGCAGTTAGGAAGTAGAGAGCAGTGGGGTACTTGGAACTCAGCAGATTTTCTCCTTTTCATTCATCTATGGGCCCCAGGCCTAGGAATGGGTCTGCCCACTTCAGTGAACCTAATCTAGAAAGAATTCAGACTTATATCCAGAATGTGTTTACATGGAGATTCTAAATCCCATCGAGTTGGCAATGAGTTTAACTAACCCTAAAGCTCCCCAGGGCTTGGGAGGAGGAGTGATTTGTCCTCGCATAGCTAGTCTGTTAGAGCAGCGGGTATGCTGATCACATGCTCTGCTGCTAGCTGTGCCCTTAGTGTCAGGACTTGATTATGGCTGAATACTATTCCATTGTATGTGTTTAATCTGTCTATCATCTTAGCTGTTCTCACCTTTTGGCTATTGTGAACAGTTATATAGCAGTCTGATATGAATATCTGTTTTCAATTATTTTGAATATAAAAAGTAGAACTGTTGATCATATGTTCTATGTTTAACTTTTCAAAGAACTTACAAACTGTTTTCCATATCAGCATTTCTTATTCATAAACAATGTATGAAGATTATAATTTTTTTATCCCTGACAATATTTGATTTCGACTTCATTGTTGCTATTATATAATACTGCTGGGTATGAAATGGTGTCTCAGTGTAACCTTGATATTTGTTTTTTGTAATTAATAATTTGAGAATTCTTTCACGTGTTTATTTGGTTCTTATATATTTATTTTGGAGCAGCGTCTAAAATCTATCATCCATTTTAAGAAATTTTGTAGAGTTCCTTGAGTATTCTAGACAATAAACTCTTATTAGATTTGTGATTTTCAAAGATGTTTGGCTACTCTTTAGGCTGTAATCTCTCTTTCTTGGCAGTAAAGAAATGTTTTTAATTTTAGGTAAATACATCTGACTCACTTTTTTCTTGTGTATTTAGGGTCATAATCAAGAAAGTACAGCCAAGTCTAAGGTTGTAAGAGTTTCTCATAAGTTAAAGGCTGGGCCTGAGCACACGACTTCATATGTTTGAAAACTTCAAGCACTGAGCTTCATCTTGATATTAGCTTCATTCTTCCTCACACAGACAGCATTTTCTAAATAACATTTGTTGAAAAACTTCCCTGTTGAATGGTTTTGACGCCCTTGTTAAAAATCTGTTGATTATTTTATGGTTTGACTGTGATATATCTTCCATGGGCTTATGTGTGTGTGTGTGCTTGGTCCCTAGCCAGTGGCACTATTTTAGGAGGTTCTAGGAATTTTGGAAGGTGTGTCATCATCCTTCACCTGCTCTCATGAAAGGTGTGGGAGAAAAGCTGAGGCAGTCATTTGGTGAGTGAGGTTTGGAAATGCATGTGAATCACAGATGTCTACTTTGTTCCCTTTCTATATAACCGAGGCCATTGAATTACAGTGCCTTTACTATAGCTTCCTCACTCCCACAGCTTTGGCCCAAGAGGGCCTAGACCCTCCCTTGTGGAAAATCTGATCCTTTTTTTTTTTTTTTCTAAATATTTGAAAAGTGGAAAGGACTTTGAAGAACTTCTACTTCAGTAAGGTGAAGAGACTTTTCTAAAGTCATGTTAGTTACTATCAAAGCCACTCAAGAATTTAACCCTCCCAGACCCATCAGGCTTTGTACACAGACAGCCATACTCAGCCTAGTTTTGTGTTGCTAGAAGCAGTGTGTACAGGATATGCTGAGAGGCCTGTGGATCTCTTCTGACATCATCTTTAAAATATGTGCTTGTGTGAGTTTTCATATACAGAGTATGGGATTTTTCAAGAAAGTCACGTCTGTTTTATTTACTCTGTGTAGTCCCTGACAGCAATATGCAAATATAGAACTTATTTAGTCTGCATCCCTTGGTGATTTGCCAGTTTCTGAGTGGGGAGGAATACATTTTAAGTTTCCCATGGGTTTTGTTTGTCATAGTTTGATTTCCCATAATGAAAGAGTCCTGGGTTAGCCCCATATGTGGCAAAGCTGGATAGTATTAAATGCTTCTGTCTTACATACGTTGGGCATTCACATTTCCTTATGGAATACCTCTGTGCATTAAATTTGAACTTGCCAAAACCTACCACTTAAGAATTGGTTCTTGGCAAGTCTGATAAACCAGAATACTCAAAATTCTAGACTTTTTCTTACAATAGAAAATTAGATCCTAGGTTTTATTTACAAATTAGAAATCTTTCTTAGGCAAAGAATAAAGGCCTCAATTTTTACTGAGAATCTAAACACTCTCACCTCTCCTTCTTCTGTGCTAATATAATCTCTAACAGAATGTTCTTGATCTCAAAATCCATAATCATCCAGCATTTCTGAATATAATTTTCTTGTAGCATTTTTCTGAGATAGCTTATTAATGTCCTGTTACTTTCCATGATATCAATAAAGAATGATGTAGTTTTTCAGGAAAAGAGCCCTTTTTTTTTTACTCTTTCCTATTTGGTTCTGTTATCAGTTAAAAAGATAACTAATTATTTAAGCTTGATCTTCTAAGTATTTTTTTCAGATGTTCAGTGACTCCCCAGGGAGCTCATATGAGTTCAGTTAGTAGGAGAGAAACATAGTTTTTTGAGTTGCAAGTTTATCACTTACCAAGTCTCAGTGGTAGCTTGAAGTCTAGCAGATTTTTGTTTTGTTTTGAAACAGGGTTTCTCTGTGTAACCCTGGCTGTCTTGGAACTCACTCTGTAGACCAGACTGGCCTTAAACCTAAAGATCCACCTGCTTCTGCCTCCCAAGTGCCTAGTATGTATAAGCAGCAATAAAAGCAGATTTTTCTTTTTTTAAAGAAAGGGAACATATGCCTAGAACACAGCCTCTTTTAAACATTTCATAATTACCCCTTTTTTCTCCATTGCAGAAGGCCCTCATAACCAAAACTTTCTTTCATTGAACATTTACTATGCTATGAGATAACTACTTTTATACACTTTATTTAATCTCAAAAATATACAAAGTGGCTATTTTAACACTTACTTTTGCTGATGGACCAATAGAAGGTTAGAAAGTCTAGGTAATTTGTTTAAGGTCACATAGTTACCATAGCACAATTGGGCTTACATATTTTATTTTTTCCTGTTGATGCTATCAAGCCTCAGGCTTTACATATATAGTCAAGTACTCACTCTACTACTCCCAGACTAGGAACTTGGATTTAAACTTGTATTTGTTGACTTCTAAGGCCAGCAATCCCAAGTCACCGTGTTTTGTTTTTAATAGACAGAACTCAATTTTATTTATTGGCTTCCTGTTTAGCTAGGAGTGGTCATGAGGTAGAGATAGGAATTGTTCTGAATTGCACAATCACACACAAGTGACTTTGCCACAGTTTGTCTTTTCCTATTTTTATTTTCTGCATTCTTGTCTAGAAAGCAGATGTGATAGAGCATTGTCTTTTTAAAGTGATGTGAATGGACTAGCATTAGTGATATCTGAAAGTTTATAAGAATCACAATATCTCAGGCAAAATGATGAACACATCGAATCAGAATCTGCATTTTAATGAGATCCAAAAATTATTTGTGTATTAAAGTTTTGAGAAGCATTGGTTTTCTTATGGTCATGAGGTTAGGGACTGAAGACAAATCTATAAAGTATATTTCTAGGTATGTCTTACTTTATGTAAAAGGTGTATTTATGGTATAGATCAAATAAAAATCTTATAAATTAAATATTAAACATACAAAAATAAAAAAGGACAATTTATTTTTGTGGATCTCTATGTTCCAGCCATTGGAATGGGAATTTTATTTGCAATTTTTCTTCAAGCAGTACCATGGATATAGATATTGTTCTCATGGCCATTTTGCTAGTGCAAAAACTGCAGATTAGAGAGTCTAAGTGATTTGTGTGTTGTCAACTAGCATATGGCAGAGCTAGGCCTTGAATTCAAACCTGTCAGCTCTTAGAGCATGAATTTTTAAGCTTTCAAATAAATCTTACCATGTAGTTTTTTGGTAAGATACCTGTCCTTTTTTAAATAAAAGTCTTGTGATTTTTTTTTTCTCTTAAAGACAAGATCTGGCTGTGTAACCCATATTAGCCTTGTATCCTCCTACCTTTGCTCCCCAATTTTAGATACAAGTGTGTCCCCATTCCTGGCAATTCTTTACAGTTCTTTCTGAGATAGGATCTCCCTCTGTAGCCCAGACAGCCTCCAAATGTGCAATCCTGTTGCCTTAGCCTCTCCAATGGTAGAAGTTTAGGCGTGAGCCTCCCTACTTAGCATGGAAGTTTATGATACACTAAAAACATGTGATAGACATAAAATCTAATGTAAAGTTATCTATTAAGTATGAAGCTATTGCTTTATATAAGTTATATATATAAAGTTAGAGCAACAATACAAAGAATAAAATGGTAGTTTTGGAAGTTCTTTTTTGTTGTTGTTGTTTTTGTTTGTTTGTTTGTTTGTTTTTTCGAGACAGGGTTTCTCTGTGTAGCCCTGGCTCTCCTGGAACTCACTCTGTAGACCAGGCTGGCCTCGAACTCAGAAATCCACCTGTCTCTGCCTCCTGAGTGCTGGGATTAAAGGCGTGCGCCACCACGCCTGGCTAGTTTTGGAAGTTCTTAACTACCCTTCTTTGACATTATGATTTGAATTTTATTTCTTAGAATTGCTAAGTATGTTTTAAATTTCTAAAAATAGTTGAAGTGTTTTTATATTTACTGTATTTGGTCATACAAGTAATAGGTGGTTTTAATAGAACATTAAAAACAGAAAACGTATGAAGAATGACATTAAAATAGTTTATAAACCCAGGGAGTATTTATGCTTTTTTATTTTTCTGACACCTTTATAAATATTCATTGTCAAAATAATGTCAAAGATGAGCTATCTGCTTATAATTTATTAAGTTTGAAGTTTGCATATCATTTTATTTTGAAATGATGTAAACATAGATTAAATTGTAGTTTTTAGTAGACACTTTGATGTTTTCATCTTCTCTCTTAGGCATCTGTGAGTTTGTATTTTATTCTAGAGTATATGCGCTGTTTATACTATTGAGATAATGACTAAGATATACAAACACAATGTTTCAGAGTGCTTTGTAACAGTGAGGAAGGCAGAGATGAGATGGAAGACAGCCTCAGAGAAGAGCCAAGGCTCTCTAGCGATCCCTGACTTCTCACTCTGCCCAGTGACTGTCTTCACTTGCTGCCTCAGAAGAAAGCCATTTCATCTTTGTTAAAGCGCATCAATTAGTAGATTTCCTCCTAAGTTGAGTCCTAAATTGCATTTTCTTTTTTTTTAATCCATTGGTTTGAGTTTTTCAATCTAAAGCAAAATAGAACAAAGTATTTCAGCTGTTTTTCTAATTTTCTTGACATCTAGGAATTACTCCAAATTCATATCTTTTTTTCTCTTTTGCAGGTACGTGATATGTGTGTAGTATTTGTGTTTAAATTTTTTTGTCTCTGCCAGTGTGTGTAGATGTGAATACATGTGAGAGGCCTGAAGTTGATGTCTGAACTCTTCCTCGGTCACTCTCCACCTTGTCAGGGACTTCAGCTGAATCTAGAGCTATAGCTAGTCTAGTTCTCAAGCTTCCTTTGGGGCTCCTCTGGTTCTGCCTTGTGAGCACTGTGAATGTAGGTGGATTACTGAGCCCACCTGACATTTGCATGATATCAGGGCACCTAAAAAGCTTATCCTCATGTTTCCTACTTAACCAGTGAGTTCACCCCAAAGATATATTTTGGGGGTGGAGTGGCCAGTGATGGGGATTGAGTTCAAGGCCTTCTGAATTCTAGGGGAATACTTTGTTATTGAGCTACATCAATATTCTCTGACATTTTTTTGTGTGTATTTTAAATGTACATTTATTTTATGAGCCAGTAAATATATGTAATTAAACTAACATGGTTATATTTGATTTGTTAAAATATGGTATAAAGTTTGGAACTACTCTTATATTTTAGAGTTCTTCCAGCTATTGATGGCTCATTTTTTATAGCTTATTTTCCAGCTAAGAAGTCTTATGAACATTTTCACTTGGTCTTATTTGTTGTAGTTTCAATTCCCAGAAGGTGGTCTCTAGATAATCATTGTTCTTGATGTGGACTGTCAGGGTAGGAGATGATTTTGTGAGAATAAACTCTGCTGTTATGCTGTATGGACAATTTATTTAATCACTCTTTTATTTATGTGTTTAGATTCTCTACAACTAACAAGTAATGCTTGGTGAATACTTAATGCGTCACTATTTCTGTAGAATGAGAACTGGTAAATAAATGAATATTTAGTGCCTCTGATATATATTGATAATTCATCTTCTACAGGTATTATATCAATTTATAGAACCACTATAAGTAGATGAGAGCCAAGTGGTAGTGGCGCATGCCTTTAATCCCAGCACTCAGGAGGTAGAGGCAGGAGGATCTCTGTAAGCTTGAGGCCGGCCTGGTCTACAGAGTGAGTTCCACGACAGGCAGGGCTATACAGAGAAACTATGTCTGGAAAAAATTAAAGAAAAAAGAAATAAATGAGAAATTCATGTTACTATATTCTTGGTCAAAATTAGCTATATTACTGGGGATTAATATCTTATTTTACTCTTTTATAATTAGATGGCCAAAAATAAGATTTGTAATTGTTTTATTTTTGCTCTCTTTGATTCTTGATATTGTAATTTGTGCAACTAACTTGTTTTTCACTGAAGACCGTCTACCTTACATGTCACAAATATGCCCTCTTTTTCTGTAGCCTCGCTTTCTGTGGTTTCACTTGCTTGTTATTAACAAAGTCTGAAAATACTAAGTAGAAAATTCTAGTGTTGACCTCATGTTTTAAGTTGCATGCTATTCTGAGTAGCACCGTGAATTCTACTGGTGTTCCATGCAGAGCACAAATCATCCCTCTGTCCAGCATGTCCATGCTGCAGTGCCTATCTGCCTGTTAGTCACTTAACTGTCTGAGTTCCCAGTTGACAGACTGAGTGTGGTGTAATAGTGCATGTGTTAGGCAACCTCACTTTACTTAATAATGGTCCCAAAGTGCAAGTGTAGTGATACAGTTTAGACAAGTCCTGAAATGTTTTCTGTAAGTGAATATCTTGACTTAATAAAGAAAGAGAATCATATGGTGATGTTGGTATGGTAAGAATCAATCTTCTGCACATAAAATTATGAAGGAGTAAAAGAGAAACTTAATCAGATTTTGCTTTTGAATCCCAGGCTTCAAAATTTATTGCTGCGCTGTATTGTAAGTGCTTAGTAAGATACCAAATGTGTATGTGCACATATAAAGAGAAGAGTAATTCTAGCGCTTAGTATTGCCAAGGTTTTAGGTATCTATTGACAGGTCTTGGATATTTTCTCTGCAGATAAGTGACAAGGGTAATGGTGAGAGACCAAATCTTTTGGGTTCAGACTCCATCTTAGAGAACCTGACCTACTGGTTGAGCTCAAGTAAACTAACAGGCCGCTACCTAGCACCAGTTCTGGGCTACTCCTCCAACCTGCATCTATCACCAGTTTCCACATTATTCTCCAACAGATCTGCACCTCCAGGTTACAAGCCCATCCCTGACACTTCACTTCCTAGCAACCACCGAGCAGGAGGAAAGCAGAAGTGAAGTTTATGGTTTGGCTCCCAGAGCCAGCTGGTTTTTGGTTTTTTTTTTTTTGGTTTTTCCAGAGAGGGTTTCTCTGTGTAGCTCTGGCTGTCCTGGAACTCACTTTGTAGACCAGGCTGGCCTTGAACTCAGAAATCCACCTGCCTCTGCCTCCCGAGTGCTGGGATTAAAGGCGTGTGCCACCACGCCAGGCGCCAATTACGTTAAAGACCATAATGGCCCTCCAATCAGTTGTGTACCATGGTAGATACCCTTTCTTGCCTTTATAAATGCTTGCCTAAAACTAGGCTCAGGTCTCCACCTTCCTGCTGTGTCAGGGTTGGCTGGGAGCCTAAGCTGGAGCCTGATTAAAGAGACCCTAATGCGATAGCTTTGGAATTGGCTCCTTAGTGGTCTTTGGGGTTCATGAATGTTTCCTGGCACAACAATGGCTACTCGATTGTTCTAACACTGCGTATTCAGTATCCGCTGAGTACCTTCTTCCTTGATTTAATTTTTGAGTCAAAAATAAATGTTGAAGTATTAAGGCATTTGATTCTCTATAGGAAAGAAAGAAAGAGAACCTTAATATTGACAAAGTTGATTTAGTATAATACTAGTATCAAAATGAAGATCAGTAGACTCTGCAGAAATATAATTTTACTGGGTTAAAGTTACGATTTATTTGTATTTAAGAATCTTTTTTTTTTTTCGAGACAGGGTTTCTCTGTATAGCCCTGGCTGTCCTGGAGCTCACTTTGTAGACCAGGCTGGCCTTGAACTCAGAAATCCGCCTGCCTCTGCCTCCCGAGTGCTGGGATTGAAGGCGTGCGCCACCACCGCCCGGCCTTGTATTTAAGAATCTTACCAAATTTTTTCTTCTGGTGTATTTCTTAAATGATTCAAATTGCTCTATATCTCTTGAGTGTTATGTGTATGCACATGTACGTTTGGGCTTTATAATTACATAGAATATATACATAGATAAATTGTTTATATCTCTACCTCTGGTAGGTAGATTTCATATATATATATGTAGATTCTATACACACACACACACACACACACACACACACACACACATATTAAGTGAATGAGGATAAATCAATTTCCAAGCATTTTGTTTTAAATATTTTCCCTGTAATTAGATAAAACCCCACAAGATGGCACTCATTATCCATTTTCTCCTTATCCTATTTCAGACTTGACCAGGTAATTTAAAGATTATGACTGGATAATATAGGACCATAATTAAATATTTATATTCTTACTAGGTAGTAGAGATGCAAATGTTTGCAGCCAGATGTTTCTACTTCATTTTATAATTACAAATATTTCCCAGTATTATAGGAGAATAATATTTTTATATTTTAATACCCTTTCTGGTACCCAAGTCACTTCTGGTGTTTAATTCGGTGTACAAGTCTGATTCCAAAGAACTAAATAAGACCTCTGTGGCTTGAAGAATAAATTTGCCCCTAAGTATTTGTGTCATTGTCACTGTTTTAATAACTTCTGAGGAAAGTAGAACTCAAGACTCTAAGCAAAAATTTAAAGAAATACCACTGACTTAAAAAAAATTTTCTGGAATGCATAAAAGAGCATTGTAAATATAAGTTGGCTGAGGCTGTGACTGTCTGAGGGAACGACAACAACAAGAACACAGGCATGGTGGGATCAGTATGTTGTGAAATCTTTGGACTGGAAGAAAAGGTTCTTTAAAAATATTTTGCCCAGGCAAAATGCTACACAAGTATCCAATCATGAAACAGTTGTGCTTTCCCATTGGGATCTGTATGCTAACAAAATAACCATATTTAGTGATACATGGAATAGTTCTTGACTGTAGTAAAGAGAATGTTTAATGCATTGAAGATAGTATAGTTACTAAATGAGCTATTATGATTGCTCAATGTTGCAATGAACAGTGTTACTTTTTTTTTTTTTTTTTTTGACAAAATAATACTGAGGTTTGGAGAGACTGGATTCTAGATTTAGCTGAGTCACTTACATGACCTTTCCCTATCTGGCCTTACAAAGAGTCCCATATGAAGGATTGAATTAAATTGTTTCTTAGGTCTTTTCCAGATCCAGTATTAAACGATTATTTTTTCATGAGAAAGAGTATTAGACAAGTGCACTCTTGTGGAATTTTGTTATACTTTTGAAAGTTATACATGTGAGATAATTGAATCTGTGTGGAGAAGTATCTTTCCCAGTTGAATGTTGCACATTTGTTTTTATACCATGTGAAGACTTGCTTACTTGTTTATTCTGTGGAAGTGTGTGTCTATGTGTATGTGTTGGGGGTGGGGGCAGCAAGAGTTTCTTTTCAGATAGCTGCAGTTATGTCTTGTTTAGAGAATTTGGTTATCTGCATTTAACCTCTTTTTTTAAAAATTAGATATTTTCTTTATTTACATTTCAAATGTTAACCCCTTTCCTAGTTTTCCCTCTGAAAATCCCCTACCCCCTTCACCTCCTCCAGCTCCCCAACCCACACACTCCAATTTCTGGTCCTGGAGTTCCCCTATACTGGGTACAGAGCCTTCAGAGGACCAAGGGTCTTTCCTCCCATTGATGACCTACAAGGCCGTCCTCTGCTACATATATAGCTAGAGCTGCAAGTTCCACCACATGTTTTCTTTGATTGGTAGTATAGTTCCAAGGATCTCTGGGGGTACTGGTTAGTTCATATTGAACTAACTTCTGTGGGGCTTCAGACCCCTTCTGCTCCCTGGGTACTTTCTCTAGCTCCTTCATTGGGGACCTTATGCTCCGTCCAATGGATTACTGTGAGCATCCACTTCTGTATTTGCCAGGCACTGGCAGAGCCCACAGGAGAGTTATATCAGGCTCCTGTCAGCAGGCTCTTGTTGGCATCTGCCTTGTGTCTGGGTTTGATGGTTGTTTATGGGATGGATCCCTAAGTGGGGCAGTCTCTGGATGGTTATTCCTTAAGGGTCTGCTCCGAACTTTGTCTCTGTAACTCCTTCCTTGGGTATTTTGTTCCCTCTTCTAAAAAGGATTCTGAGCTTCTGGGCTAATATCCACTTATCAGTGAGTGCATATCATGTGTTTGTGTGTGTGTGTGTGTGTGTGTGTGTGTGTGAGAGAGAGAGAGAGAGAGAGAGAGAGAGAGAGAGAGAGAGAGATATTGGTTTACCTCACTCAAGATGATACCCTCCAGATCCATCCATTTGTCTAAGAATTTCATAAATTCATTGTTTTTAATAGCTGAGTAGTACTCCATTGTGTAAATGTACCACAGTTTCTGTATCCATTCCTCTGTTGAGGGACATCTGGTTTTTTTCCAGCTTCTGGCTATTATAAATAAGGCTCCTATGAACATAGTGGAGCAAGTGTTCTTATTACCAGTTGGAACATCTTCTGGGTATATGCCCAGGAGAGATATTGCTGGATCTTACGGTAGTACTATGTCCAATTTTCTGAAGAACTGCCAGACTGATTTCCAGAGTGGCTGTACCAGCTTACAATCCCATCAGCAATGGAGGAGTGTTCCTCTTTCTCCACATCCTCGCCAGTATCTGCTGTCACCTGAATTTTTGATCTTAGCCCTTCTGACTGGTGTGAGGTGGAGTCTCAGGGTTGTTTTGATTCGCATTTCCCTGATGATTAAGGATGTTAACATTGTTTTAGGTGCTTCTCAGCCCTTTGGTATTCCTCAGCTGAGAATTCTTTGTTTAGCTCTGTACCCCATTTTTAAATAGGGTTGTTTAGTTTTCTGGAGTCTGACATCTTGAGTTTTTTGGGGGGGAGGTTTTTTTTTTTTTTTTTTTTTTTTTTTTTTTGACACAGGGTTTCTCTGTATAGTCCTGGCTGTTCTGGAACTAACTTTGTAGACCAGGTTGAGTTCTTTATATATATATTGAATATTAGACCCATATCAGATTTAGGATGGGTAAAGATCTTTTCCCAATCTGTTGGTTGTCTTTTGGTCTTATTGACAGTGTCCTTTGCCTTACAGAAACTTAGCAATTTTATGAGGTCCCATTTGTTGATTCTTGATCTTACAGCACAAGCCATTGGTGTTCTGTTCAGGAATTTTTCCCCTGTGCCCATATCTTTGAGGCTCTTTCCTACTTTCTCCTCTATAAGTTTCAGTGTCTCTGGTTTTATGTGGGGTTCTTGGATCCACTTAGACTTGATCCACTATCCTGGAACTCACTTTGTAGACCAGGCTGGCCTCGAACTCAGAAATCTGCCTGCCTCTGCCTCCCAAGTGCTGGGATTAAAGGCGTGTGCCACCACTCCTGGCTCCAATTGCCCTTTCTAGCTCTGTGAAAAATCGAGTTGGAATTTTGATGGGGATTGCATTGAATATGTAAATTGCTTTTGACAATATTTTGACTATATTGATCCTACCAATCCATGAGCATGAGAGATTTTTCCATCTTCTGAGATCTTTGATTTCTTTCTTCAGAGACTTGAAATTCTTAACATACAGATCTTTTACTTGCTTGGTTAGAGTCAATCCAAGGTATTTTATATTATTTGTGGCGATTTTGAAGGGTGTTATTTCCCTAATTTCTTTTTCAGCCTATTTATCCCTTGTGTAGAGAAAGGCCAGTGATTTGTTTGAGTTAATTTTATATCCAGCTACTGAACTTAACTTGTTTATCAGGTTTAGGAGTTCTCTAGTGGAATTTTTGGGGTCACTTATATATACTATCATATCATCTGCATAACATCGCAAATGCTGCTCCCTCCCAGCCCCTCCCTCATAGAATCCCTACCCTGCCTCGCATACCACCTCCCCTTCTCTCTGAGAGGGTAGGGACCACCCTGGGTAGCTCACCACTCTGGCATGTCTCAGCCTGATTAGTACATCCTCTCTCACTGAGGCCAGACAAAGCAGCCACAAAAACTAAGCATCCTGACTGCTACATATGTGTGCCTTGTGTGTGTGCTCGTGCCAGCCCATTTATGTTCTTCTGTTTGTGGCTCAGGCTCCCAGGGGTTGAGGTTTGTTGACTCTGTTGGTCTTCATGTGGGATTTCTATCTACTTGAAGGTCTTTGATCCTTTCCCCATCTCTTCCATGAGTGTCCCGGACCTCACCTTCATTTAATGTTTGGCTGTGGTATCTGCATCTGTTTCAGTATGCTGCTGGGTGAAGCCTCTCAAAGGACAATTATGCTAGGCCCCTATCTGCAAGCATAACAGAATATCATTAATAATGTCAGGGATTGGTGCTCTTCATGGGATGGGGTTTGAGTTGGGCTGGTTATTCGTTGGCCTTTCCTTTGGTCTCTGCTCCATCCCTGAATTTCTTTTAGACAGGATAAGCTTTGGGTTGAAAGTTTTGTGGGTGGGTTAGTTTCCTTATCTCTCCCCTGACTGGCTGGCTGTTGGAGGTGGCATATTTAAGTTCTGTGCCCTCATCATTTAGGCATCTTGGCTAAGGCATTGACTCCCCTATCCCAGGTCTCTGGGACTTCCTAGAGATCTGTTTCCTGCCCCTTACTCTCCAGCTGCAGATTTCCATTCATTCTTCTGGCCCTCTGGGTCTCTCTCCTCTCTCTCCTTGCACCTGATCCTGCCTTCACATTCATCTCCCTCTCTCCTCTTACACCCATTTTCCTCTGTCTCCTGTTATTATTTTGTTTCCCTTTCTAAGTATGATTCAAGCATCCTTGCGGATCTTTCTTCTTGTATAACTTCTTTGGGTCTGTAGAATGTATCATGGGTATTCTGTATTTTATGGCTAATATCTAGTGATAGTGATCAGTGAGTACATACCATGTATGTCCTTTTGCGTCTGGGTTATCTCACTCAGGATGATATTTTCTAGTTTCATCCATTTGCCTGTAGAATCCATGATGTCCTTGTTTTTAATAGCTAAATAGTATTCCATTGTGTAAATGTACCACATTTTCTGTCTCCATTATTTGGTTGAAGGACATCTGGTTGTTTCCAGTTTCTGGCTATTAAGAATAAAACTGTTAGGAACATAGTGAAGCATGTGTCCTTGGGGTATGGTGGAACAGCTTTTGGGTATATGTCAGGAGCCATCTAGGATAGGCTAAGGCTAGCAGGTGGTCTTCCTGGGGGTGGCTCACTACTTTTGTATGGTCTGCAACGGGTGAACTCTATGAGGCAAAGTCCCAAAGAGATTTTATCTTGGGACTGATTCTTGCCACTGATATACCTTTCCTGTCATTATTAAATTAATCTGATAGTCCCTGGGCACTAGCCTACCCTCTTGATTAGATTTTGTACAGATCAACATAAAGATGAACTTTAATGAATTAACACTGTTTAATTGAATTAATGATTTTATAGAATTTTTGATTTGATGCAAATAACTTTAGGAAGAAAGTTTTTAGAGGTGGTTTTAGTTGCTCTGCTAGAAAGATATAATGAAGTTAGAATCAAGATTAGAATGTGCCCACTCTTCATAATAGTAAGTAAAGGCTGCTTAATAGGCGTGGTGACGCATGCCTTTAATCCCAGCACTTGGGAGGCAGAGGCAGGCAGATTTCTGAGTTCAAGGCCAGCCTGGTCTACAAAGTGAGTGCCAGGACAGCCAGGGCTATACAGAGAAACCCTGTCTCGAAAACAACAACAACAACAACAACAACAACAACAACAAAATACAGTGAGCTTACATAATCTCACTAAAAAGAGAAAAAGACTTGGAACAAATTTGTGTTCAAGGAAAGACATTTAGGTTCAAGATAAGCCACAGGTGTGCACTATGATAAGGCAGGACCATGTAAAAACTGTTGCTTTGAACTTATAATGAGCATATAGAACAAAACACTGTTTTAAACTTAATATCAGCATTCTTCTATAACTCCCATTTTATGCAACATTTTATCTCTGAGATAATTTTCTAAGAACTTTTGTCTAAGAAGATATAAAAAGACCAAAGAAAAGAAATAAGAATTGTGGCTTGGGTGGATCTGCCCCATCCATCCATCCATCCATCCATCCATCCATCCATCCAAATGTATATGTCTGTTGTTTATATGTATGTGTATGAAGGTGTATGTGTATGCATGTAAGCATGCATGAACATTTGTGGAGTTGATGGGACAGATGACTAGGCCTTGCCAGAGTGTGTGTATATATGAATGTATGTCTAAAAACTATAAAGAGCTAAAAACAATAAATAAAAGCTACTTTTTACTTCACATGGTGTGTGTGTGTGTGAGTGTGTGTGTGTGTGTTTTCTGTGTGAGTGACTTCCTCTTTCTTTTCTGGTTTACAAAGAGTTAACCAGCCAAGTCAGTAAGGGGGCTCCTGACTGCTTGATCAGAGAAGGGAACTCTAACAATAAAACCTTTACCTTATGCCACCTCTCTCACCTCTGTTAGTGACATATGTCAATAGGTCCAGAGCCTGTAGTGTCTTGCTTTATAAACTAGCAGAAATAGTTATATTATATCACTGGAAAGCATCCTGGCCTTCTTTCTGTCTCCACTGAGCATAATAGCCATTCTTCTCTTGTACTGTTCGTTATTGTTTTTAGTGGGTTCTGTTAGTGGATCATTTATGTGTCTCTCCCTCCATCTGTCCATCCATCATTTGTCCATCTTCCCATTTAATATATACTTTGATTAAATTTCTACATGAAACAACTTTAGTAGAGACATGTCTCCTTTGCCTTTTTGGTAATGAATCCTATACCTGCATTGTGTACTCCCACCTCCACTGTGTGTGTGTGTTTTGGAGGCCAGGCAGGTTATGAATGCCCACTTTTTCTAAATTTTAGTTCCTGGTTAGAACCCCATTTCTTTATTCTTTGCCAATTCTTACATTAGGCTAAAAACAGAGGCTGAGAGAGTTCACAAGCCATCATATGTGTGTGAACTCTCTCTCTCTTTTTGTTATCGTGTTTCCATAAGATCTCAATAGAATTGTATAATGAGTCTCCATCATTCAGATTCAGTAATTAACAATGTTTTGAGAATGCTTTTTTTATTTGCCTGCCTTTTTATTTCTTTTCCTAGACTATTTAAAAGTAGCCCCAATATGTGATTTTACTTGTGAATATTTCAGAATGCATTTCTTAACTTATGAATTTGAAACATGTCACAACAGCTTGAGTCTTGTAAAATTTTTTTATAACTTAGTTTTTACTTACAGGAAACTTCTGTAGTGGAAAGATGATAAGAAATGAAGAAGAAGTTAGGGTATGGAAATGGGATTGGAGCTTTATCAGTGAAGGCCAGAATTGTTTGTTAAAGGAATTTTCATTCATTTACTACATGGAGAACATCTAGTAAGATAATCTAAATTTTTATTCCACACTGTTACTGTGTTATGCCTAATTTCATTCACAAGTAAATGTTCTTTGGCTTTGCAACATTGGGCTGAGCCTTAAGGATTTTCATCATATATCTAAAGGTGAGGAGTTTTTTTTTGTTTGTTTGTTTGTTTTTCTCTTTTTCTCGAGACAGGGTTTCTCTGTGTAGCCCTGGCTGTCCTGGAACTCACCCTGTAGACCAGGCTGGCCTTGAACTCAGAAATCCTCCTGCCTCTGCCTCCTGAGTGCTGGGATTAAAGGCGTGCAACACCATGCCCAGCTGGTAAGGAGTTTTTAACAATCAAATCACATAAAACACTCACCAACTTGTCACTTTAGTCTAGGCTATTTTAGAGAATAGAATTAGGAGGTCTGAATTTCTGTATTTTATTTTTGAGAATTTTGTGTCTATATAGAGAGTGAAATATGATAATATCTACAGCCATTTCCATTTTGCTCTTCCAACACCTTCCACCTCCCTCCAACATATCTCCCTCTCAAATTCATGTCTTTTTTGTTTGCTTTTTTTTTGTTTGTTTGTTTTTTCGAGACAGGGTTTCTCTGTGTAGCCCTGGCTGTCCTGTGTAGACCAGGCTGGCCTCGAACTCAGAAATCCGCCTGCCTCTGCCTCCCAAGTGCTGGGATTAAAGGCGTGCGCCACCACGCCCAGCTCATGTTTGCTAGTTTTGATAAGCTATTAAGTCCATTAGTGCTGCCCACATGTTTATGAGTGTGGGACTATCCACTGGAGCAAGAAAACACCTTTAATGGTTACATGTCCTCCCTCCCAAAGTGATTCTTTCTCTTCTCGCCATTATCACCTTCAAGGAGCTCTACAATAATGTGTAGAACCTGGAGAACAACTTACCCATCTATGCTGGTAAATAGTAATTTGAGTTACTATTGCTATGACAAGCACCGTGTCCAAAAGCTGGCTGGTGAGGAAAGGTTTATTTGGCTTAGAATTCTGCATCTATAGTTCACCACGGAAGGAATTCAGGACAGGAGCTCAAACAGGGCAGGAACCTGGAAACAGGAACTTATGTAGAGTCCACAGAGGGGTACTGCTTACTGGCCTGCTTTCTTATAGAACCCAGGACCATCAGCCCAGAGATGGCACCACTCACAATGGGTTGGCCCTCCCACAGCAATCAGTAACTAAGAAAGTGTCTTACAGGCTTGCCTACAATCTTATGGAAGCATTTTCTTAATTGAGGTTCCCTTCTCTTAGATGACTTTGGTGTGTGTCAAGTTGACATAAAACTACTCACCATAGCTGAAATTTTTGGCTAGGTTGTTCTGTGCAGGTAACCATAGTTGTTGCTTTGAGTTAATGAGTGTAATAGTCATGTCATATCTAGAAGATAGTAAACACAACATTTTTTGCCACTGGCTTACATTCTTTCCATTTGCTCTACTGAGATGCTGAGGTGCTCCCTGAGCCTGGTGGTGGTGGTATAATTAAGGCTTAGAACGGAGTCTTATTTTTTTTTTTTTTACCATGTTGACAAGGTACACAAGTCTCTTTTGACTGTTGCTCCCTGAAACTTCCTTGACAAAGGTTGAGAGCATCTCAGGCCTATGTCTATAACATAAATATTTACAAGGCAATTTGGCAGCATGATCATTATTTATCAAAAACCAGTAAGTTGTACACTAGAGTATATGACCTTCCCAGCCATGGATTTTGACCAAAGGTATAGCATGATATTCCCTTTTCTGGAGCAGGCCTCAAATATAATCAGAATGATGTTAGTCATTCCATAACAGTCATGCGACTATGGCACCAGTGGATGTATCTTACCTGGCAGGTTGGTATTGTAGCATGCAGAGATGAGTGATGGATAACATCATTGATGTCCCCTGTCCTCCAGCAGCCTGAATTTCACCTTCTGGCACTATGACAGTTACACAGAAGGCAAGAAACTTCCTGGTCAATTTGAAATTATTTTTTTCTCTGTCCTACTGCCAAAGTATGTGGTGTCTTCAGCAGTAGGGTCTTTAAGGTGTAATATTGCTGTTTCTTATTATTTTATGTGTTTTGCCTATATGTTTGTGCACCATGTATGTGTTTGGTGCCTGCAGAGGTCAGAAGGGGGGGTGTTTGATCCCCTGAAACTGGAGCTACAGACATGAGCTGCCATGGGGGTTCTGGGAATCAAACCCAGGTCCTCTTGAAGAGTAGTCAGTCCCAAAAGAGTGCTCTTATTGGGGGAGACATCTCTGTAGCCCAGCACCAGGGTCTTACTAAGCATGTAGTTATTGTGCGTAACCAAGGCACTGACAATAGCCTGGGTTGTTCTGGAGACCTCTGGAGCCTCCTTGACCAGGTGCTCATAGGGAAGTCCCATGCCTTATGGGGCAGTTTCTATTTTTTCATCTTCTGGGAGTGACATTGCCCAACTAGGGTAATTCCATTTGAACTTTAGAAAAAGTTGTATTTGTAATTAGTTTACTAACTAATACATAGGCATATGTATGCCTTCATAAACATAGGCATTTTCATACACACTTAGTTTGGGTTTCTCTTCGTTCAGATTCAGCCTCATAGGTTTGTTTAACTTTTGATTATATGTTCTTCTAATTATGGATGCCTTTATCTATACTGAGAACTCCCGTTCTCCCAAATATATATATTACAGACTAAAATAGACTGTTACATAAAAATCTATTTGATTTATTAATCCACATTATACATCTAACATATATGTATAATTGTTAAGCAAACAATGCTAATATTATCACTAACATTGGGATCATTAGATATGTACACTAATATTCTGAAATAAAATCACTTGAAGTATTTTTTTCATGTATGGTTAAGTTCTACCTAGACACATATTTAGGTTTCTTGATTTTCTTTTCTTTTTGGGGGGGAGGGGAGTTGAGATAGGGTTTCTCTGTGTAGCCCTGGCTGTCCTGGAACTTACTCTGTAGACCAGGCTGGCCTTGAACTCAGAAATCTATCTGCCTCTGCCTCCCAAGTGCTGGGATTAAAGGTGTGCGCCACTGCTGCCAGCTTGATTTTATTTTCAATTTTAAGATATGTTTTAAAACATTTTTCTTTTATATTTAAGTAAAAGTTTGTATCAATAAAGTTAAATCAGTAGAGCAAGATTACTAAAAAAGCCCAATTTTTCCTAGGTATAGAACAGTCCACTTGTGCTTTAGCCTAGCCTCGCCTCGCCTTGCCTCGCCTCGCCTCGCCTCGCCTCCCCTCGCCTCCCCTCCCCTCCCCTCCCCTCCCCTCCCCTCTTTTTCTTTCATAACTTATCTCTGTTGTTTCTTTTCTATCAGCATCTGATTTTAAGTACTATTCTTTTACTCTAGTAAATTAATCAGCAAACTTACTATAAATTTTTTCATCCTTGGCTTAGTTTTTGTTTGTGGTATTGGATGTATGTTGTTAGAGACTATAACCATTACCTTCTGTGTTCTATTCCCTGTAACCATTGTTTAGTCTTAGTTCTGTAAGTAAATGTACAGCTAATGATTACAGTAAGTTCTTAAATAGAAATCTCCTCAGTCATTGGTGTTACATGGAGTTTGTTTTCTAACACATTTCTCTGGAAGGACTCTTGGGAGCATTCTTTGAGTTAATATATCCCCTAACAGATTTTTTCTGGCCTTTTTACTTGGAAACCATCATTTTGGTTATATATAAAAATCCCTGGTTTACATTTTCAACCCTTGGGTATCTCTAGCCTGTTATTTTATTATTGCCCAGAATAAAATATTGGTGTTGAAAAGTGATGATAAATTAGATCTTCACCCTTGTAAGTAATTTGGTCTTTTTGTCTGTGCAAAGGGGTTTTTCCTTAAAAATATTTACTTTTATTAGTTTTAATTGATGTGTGTGTGTGTGTGTGTGTGTGTGTGTGTGTGTGTGTGTGTGTATGTACTCCAGAGGTGAAAGGTGTTATATTTCACTGGAGCTGAACTTAAAGTGCTGGTGATCTGCTTCATATGGGAGATGCGATCTGAACTTGGGTTCTTTCTAAGAGCAGCACATGTTACAGAAGTATATCTTCCATCGTAACTGCTGAACAATTTCTTCTGGCACTTTGCTCTTTGTTTTGTTTTGTTTTGTTTTGTTTTGTTTTGTTTTGTTTTGAGACAGGGTTTCTCTGTGTAGCCCTGGCTGTCCTGGAACTCACTTTGTAGACCAGTCTGGCCTCGAACTCAGAAATCCACCTGCCTCTGCCTCTCGAGTGCTGGGATTAAAGGCGTGCACCACCACGCCCGTCTGTCACTTTGCTTTTTTAATGCAGTATTTTAGTAGGAAAAAAACCATCTATATATGTCATGGTGATACAACATGTCATTTTAACATATAGTTTAATTTTTGCTGAAGAATTTTAATTAATTTTTTTTAATATCTATTTTGTTCCACTATGTTGATTTTTTTTTTTTTAGGAACTTCTATCATACTTGTGTTAGATCTTTCTTAAACCTGTTTTGATATGTGTGGTTTTTTTTTAAACAATCTTTTTATTTTATTTTTCTCTTTATTTAAAATTTATATTATCTTTTGAAAAATCAGTTTTTAAGACTATTTTTAAAATGTTTATTGAATCTGTTCTTTGACAATTTTATAAATATGTAAATTTTTGCTACTATGGCCCCTACCTTTTTTATTTTTCCTGTCATCCCTACCCACTTCCTTATGCCCACAATTCCCCTCTTTTTCTTTTCTTTTTTTTTTTTCTATTTTTTAAAAGATTTATTTATTTATTACATGTAAGTACACTGTAGCTGTCTTCAGACACTCCAGAAGAGGGCATCAGATTTTGTTACGGATGGTTATGAGCCACCATGTGGTTGCTGGGATTTGAACTCGGGACCTTTGGAAGAGCAGTCGGCGCTCTTAACCACTGAGCCATCTCACCAGCCCAATTCCCCTCTTTTTCAAGATTTCCTTAATAGTTTTATTATTTTTGGATTTCATATTTTAAATTTCAAAGTATCAGCTAATATAAATAAAAATTTTAAGTTTATAATTTTATTATTTTAGAAATTATGATTATGTCATTTTTCTTCTTCCTCTTCCCTGCTCCTACCCCTTCCAACCACCCTACTTGCTGAATCTCACATTCATGACCTTTTTTTACTTAATGTTTTTTACACACACACACACACATACACACACACACACACACACACACACACACACTATCTATCTATCTATCTATCTATCTATCTATCTATCTATCTATATACACACACATATATATTTATACTTATGTATATACCCAAATACATAAATAAAACCTGATCATCTTGTTTAACATTACTTGTAAATATATGATTTCAGGGATAACCACAATTCCCTTTGAAGCATTCGGGGTTTGTTGTTGTTGTTATTGTTGTTTTGAGACCAACTGAATTTAACCAGCATCAAGTGTGTGACTATGTCTTTTAAACAGTTAACTGGAGCTTAGTTGGTTTCCAGGTAGTGCACACCTGAAGACATGACTGCCCTTTTTTTCAGAATCCATCAATAGCTGGTAGCTTCGCAGGGAGGAGCAGGTCCCACAGGCCCCTCCCTGACTACCTGTTGATAGGTTCATTCCTGTGTAGATTTACTGAATACAGCCACAGCTGTTTTGAAGGCATGACTGCATTGGCTGTCCTTATCCAGAAGACAGCATTTCAGTCTATTTTCTGGCTCTTAGATTTCTTTCCTCCTCTTCCATGATGTATCCTGAACTTTAGGTAGGGCAGTGTGAAACTTAGTCCTCTTTAGGGCTGATCATTCAAACACCAGCTATTTTCAGCATCTTCAGCAGCTGTATGTCTCTGCATCCACCACCATTTATTGCAAAGAGATTTTTTTGCTTGCTTGACAGTATCTTTCATTCATTCAGGGGTTTTGTTGTGTGACATGCAAAGCAAGTTTATTTTCTATGAAGATTAAAAGATAAAACTACTAAACTATGGTTATACTGCTGAGTCACACAGGTTAGAAAAAGGTACTTCTATAGTTTGGTTATGGCTTGCGCATGTATGTACATCGGTGTGTGCATTGTGTACTTGTAGTTTGGTCCCCAGTGTGATGCTAATAAACAGGGACAAGATTTTAACAAATACTCACTGTGGGAGCTGGTCCTCTGAGTGCTGTGGCTTCTGGCCTTGCTATGTCTTCTTTTCATACATAATCCCATCTTGATACCACCTTCTGTGAGGAGACAGTATGCTTGTACTCATGAGACTCCCATGCTATTTGGAGTTGCAGGAAACAAAACTATGAAAAAAGTTATTTTTTGCCAAATATATACATGTATGTATGTATGTGTGTATGTATATATGTATATATATATGTATATACATGTATATGTATATATATGATTTCTTTATCCACTGGAGCATGGGAAACCTACATTGGTAACATCCTAAAAAAAGATACAAAAGAATAATTCTGCCACCCCACAGCTCTCAACTTCCAGTGAGGGATGGGGCCTGGAGAGAACCTTTCCATCCATGCCAAAAATTTGGCTTGACTTTTTTTGTTTGTTTGGTTTTTCGAGACAGGGTTTCTCTGTATAGCTCTGGCTGTCCTGGAACTCACTTTGTAGACCAGGCTGGCCTCGAACTCAGAAATCTGCCTGCCTCTGCCTCCCGAGTGCTGGGATTAAAGGCGTGCGCCACCACGCCCGGCTCTTGGCTTGATTTTTTTATTGTAATTTTTTATTCGTGAGATTTGTACATGTATATATAATGAAACATGATCTATTACTGTGACTCCCTTCCAAATTCCCTGAAATCCCCCTAACAAGGCTCCTTCCAAAATTCACATCATCTTCTTTTTTGTTTTTGATAGCCAACTAAATCCAACTAAATCCAACTGATGTTGCCCACGTATACACTGGTGTGATGGCTTGAATAGAATGGCCTGTATAGCTGTATAGCGTTGTGTACTTGAATGCCTGGTCTATACTTGGTGGACCTGTCTGGGAATTAGGAAGTATGGCCTTGGAGGAAGTGTGTCACTGGGGTGGGCTTTGAGGTTCCAAAAGCCAGTGCCAGGCCCAGTGTGTCTTTCTGTTGCTGTCTCTGGGTAAGATATAAGTTCTTAGCTACTGTTTCAGCATCATGCCTGCTTGCTTGCTACCATCCTCCCTGTCAGGAGGGTCATAGACTCATCTTCTGAAACTGTGAAAAAAATACCCTAGTTCAATGCTTGGTTTTGTCAATTGCCTTGATCATGGTGTTCACATCGGTAGCACGGTAACTAAGGCACAGGTGTAGGGCCATCCACTGGAACATGGGGAATCTATCAAAGGCCATGCATTAAAAAAGAATGATTCTCCCCCTCCAGCAGCTATCAGCTGTCAAGTAAAGGTGGGACTTGGAGAGCACCTCCCCATAAATATGCCAGAATTTTGTCTGGATTGATGTTGTGCAGGTGGGCACTGCTGCTTTGGGCTGACGAGTGCCAAAGCAACAGCGTGACCAGAAGTCAGAGTTTCCTAGCACGCCCCTCAGCCTGCATCTTTTGTTTGAATCTGTTCCCTGGGAAATATTTTGGGGTTTTATTTGTTGAAGTTTTGCTGTTTAATTTTGTGAGTTTACAAAGTATGGACTGCTTTGGGTCCTTCAGACATTTTAAAAAGTATATTTATTTACTTATGATTTGTGAGTATGTGTGAATGGACACCTGTGTATACATAAGTTAAAAACAACTTATAGGACCTAGTTTTCTTCTTCTACCATGTTCCTCTGCAGTGATGGCGCTAGAGTTCATGTAGCATCTTGGCGATGCTGATTCTGTTGGTTCTGCGGACCTGCTCAGATGCACAGGATGCTATTACAACACCCTACCTGCACCTTTTATGGAATCAGTATTATGGAATGTCTTGTGTTTTCAACTATTTATATTATAAATGTAAACATCAAACAATGATACAGGATTTAGTTTTTTTCATTGATGATAGGTTAAAAACCAAGTTAGTATCTGGGGGTAGTTTAGTTACTGAACTTTTCCGACATCACTCTGTATTTTGTTTTTGTACACTCCCCCAAATTATTTTAAGAAATCTGCTTCTATTTTATGCATAAAGGTGATGCATGAAATCTAAACATCATCTGTAAGGCTTTGTAATACATGATAAAGCTGAAGTGAATTTAGGTCTAATATCTCTCTCTTCTCTTCTCTTCTCTTCTCTTCTCTTCTCTTCTCTTCTCTTCTCTTCTCTTCTCTTCTCTTCTCTTCTCTTCTCTTCTCTTCTCTTCTCTTCTCTTCTTTCTTTTTCCGAGACAGGGTTTCTCTTTATAGCCCTGGCTGTCCTGGAACTCACTTTGTAGACGAGGCTGGCCTTGAACTCAGAAATCCACTTGCCTCTGCCTCCCAAGTGCTGGGATTAAAGGCCAGCGCCACCATGCCCAGCCTCAGTTTCTTTTTATACTAAAATAAACTTCCTTATAAGGAAGTCTACTTGGAAATGAGATTTATATAAATGTTTTAAAACCAACTTCTTTTGGAATTCTTTTGAGTTTATGTTTATCTGGGATAATAAGCATGGAAGAGTTCATGTGTGCATGAATCTGTCTGTCTGTCTGTCTGTCTGTCTGTCTGCCTGCCTGTCTGCTCAGTTTACATGTATAACCATGCTCCTCTACTTTAAAGAAGATGAAATCTTAAACCAGAGCTGATGGTTTAGAGCTATAATCCCAGCTACTCAGGAGGCTGGTGCAGGAGTATTACAAGTTCAAGCATGAGCTACAAAGTGTCAGCTTGCCAATTTAATGAGATTCTGTGTCAACATAAAAAGTAAAAAGAAAACTAGGAGTACGATACAGTGGTAAAATGCTTGTTTTGCATGCTCAGAACCCTATGTCCAGCCCCACCGTAAAATACAAACTCTTGTAATTCTGCCTTTATACTAACAAGGCATTTAAATAGATGATTTTGGAGATTAACTTAAGCACAATTATCCTACTCTTGATATGATGTCTAGGTAGGATGGGTTTGTTTATAGTTTTAAAAACAAACAGAAGTAGATTGTGGGAAGCAGTGAATAAAGTGGTAAATGGATGAAACATTTCCACCAGCAGATGGCACCATAACATTTCTACAGCCTGTAACCCTTAGCTAGTCCCAATCAGAAAGTAGGCTTAAATTGGCCACACACCAAAGGAGGTGAGCACTATAACCTCAGCCCTTGAGAGTCCGAAACAAGGGCATTCTGAGTTTAAGGTCACTTAGGCTATCTAGCATGACTTTATGTCAAACAGATCTATTCACCTTAATTGAAGCTGGACACATAAAATGTATCAAATATTTCAGTCATTAATTATCATGATGTAAAATTACATATGTATCAAGTAATAGACTTCAGATATAAAATAAATAATAATCCTTTACGTATCCTACAGTACCTTCCACTAAACTCTGTCACAGTACCTACCCAATGGATATGTGTTCGTTTTCCTAGCCAAATAGTGAGGTCAAGGAAAGAATGTTATTTAATCTTTGGAGGGGAGAGAACCAAGTACCTGACTCATGATTGTCATTCAACAGATATTTCTTCCTTTTGCCCATTTCCCAGAGAATGTATTAGGTATTGTTTTGATCAGAGTATTGGTCACCTCAAAGCTTTTTAGTTCCTGTTAGCAAGAACATTTTAGACCCAATTCTTTTGAGGTTGGTGTATGTTCCATGGTACTTTTTAAAAATCATCTTTCAAAATATTTTTTCACATATGTGTTTAATTTTCACTCACATTTTATGATATGTTCCTGTATGCACACATATCATATTCTATGTTGTTGTATGTACACAAGTTCATTTTTTCTAACAGCTGTCCTCAGTTTACCTACCCATCTCTCTTTTGATGAGCATATAAGGGCTTCAAAATCCTCAATACTAAACAAACTACCCTCACTTAAATTACTTTATGAATCTTCTTTAAGTTGCCTGAAAGTTTGTGGTATTGCTGAATGTTGGAGAATATATACACCTAATTTTTACAAAATATGTATAGATAACTCTTTAGAATAGCTGTCACTTTGCATTCCTAGTAACCTGCAAGAAGTCTCCAGCCTCCTTCCATTGAACAATTAATCTTGTGCAGTATTTCCAGTTTTGCTAGTTAGATGGTAGAAAGTGAAAACATTTCTTGAGTGAAACAAACAAATCAACCTGGTCAGTTGAAACTCGAATCTCCTGAAGCTAAAGGAATTCAGGAGTGGAGGATCATGGGCGTAATAACCCTAGTGCTTGGAAGGCCGATGGAGGAGGAGCTCTACAAGTTTAAGGTCAGCTTGTCCTAGGATGTGTATTCTAGGTTATTCTGCACTAAACATTGATATACCATCTCAAAAACCAACCAACCAAATAAACAACTAAAAGCAAAACAAAAAAACAAACAGCAAACTTGCATAGTTTTCCCCATCGGATGAAGGTTTTCCACCATCTGAACTTTCATTGTTTATGCTTAGCATTAAAGTAAGTTCCAATATGTATTGTTAAGTATCTTAGAATCTGGAATCTAATTATCTGAAAACTGAGTCAAATAGGTCCAACTTATGTGGCATCCTTTGTCATCTAAATTTTTCCCCCTCTGGAACTAGAAAAAATAGGATTGTAGAGAGATTCAGGTTATGTTAACACTCTACTCCAAATCAGTGATTTGAAACTTCAGATGGTTTCAGTGTGTAGCCAGAGCTGATGATAATCACTGCCCTAGAATTTTAGGTTTTATCATTTTTCCTGATATAAAAAATATTATTTTAGTTTAAATATAAAATGACATTTTGTTATATTGGCTAGGTTTAATTAAGCCAAAGATGAATTTAAAATTTAAATATCTTTTGGAAATGAAACAGACTACAAGTCATTAGCACTGTGTCTAGGTGATCAGAAAGATGAGGGGAACTGGACGATTTTGGTGACAATCTGTTAAGGTTGAATTTAACTTACAGTGAACTAAGGAAGGACTTGGATTTGTTTACTGGGGGACACAGCTACTCCAAAGAATTAAGAGTAGATTCTACTTCAGGCAGAGATCTATATATGTACTTGCAAGTTCAGTCTTCTTATCCAATCATTGAGAAGTACACTGAACCACATAAGTACTGAGCCAACGTTTGTTTAACTCATTAAAATTAAGCACGTTATGATATTTTGAAAGGACAAAATATGTTATTAACTGTGGGAACCAAAGCAAGTGCAGTTATAGGCACTTTCTGAGGCCAGCAACACTCTGCTCTAGAGAAATGCTTTATTACAGGTTCACTTCTTCAATGTCAGGTTTCAGATATATTGATGCAAATAGGGTTTGTATATTTCACTTTCTCAGAAATTGATTTCAGTATTAATACTTAAGAACTGACTAGGGAAGTATGTGTAGAACTAACCTTCTGCCTACTTGTGTAGTTTATGTAGAACTAATCTTCTATTCTCTTAGACAGTTAATGAAACTCTACAACTGAAGGGCAATCTAAATTTGTTTCTCTGGAACACTAAATATTAAAGCCCTCAAGTATTTTTAATAACAAACATGCCAAAATGACAATCTAGTTATCAGTCTAAAGAACAGATTCTGGTTTCAGTTTCATCAAGAAACAGCTTGACCTTTGACTCCTGACTTTCTTACCTGAATTATGAGACTAAATTCTGTCATCTAGGCATAAAATGAAATACAATACTTTTTATTTATTACTGTAATATTTCAAAACCTTAGGGTTCAAGTGTATAGTTTCCTTCTACCCCATCTATGCAAATCACACTTATTTCCACAATGAAATTCAACCAGGAGAAGAAAAATTGTAAGTACAAAACGTATTACTTTAATTCTTACAACACATGTGGAACAGCTATCCTTATGTGCGTTGATCAGGTGGGTAAGTTGGAGCCTAGTAAGAATGAATGACTTGTCTAACAAAGGCCATGTTAGAGATAGTAAATTGTAATCTATATTTTAATCAAAGACTCAAAAATCTATGTTTTTTCTAGTATATACGATATCCTTTTTTGAACCGAATGGTCTACAATGTAAAAGACAGACTTCTTAATGGGTATGTTTTAAGATGTGAGTTAGTCTTTCTGTTATGGTTTTTCACACATAGAAGTCCTTAAAACAACTGTCATCCTTACCCAACATGCCATGGGCTCACAGACAGAACCTAATAAACTATATTTATTATATATTTTATGTTTTTCTCTGTACAAGTTTGCTGCTTGAAGGCAGTGCTGGGGTTAAATACCATCCAGGCGTATATCAGGAGACAGAACAACCGCAGTCACAGAGGCCTCCTTACTTAGCTTTTCATATAAAGGGTGCTCTGCTCATCCCCTGATATTCCAAATGTACAGGGTCCTTCGATGAGTGTATGTGATGAGTGAAGCTTGGTCATAAACATGGTGACTATCACTAGTCTCAATCTCTAGCCCTAGTGCCCCTTTTGGTAACTGGTATATTTTCCACTTGTCTGAAAGGACAGGCAGCCTTTGAGGATGAAATAACATACTTTCTAATCAGCATTTCTTTACCTGGCCCTTTTTTTTCTTCTAGTGGAAAACTGAAGAAGACACATAGAACACACCTAATGATGCCTTTTCTTCTTTAGATGTAAGCTGTTATGAGAGCCTATAATATGTAGTGTGCACTTTGTTGCTTTATTTACTGACATCAGATTAGGATTGGTCTTTTAGTTCCAGGTTATTACTAAGACATTTATAATGTGTTATATAAAGTATGTTCATATTTATATATACTATTCTTATTATTGCCACCAGTTATATTTAATAGAAGTGTGGAAGACAGTAAAAACTGGAAACAAGGAGCATAATTATATATTAGAATTTACACAGCACTTTCTCATTTATAAATGTATTCAACTACTGCTGCATTTGTCAATATTGTGTTAATTTTACATTCTAGATGACTGAGGGTCAAAATAGTTAAAATTTACTTAGCATCACAAAGCCAGATTCAGTGAATTCAGGAGTTTACATGTAGGACTTGCAACTCCTCATTCAAGGATTCCCCTACCCAGTATGCAACTGGTAACTAGGGTGTGCTGAAGTGAGGAACGTGTTCCTGCCTGTGTTGCCTGCTATTTATTAATCATGTGCATGAGAAATTGCCTATCATTTGAGCTTTTATTTACAACACACACACACACACACACACACTAGTAAGGAATTATTTTACCTCTCAGTGCTGTTCAAGGTTAACAAGATAATGTGTCTAGCCATGAGCACTGTGCATGGTCCCCACAATCTCAATAAACAGTCGTCACTAGGACATACACACTGACAGTGCCATAATGAGGAGACCGCTGTCTCCCTATGCTTTCCCTTCCTGCTTATGTTCTTAGACAGGCCAGGCATAATATTTTTCATAAGATGGGAACAGGTATAGCAATAACTTCAGTTAGTAGAAGGAAAAGGAGGTGGCGTGTATGAGCTAGGGAGTTTGTGACCAGCTAACACTCAGGGGAAAAAAAAAGCACAGGAAAGGTGAGGGGAAAATCATGTAGTCGGGGTGGCAATCACTAAAGTTATAGAAAATTTGCAGTAACATCTATGCAACAAAACAGAATTGACCATAAATAGGAAATACCATTAGTTTTAGTCCCCAGTCCTAGTACCATGTTACTTGCATATTTCTATTTCTCTGAGATAAAATGGTAAGAGTTAAAATAGAGTGATTTTTACAAGGCTTAATTTTTTCCAGTTCAAATACATGTTTTAATTTCTCTATGATAAAGTATTCTTTAGTTTTGGAATGTATTATTAGTAAGCAGTTGGTAGGTTTTTTGTTTTTAATTTTTTGTTTTTAGAAAAGTCTTGCCGGGCATGGTGGCGCATGCCTTTAATCCCAGCACTCGGGAGGCAGAGGTAGGCAGATTTCTGAGTTTGAGGCCAGCCTGGTCTACAAAGTGAGTTCCAGGACAGCCAGGACTACACAAAGAAACCCTGTCTTGAAAAACCAAAAAAAAAAAAAAGTCTTTCCTAGTAAAAATAAAATGGCAGATATGTCTGTTTTTCTTCATTGACTAATGTTTATTTCAAAATCCTAAAGCATAGAAATTATTAAGTGGCTAATCTTCAAGTTTCCCTTTAGTTTTGGGAACTTAATCCTCTAGATATTAAAAGAAAACCGTATAGACCGTTCAGTAGAAAATCTAACATAGTATTCCAAAGGAGACATTGTTCTGTTTAGCTTTAATTGGTAAGTTGAACTCATCAAGAATCAACTGGGAAGAGTGCCTCAAAGAGGGGTTTCTAGGGCAGCTTGTCCTGTGGGTTTGTCTGTGGCAGTTGTCTTGACATATTAATTGATGTGGGAAGACCCAGCCTAAAAGAGGGCAGCACTGTTCCCTGGGTTTGGTCCCTGAGTTCTTACATAGAAGATTACAGGAAGCAAGCTGAGTAGTAAGCGTGCATTGCTTCCTTCTCTCTCTGCTCTTGGCCGTGGATAGTATATGACTAGACGTTTTCAGTTCCTACAGCCTCAAATCTGTGTAAAGATGGTCTGTAAGTTGGAGTTATGAACTAAGCTCTTTAAAATAAAGTCCTTAAATTGTGTTTTTTCTAGGTATTTTGAAATGAAAGTAGGGTAGAAATCAGTGCGTTAGTTTCTAATAGTTGATAGTTTTGGACAGAGTTTAGTTGTTATTCTGTAGGGAATTATAATCTAAGCTAGAAATGACATGGAGAGTGTTGTTACCCAGCATAGAGAAAATATGTTAGAAGCTTCAGCATAATATATAGATTTGTAAAGAACTATCTGTATAGCATTTTGTTTAGGGATAATTGAGAAACAAGACAAAAGTCATGATAGCAAAAAAGGTTAAACACAAAGAGTAGCTCTGGAAAGTTTGTACCAAGATAGATCAGAAGCCCCCAAATTAGATCATTTTGGAGTCAACCAAGGATATATAGAACTCTTTAAAATGTTGCAGAACTGTGACTTTCTCCTGATGTCCTAAGGCTGGATATAACTGTTGAATTTCAGTGGACAGGCTAGAAATGGTATTCATCAGCAATTAAGTTTGTTTTGTTGGTTTTGGTTTATTATTGCATATAGGTTTTAATGTAAATATTTAACATTAAATGCTAGGTAAGATAACCAGGACACCAAAGCATTACAGAACAGTCATCAGTAAAAATTGCAAAACCTCACAATTTAGCAGACTCTCAACATATTCAGTCTACCTTGGCTGAATGAATACTTTTGAAACATTAATTATAGACATCTAATGGGTATGCTTTATTTCTTTGAAACAATTTTCCAGTGCTTTTAATTCCTGTGGCTTCCAAAATTCATTTAATTGTAAGCCAAAGAGTGTTTTGGACTTTGGAAAATTTAGCTTTCTGTTAAGAAGACACAGTTTATTTTAATTCTGAGTATGATAAATGAACTAACAGCTTTTCAAAACAAGTACTTCCTGAAGGAGCTAGCCAGAAAGCTGTTAATAACTAAGAAAACAAATCAGCGAACAGATAGCCACAATACAATTTACTACGACAAATACAATTCTTCTTGGGAGCAGTGGTCTTGAATGTGTTGGGCAGGGTTCGGTTCACTATCACCATGTCTGCCATGTTTCCTGAGAGCACACAACGTACCTGAGTCCAGAGACACAGAGAAGCCTTTGGTCCCCAAGCTGTCCCCATCTCCATGAAGTGTTGATACGCCTTTAAAAATGACAGTAGTTTGTACTGAAACTTATGCCTGTCTTATCCCAACCCCAGGAGCATAAGCATATGGTTAAGAACATAGAGGTATTAGAAAATTTAAGGAACTAGAGGAAGCAGGTATTAAGGCTAGAGCCAATATTTAATTTATGTTATAATTTAGTTTTAGAAACCATCTCTAAGTGATCTGATTTGGGGTTCTTAGATTGGCAGAGAATCCTCAGGGAATGTTAGCTTAAGGTAACAGTCCTATGTAGGTTGGCTAATTCTTTCTGGCTGAAGGAAGGAAAATAGATTTCTATTGTAGTGTTTACTGAGCTCTCATACTGCCCAGTGTGCTTCCACCTTGGCGGTGATGGGGACCCATGCTCTGCATTCAGCTGTCATCTCGTCTGTTTAATCAAGGAGTGCCCTGGGGTGCTCTCATTTACCCATTTTTCATAAAGTAGCTCCCTTCATTTGCCAAAATAGAGGACTTGTATCCCAGAGAGAAGCTGAAAATGGGACTGGGTGTGACTGCCTGTGATTGTGGCTGGATTGTTTCCCCTTGTATTAGGATGGGACTCAGAATAATTTGCAAACTATTGAGGGTGGGAATGAAAAGAACAGAGGTTTGCAGTGCGTCTGGAAGTCCAGGATGATCTGTATCCAAGAGTTCCAAGCAGGCACACTCTAATTTTGACCTGGGACTGGATTTGACACCCCTATATCCCATTTCTACTTCAGGAAGACATACTCCCCTGCAAGGGTATGAGTCTAAGGGTTGTTGGCAAGGAGACATTGGAGAGGCATCTTTACTTTTACAGTGAAATACATTGGCCAAGGAGCGACTCAAATGAACATAGGGTGTCTTGATCATCAGTCCAATGGGTTGCCAAAGCCATAAAATATATATGGGAAACTCAAGACTTTCCCTCACACATAAGCAGCAGGGCCATGGAGCATACTGATCTTTTTCAACTCTCCTGACTAGGAAGTTCTTTGACCTGGGAATACTGTCCCTTCTCCCCCACCTTAGTCTCCTATTCTCCTATTCAGGAGAAAATTCTTTCTAGCTGTCTTGCAAGATTCAGGGGTTTGCACACCTAGGCATGGACTCTTCTTTGCTTTCTGTGCCTTGGCAAAAATTACATTGCCCATCATAAAACCATTTACAGCCTAACAAAATTTACTGCTTCAACCCAAAAAGGAAGGCACAAAGTGGACAGTAAGGAAGAAATAGTCAGGACAGACTGCCCCTCAGGCAGTGAAGGGCCTTCCCCAGAGCCTACTGGGGAGGGGACTTGAAAATAAGCTCTTACTCAAGATGGTACCAGAGTGCTGTTTCAGTCCCACTGGCCGCTTCCTGACCCTAGCGGGTTAAATCAGTAGGGCACAACGGCCACCCCTCCCCCTTCTTCTCCCTCCCCCATCCCTTACCTTTAAAAAGTTAAAAAATGTCTGCAGTCAAATCTCTTAAAGGGGCGGTGCTGGTGAACAGTACTCTTGGCACGAGTTGCTGAGAAGGCTGGCTAGGGGCGTGAGTTCGCTCCACCAGCACCAAAACACTGAAAAAAAAATGCGAGCAAGCGAGCAAGAGCGAGGGAGCGAGGGCGAAAGAGAATAGGGGGGGCGAGAAGGGGGGCAGAGAGACACACACTTTAGATAAGGACAATTAGTCACCATCGAGACCCAGTAGGGAGAGAAGTTTAAATCAGAGGGATTTAATGAGGGTGCTCTGTGCTTTCCCTGAAGCCATGGCCTCCAGCAGCTCCCGCCCCCCTTCGTGCCTAGCCCTGGTGGTTCTCTTCTTGGCTCTGTTGCTCCATCTCTCCCTCTCCTTTCACGCTGGAAACAGGAGACCTTTGCCTGTAGACAGAGCTACAGGTTTGAAGGAAAAGACCCTGATTCTACTTGATGTGAGCACCAAGAACCCAGTCAGGACAGTCAATGAGAACTTCCTCTCTCTGCAGCTGGATCCCTCCATCATTCATGATGGCTGGCTCGATTTCTTAAGGTAAGGCAGGGGCTTCGATGAGTCATTTAAAAATTTAAGTACCCCCACCCCCATTCTCTTCCTATCCCCTGCTCCAAAGGGGGAAGAAAAAAGAGGAGAAAAAAGAATAAGAAGAAGAAGGAGGAGGAGGAGGAGAAGAGGAGGAGGAGGTACAGCAGCAACAGCAACAGCAGCAACAGCAACAGCAACAGCAGCAAACCGATCTGTCTTTCCAAGAGAAAAAAAGGAGGTTTCCCCCCTCCTGGACTATTTGCTGTGAGGCTGTAACTGGTGATTGAAGAAAGCAGTGTTTTCTATTAAGATGCACATGTTTGCAATGCAGAAGGCATTTCAGAAACTTATCAGTTATGACTGAAAAAATGTTGTGCTTACATATATCCACAATTAGTCTCCCCTTCTGAAAAAGAAACAAGAGGTTCAGGGAAGTTACAAAAGGGAAGATCTGGAACAACAAAAACTCCAGAGGAGTGGTTGTGTGTGAGAGAGAAAGCAGTGTGCGTGTGTCCGAGTGTTTAGTTGGGAGATTGCAAGAAAGTGGAATTTGCCACGGAAAGATGGTTTCATCAGTTCTCACTCCCAGACAGAAAGCGAATTTAAGGAGAGTCCTGAGCGGTGAGCAACTTGGATTGGAGTTAAAATATTTTATTTTGTATCCTCCGCTGTCATTACCAGACTTGACTTTGTAAGACACTTTTTATAGATGAAGCCCTTCCCCCTCCACCCTCCTCTTTCAGTTTTCCTTAGTTTAATTTTTTACAGGGGGGAAATCGTTGCTCGGGTGGTAGTGTGCATCATACGCGACCCATAAAGGTCCTAGAAACTCTCAGGGGGAAGCGTTGGGGGTTTTGAACCCAAAAGCAGTGGTGGATTAACAAACCTGAAGGTTGAGTTTCTCTGACAATCTAGTTGGATTCACCCTCTTCCCGGGTTTTTACATTCAGGCAGTTGAGCAACCGCGATCCCCTTCCCATCAGGGGCAGTTGCAAAGAGGGGGGCGTTGGAAATAAAAAGAAAACACATAGAAGGAAAAAAGGAAGGATAAACTTCTGCAATATTGAAGATCCAAGTGTTAAGTTTTTGAAAATACCCTCCAAGTTGGACCCTTAGTTTGGGCTCCTCCAAAGAGTCTAGCTAGAGTGCTCTCCATCCCATTCCAGATCTGAGGCTGTGTCCGACTCACATCTTTATTGAGCATTTTTTCACCCTTAGAGTTTTGCTTTTCCGGGTGCACCCGCCCCTTAGCGCTCAGCCTCAGGTCTGCGGACGCAGCAGGTAGCTGTAGGCGCTGCGCCGAGCGCTCCATCCAGGTCAGGGTAGCATAGCCAAAGACTCGGAGGTCGTCTCCACCAATGCGGAGGCCGTTTGGGGGTTCCAGAAGGTACAGTTGTTGGGAGGGCGGGAACAGCGCTGCACTACCGGGTTTCACCCTTGAAAGCTTTTCTGTGCAGCAGAACGCTTCTCTGAATTCATCCAAATGTGGGGTGCAACAGGGCTTTTCCTAAATGCACGCCCCACTTGCATTGCTTTGCTCCAGCTGCGCGGCGACTCCGAGTTTTTTATTCCTCCTCCTCCTTTAAAAATGTCAGCTTGTTCGCGCTAAATATTTGCCTGCTGCAGAAAAATTCTGGAAGGCAGCTTTTCGGGGAAGAAGCCGTGGTGGGGCGCATTTGCATTGGTTGTGCAGGCTTTATCCGGAAGATTGGAAATGCGGCGTTTCCCTGGGGCCGCGCTCGCGCCGATGTCCCTTCTGCGCTCAGCCGGCCCACGCGACGCCTAAACTGCGCCTGCCCTGCAACTCCGTCCTGAAGAGCTCAGCCAAACCTTCAAGCCATCTCAGGGTAGACTTGTATCTTCCCCAAAAGTGTCTGAAAGTGGAGTTTCCTTTTACTTCTGTGCCCTTCGAATTCAACCCCTTTGTGATACTCTCTAACGTCTCCATTTTGATTTGGATTCTCACAATCTGAACTAGCAAAGCTTTAAAAATGATGTGTAGACTCGGTTTCAATAGCGTCAGCATTAACAGCATCTTTAGGGCTGGGTCCCAATTACTTCCTAGAGTAGCACTTGTTGGCTTTAAAAAACCCATTGGTGGAAATTCTGAAAATGAATAGATTCAAATGTTATTGTTCTGGTACTCAAACATTTCCCAACACACAAGTTCCAAAACTTGCCAGACTTTTTTTTTTAAACCAGGCGCTACCAAACCTCAAGGAAAAAGAAAGATAAAGCCCAATTGGCGCCAGGAGTGGGGCGTGTGCGTCTGTGCGTGAATATGTGTGTGAGCGCGCGCGTGTGCGTGCGAGTGTGTGTGTGTGTGTGTGTGTGAGTGTGTGTGTGTGAGATGGAGAGAATGTTCTCTTGAGTCCAGGATGAATTATTTCAAGTGCCAAAAGACACAGGTTTTACTTTTGGGGGGGTGGGGTGGGGAGAATCATCTGAAAGACAAGGACTTAGTCTGGGAACCTCTCTGCCTGAAGTTTTGGGAAGCTACTCAGTTACAATGAAATAGAATCGGAAAATCAGTTTTGGTATTAAAAAAAATCCTCTTGACTTTAGATGCTGTGCCTGGGTTTAGAGAAAGTAGGCCAAGTTTTACCGTTTTGCTTGTTACTTATGCCCCTGAGGCCAGGGAGGCTATGCGGACTTTGACTTGAAGGTTTGGCAACAGTCAGAGGTTGGCGGTCCGCTCTCTGCGCGTCTGTGCCAGGAGCGCTTTCCTGGTAGTGGCAGAAGCCAGCCAGTTGCGCCTTGGCCCAAGTTCGCCACACAAGTGCCGCTGCTCCAACACACGAAACAAACACATCTCCAGTCCGTTAGAAATCAGTTCGTCGGGCATCAAGGTGTCGGTGGGAGGGCGCCCCTGCGGCCAGTTGGGGTCAGGGAGCAACCCCAGGGAATCCAGAGGCTGAGGGTAAAGCGGGCAGCAGAATCGGTGAAAGTGAGCCGCCGTAAAGCAGTCCGCGCTCGGCTCGGACTGCAAGCTGGAATGGGCTTAGATAATAAATCTCCCACCAGGTCTCCTGCAGGGAGTGAGAAGGGGCCTTGCTACCTGACCAGTGCTCTCTAGCCTTCTCCCGGGATCCTTTCCTCTCTCTTTCTCTACCCCTGCAGCTCCAAGCGTCTGGTGACCTTGGCCCGGGGACTCTCGCCCGCCTTTCTGCGCTTCGGGGGCAAAAGGACGGATTTCCTGCAGTTCCAGAACCTGAGAAATCCGGCGAAAAGCCGCGGGGGCCCGGGCCCGGATTACTATCTCAAAAACTATGAGGATGGTGAGAAATTTGGTCCCGATTTTGAGTGTTGGAGGAAATTGGGGTGGGGGTGGGATCAAGCCCTGTGGTGTGTGTGTGTGTGTGTGTGTGTGTGTGTGTGTGTGTGTGTGTGTGTTGTAGAGGCCGACTTGGAGCAGAGCCTGTTTGAAGTTCTCTTGAAAAACTAGAAGCAACAGGCTAGGGTCCATTGGGAGTGAGACTCCTGAGGTGAGCATGCAAAGGGAGCTGCACTCCTTGCCCAGGTCCAGAACGTCTGCTTTTGTACTGGGCTGTAATCTACAAAGTTCTGGTGCCTATAGGCCACAGTGCTGTGGGCTAGTTTTGAGGCTTTAACCAGGCTCACAGATTATTAAAAAGCCATTCCTAAAATTCCAGGCACACTTACCTTTTATTTGTCTTATTTCTTGTTTTCCTGGACCGAGAGACAGAGACTTAACCTTTTTGAAGCCCGGTCTAAAATTGAATGGAATAACACCCTTTATGCTGTTCCATTGTTGAGGGAGGTTTGGAAATCTTTGCGATGGTTTCTCTTCTTTGACTGCCTTGTCTCCAGTCATATGTTTTTCCTCAGTTTAACGGTGGCATTGCACATGTCAGCCTTTTTTACAGCTAGAATCAGATGAATTAAGTCTTGCAAAAGCTTCCAAATTCTATTCCTGTGTGAGAGGCTAATCATTATAAGTTTGAACACTTTTATTTTTATTAATAAATGAAGATTATATTTAACCGTTTTCTATAAAAGGTTTAGTGTTACTATTTATTACATTTTTAGTGTGACCAGAGAGATAAAATTTCTTTCAGAGATAAGTAGAAATTGTAGGATCTTCAGCTACTCATGCTGTTAAAGTTGGTAAAAGAGTCATTGGTGTCTCTTTGGGTTCTTATTCTCTCTTTTTCCTGCTGTTCTTACTCACAGTGTTAGTATATTATTATTTTGAAGAACTGTGCACAGGTTTTCTGAGTTGTTGGGATTTTTTTTAACAACTTGTTCTTATAAGTTATCTGAATAAGGAGATACCTTTGTGATTTTGGACTCCACTGAATGAGGAGTGTGTGTGTGTGCACGTGCGCACCAGAGTAACAGAGGGCAAGATGATAACTTGTTGAGTGTGAAGCATTACTAAAACTTACTCAATTTACCCAAGAGTGAAGGTGTTTAAGAACCCATCTTTTCAAAGGTGAAGGTCATTGCTATAAAATGTGACTTGCATGTAGAGTCTGCTGTCCCTCAGCATGAGACACTGAAAGGTGAAAGACACTGAATAGCAGCAGCTCTGCTGGAGAGAGCCAGGGTTTCACGGCTCTCAGCCACTGTCAGCTCTGGCATCAGACAGCAGATGGTGTATACTGATGTCCTGATGAGATAGGTTTTGTTCAAATTCATTAAACCACTTCCTTTTTAGTTTGTGGAAAAAGTTGTTAATTGCTGGGAGGGGAAAAAGAACAATATATGTTAGAAATCAACTCTTTTCTTTAAACCTTGCATTTAAAATTCTGCCAACTCCTCACTGAACACAATGAATTCTGCTTGAAGTGAAGAATACAGTTTATTTACTTTTTAAAAGGGATATCATGAGGAGAAAGGGAATTAGCCGATGGCTATAAAACTTCACAGAATTAAAAACAAAAACAAGGAAAAAACAACTCTTAAAACACAAGAATAGAAAAGTCTCTTCCAGTTCAGTCCTGCCACTCCTACAGGGTCATCATCGAAGCACCCGGATGATCTTTCCTTCCCACCCCACCTGGCACTGAACACCCATAGGCCTGTAGTTTTTTAACCATGCCTGAGGGAAGGAATTCTCTTCTCTTTAGTTTTTCTTTTTCTTTTCTTTTTTTTTTGACTGCAAATTTCTCCTGAACTTTCTTTTTCTAAATATTCCTTCTGATATTTACAGTGATACTTGTGTATTTTTAAAGACACATACCTTCAAAATAACTTATATTTTGGTGTGGGTATCAGCCCACAGACTACCTGGATTTAATTCTTTTAAAACTTTCTTTAAAGTCAGCCTGTCCAGACACTAATCTGTTTTATTGCTCCTAGCTGAGCTACTTCTGATTTATGTCTCTCTGGTAATAGGATGCTCTGAACTATATCAGCAGTTGAGGCCTTACCAGAGTTAAAGAGAGTAGGAATGCCCTATTCCTGCCCTTTGATGCTCACTGTCCTTAAATCACCCAGGTTGTCTTTGTTGTTAAATGTTACATTGCAGAATTTAAGACAAAAACTTTTTGGTACAATAACAATTTTACTAACATTCTATTTTCTTGTCAGTTTCACCCAATGATTATTGTAATCATCACAGACAACTCAAAATAATTAGATTCTTGTAGTAAATGGCTCTGCATCACATGCTTGACCATTAAAACATATTCACTTAAACATGATATTGAGTAACAGTGTCTCACAAATACATAATGAAGCCCAATGATATTTGGAAGTTGGGCTTAGAAAGCTCCCAATGTAGGCCTGGATCTAACACAAGTGTGTGGTCCTGGGCTTACTGCTTCTTAATAACGTGGATATTGATAATACCTGCTCATCATTTTTTCTGTGAGAATTATAAAAAGTAGTTTGTAAATATTTTATTGATGGTAAAGCACTGTGAGAGGGCTAAAGGCTCTTACAGCATTTATATTTAGTGATGTAAAATGTTAGTAAGTAATGATTAAGATTAAGAAAGACTGAAATCAGTGTGAAAAGAAGGAGTAAGGAATTATTTGGGAGGTTTAAGAGAATATAGGGACACTTTAAGATAGGAAAATGAGGTTCCAAGGAAGGTGTGTGTGTGTGTGTGTGTGTGTGTGTGTGTGTGTGTGTGTGATGATCAGAGAAGAGATTAATCTTTAGTTTTATGGTATACTATCAGTACAATGAACTGTAGCAGCAGCTTGGGGAAAACTCATATTTTTCTAGTTAATTCACTCATATTGCTACTCTGTTGTGTTTTTCCTCTTGAATTAATAATGCAATTAATAAATCATATGGCTTCTATTTTTCAAATGGTTTTGGAGCACAAGAGAACAATTGTACTTTATTGAACGTTGTGAGTCCATTGTTTATATATCAGTTTGGCACAATTACTATTTTACCCTGTGCTGGGGCAGTTTGAATTTCGTATAAGCATGGTAATTATGGAGGAAGTAAAACAGAATAATTTGTAAGCCCTGTGACTCTCATGTTTGCCTGACTCTCTGTTCTGTGTGATGGCTTTGCTTGTTTCCCACAACATAATCTTGGGCTAACCTTTGCTTCTTAGGTCTGTTTTGTTCTAGCCTACCCCTCTTCAGTATGTCTTCAGTGGCTTTATTTGTATGACTCTCTCTTTTTGGCCATAAACTTATCTGTAATGAAGATGTATACCATTTATTATGCATATTAAAAGCTAAATTTTATGTTTATCATGTTACTTCTTTTTTGCTAGAAAGTTTTGATTATTTGAGACTTTTTATATAAACGTTTTGCACTCTTCTGCGTGGTGTTTAAAGCCTTTCGCATTCAGTCTCAGCTTTTGCTGCCCTGTGTTTCTGTGTAATGTGTAATATGGCCTTCCTTGATTACTCAGATCTCCTGGACGTACCTTCTTATGCTAAGCTCATGTCTTATTTATTTATTTATTTATTTATTTATTTATTTATTTATTTATTTTTAGCTAGTATATTTCTGCTTCAGTGTCTTTCTCCTGGTTCTGTTCAGGTCTTACCCCACCACACCTAATTCTTAAAGGGGCATTTCAATTCTCTTTCTTTGTAAACTCTCCTTTGAAGAGGAAGTTCCAAGTGATCTCTTCTTATTCTGGAAGGCATGCTTTTATTCTTTATGCTCTTTTGGCTCTTTATTATTGGCTCTCAGATTGACATGTAACTTCCCATAAATGTGTTTGTTTACCTTTCTAACTAATATGCAGAGTATAGGAGGAGATTGAAGCTAACTATCATGTAATTGACACATGATAAATCTCCAGTAAATATTCCCACTGGCTTAAAAGCACTGTGAAAAACTGCAGGAAGATAAAACTGAACAATGATGGAACACAGGGCCCACAATGGAGAAGCTAGAGATAGAACCCCAGGAGCTGAAGGGGTCTGCAACCCCAGAAGAGGAAGAACAATATGAACTAACCAGAAACCCCAGAGCTCATGTCTCTAGCTGCATATGTAGCAGAAGATGGCCTAGTCGGCCATCATTGGGAGAAGAGGCCCCTTGGTATTGCAATTTTTATATACCCCAATACAGGGGAACACCAGGGCCAAGAAGTGGGAATGGGTGGGCAGGGGAACAGGGTGGGGGGAGGGGAGAGGGAACTTTCGGGATAGCATTTGAAATGTAAATTAAGAAAATATTTAGTAAAAAATATTGAAAAAAAACCCAAAAAACACATTAAATCTATGCTTTAAAAAAAGTGAACAATTAATAATGAATATTGTTTTTTTCCTTCATTGTGTGCTCCCATAAAGTTTATTCTTAATAATTTTTTTTTAAAGATTTATTTTATTTTATTATATGTAAGTACACTGTAGCTGTCCTCAGACACTCCAGAAGAGGGAACCAGATCTCGTTACGGATGGTTGTGAGCCACCCTGTGGTTGCTGGGATTTGAACTTATCACCTTCGGAAGAGCAGTCGGGTGCTCTTACCCGCTGAGCCATCTCACCAGCCCCTCTTAATACTTTTTAAATAACAGTTTTCATTATTTCAGATATGTACAGATATATACTTTTTATCTTTATTCATCAAAGTAGTTTCGCTTCCAGGCTATGCATTAAGTCAGTTTTATCAAGTTTAAAGCTTTGCATGGGGCAGCAGTAGCTGGTACTGTCCACGCTTCTTTTCATCTTGCGTTGTTGCTTTTCCTTGTTTGCCTTCTGTAGTTGCTGTGTATGATTTTTCAGTTCTTGGAATATTAGTGCTTTTAAACAATTTCATATACTTTTCTTTTCTTGGAGGCTTTTCAGAGAGCTTTTGCTATTCTGAACAATGAATTTGAGCATATTTTGTTAAACTCTAAGGCATGGCATGAATTCTATTATTGATCCATTTCTCTGAGAAGTTTTCCAGTTTGAATGAAGATCAGTAGTTAATTTCTGTTCTTTCTGCTCCTCTTTCATTAATAGAGACACGTGACATAGGAACAGCACAGCTATCAGAAATCTGCATATAGCTGTGAACTTTAGTGTTCATTATCTCATTTCACATGTTTTTTGAAACTCAGTTGCAAAAACCAAATATTATTAATTACTTTAGATTTATTATTATGCTAAATAATGAAAAAACAAAATATAAAATAAATGAAAGATAGTGTTTCAAATCACCGTTTGAATGTTAGTGTTAATTTGAGAGAAATTCATAACACAATGTTGAAATAAATAAGGAACACTTTAAAGCGAACCAGGCTATTTACGCTGCCTTGTAATATTTATTAATAGATGACAGTGCTGGTTTCAGCTTATATTCATAGATTCTTTTCCTGTGTGAAGAGTACCACTAAGGCAACAAAGAATTAGGATCCGAGGAGAATAAATAAGTTTGCACAAGTATAGCAAGACTTAGGTGCAAGTCAGGTTGGATTTGTGAATAATGGTAGATTTTAGAGATGTAAAGACCAGGAGAGAAGCTGTTTAACTTGGGAGAACATGGGGAATGGTATTAATGCATGACTGGACAGTAAGGAGCCCATCTGGCTGCATGGAAACCTACGTTAGAGTTGTCTTCATGTATTAGAGCTATGTTAGATTATTTTCTGCAAAAGCACATTTCTACATTTTCTGCTAATTATGAAAACTTTGTAATTAAAAAAGAAAACTACATGTGAGAAATGATTCCAAACAAATTCATGTAGCTAGAAATTTAACTAAATTGGCTTTTGTGATGTTCAAATTCATTTTTTTGGGAGACATGAAATATGTAACTTAAAAAGAAAGGGAATAATGTATGTGTGTAAGACAGTTTGATTGATTAAATCCACATCAAATTTTGATAATCTTCAATTTTAGACATTGTAAAAATAGAATTGGCTCTACAGGGAAAACAAAAACGGGTTTGTTGTTGTTGTTTTGTCTTTTTCACTGAGACAGAAAGGACCTCTTTCCTCCCCATCTTCCTTTCTGTCTCCCACCCTCCTTCTCTAGCCCGTTGACCTTCCCAGATTTTTTCATGGTTCTGGATCTTGTAAATTTGGGTCTTGGTACATATTAGGTAGGTATTCTACCAGGGTACTATTAATATATTCCCAGCTCAAGGGCACATTTCAACCTGGGTTTTCAAAGACACTTGGTTTCTGCCCTTTATGCCCTTTAGCTAAAGTGTGTTATAGTACCTGCACTTGACAAAGTTTGAGTTATGAAGCATATTTGAGAGCAATAGATCATTTAAAATTGAATTATTCATTCACTTACAATAGCAGGCTTATAAAATGAAGGCCTTGGAATATGCTTGATCCTGTTTTTTTTCGGTTTCAGTTTTTGTGTTTTTCTAATCAGGGTTTTATTGTGTAGTCCTGGCTGTCCTGAAACTCACTCTGTAGACCAGGCTGGACTTGAACTCACAGAGATCTGCTTGCCTCTGCCTCCTGAGTGCTGCCGATTAGACTATTTAAAGTATTTAAACTATTTAAAGACTCTTTAGAGCGACCATTGCCCTGGGCGCGATCCTTTTGTGTGGTACTTCCTTCCTTTGTAGAGCAGAGCAGGCCAGGGTTTTGTTGTCCTAACTCCTGGGCTCACTGAGAGGCTTTAGTTCCGGTCTATAGTTTTCAGTTTGTTTTGATTTTTGTTTGTAGTACTCAGGATTGAACTCTGGGCCCCATGACAGTATCAATGAGCTACAAGCCCAGGCCTATTTAAATTTTATTATTTAAAAATATTTTAATTTTGTGTATGTTTATGTATCTCTGTGTAGTTCATACATGTATATGCAGGTACCTGGAGATGCCAGAGGCATCAGATACCTCTGAAGATTGAGTTACAGACAGTGGTGAGATGTCTCACATAGGTCCTGGGAACTAATGTACTCTTTTTTTTTTTTTTTTTTTTTTTTTTTTTTTTTTTTTTTTTTTTTTTTTTTTTTTTTTTTTTTTTTTTTTTTTTTTTTTTTTTTTTTTTGGTTTTTCGAGACAGGGTTTCTCTGTGTAGCCCTGGCTATCCTGGAACTCACTCTGTAAACCAGGCTGGCCTCGAACTCAGAAATCTGCCTGCCTCTGCCTCCTAAGTGCTGGGATTAAAGGCGTGCTTTTAATGTACTCTTAACTGCTGAGCCACAGCTCCAGCCCCTTAAACTCTAATTTTGAGATGATCACACTAAGTTGTCTTGAATTTGTGGTCTTCCTGCCTCAACATCTTGCATAGCTAAGATTATAAGCATTTTCCACCATGTTAAACTTCAGATCTATCAAATCAGAGAAAGTAAATGAAGAGCAGGTATGGCTGTCAGGTTATTCACAGGTTCAAGTAATCAAATTTCCTGTACCACAAAATTTATAACACTGTTACTCATACCAAACATCATTATTTTACCTGCCAAAATTTTAAAACATTTTATTCTCTTAGCGTAAGTCCTGGGAGATAGGGACCTTATGAAAACTAAGTTTTTTTTTCCCTTCAAAATATCCCTGGTTTGTTTAGGCTGCCAAGGTTAGTTAGGGTTCTTAGTGGTCGGAGCTTTCTGTGAGAGTTCTTCAGAGTGGGTAGGATGTTAATCAGCTCATGAGTGCTTCCTTAGGCCTCTCTCTCAGTTGTTCTCAGAGCATTCGTGAGTGGTAGGGCATAAGGGGAGGAAGAAGGGGGAAATGGGAAAACAAGAAAATTTGGCATTTTATTTTATGCATTTGTCTATGGGTGGCGATTTAGACAAAATGAATACACACATCCCAGACTAGTGGTATGAATAGCTTGTGAAAATTTGTTGAACTCCTTTGTCTTTTGTCTTTCATGTTCCTATCAGAATTCAAATCCATTTAGTTTTCTTCACTTAGGTAAAGTGAAAATAATAAGTTTTCTTATTTCAATAAATGTTGTTTGATTAGCAATGAGATGCTAAGATTGTGCTAGGTTTTGAGGCCTAAAACATGAACAATACTCTCAGAGTTCTATGATCTTACATAGTCATTATAATTTTATTGTACTCTCTGGTATCATCCTTGTTCAGGCTAATCTTTGCTTAGACCTTCTCCCTGTGTACATGGTTGATGGCTTACCTGCTACCCTGGATCCACATTTTACCTTCTAAGATTTAAGTTCTCACTTGTCTTTCCCAGTTCTAAGTCTACGCTCTTTCATTAGCCTGCTTACTCCTAACCTAGTGTGCACTAATGGTGCTCTCTCAAATTTTCCAAAATTTTAAAAATTTTCTGCACAGTTTAATTTAGTGCATGTGCCTCCAATTTATATTTGATTAACTTAAATACATAATTTTTGTTTTTATCAAAACATATTGAGCTTGATAAACAGAAATTCAAGTAGATTTGTTATTTACGTTACCTGCATGTAGTGTGTGTGTGTGTGTGTGTGTGTGTGTGTGTGTGTGTGTGTTGGGGAGCAAATAATGAGAAGTGAAAGATAAAAGCTTCATATTTAGAAAAAATGAAGTGCGCATGTGGTACTCTTAAAATTGCTCTGTTTTCAATTTTTTGGATTTATTTTTCTTTATGTGTATGTATGTTTTGTCTGCATATATGTATATGCACCATGTGTGTGCCTGGTGCCCTCTAAATTCAAGGGATGCACTCTCCTGGAACTTCAGTTATGGATGATTGTGAACTAGAATGCTGGGAACTGACCTTGGGTTTTCTACAATAACTGTTTTAACCACTGAGCAATCTTTTCAGTCCCAGATTGCTCTGTTTTAATATTTGTTATTATTTTATTTTGTTTAATTTACAAATAAAGCTTGATAATAAGATGTATATACAGGAAAACACACACACACACACACACACACACACACACATATATATGTGTGTGTGTGTGTGTGTGTGTGTATTTCATTAGTGCCCACAGTTTCAGATATGCATTGAATATATTTATTTGACAGGTAGAGGGGAGTGGTTGTATGGCTGTGTGTATATGTATGTATGTGTTTTTGTTGAAGGAATTAGATTTTAAATCCAATTCTTTTAATTTGTTCTGGAAGGATAAAGTGTACTGAAGAAAGGTGGGATTGTAAAGCTAGGAAAAGGTAAATTATTCAGATTTATATAATTTTTAGATTTTTTTTAAAGAATGACCGTTTCTCTGAATAACAGTAATAATTGCATCACCCAATATTGTTGCACATTTATCATGTAAAAGGTACTATTTAAAGCAGTTTACACACACTCACATGTTTATCTTATCATCAACCCTCTGAGGAAAATCTTCTTTATTTAATTTTACAGAAGGAGAAATTGTGGCATGGTACAGGTAATCGTCTAAAGCCACCTAGCTAATGAATTGTGGAATAGGAACTTAATGATGTCAGCTATTAAACTTGTATTCTTAAATTCTGTCTCTTTCTGTGAGATTTACAGAGATTTTAGTGCTAGTTTTGGTTCTTATAATAAGTATATATTATTGTAATTGTTAATTCTTCTGCAAACTTCCTTAAAGTTAAAATGAAGACAGCTAACTCTGTAGTCTCTATACAGTGTCTGATTCTAATAATCTGTGAGATACAGACTTATTAAGACTCATAAGACATACCAGAAAACATATTTATAAGAACAAGAAAGGAGATGGCCGTAGGTCAGAGATATAGAAAAAGTTCTTAGGGTTGTTACAGTTTGGGGAAGGTAATTAATTGAGCAAGAGCTGAATTAATCAGAATAGGAATCTAGAAGAAAGAGTTTTAGCCTGGATTCAGGGTGAATAATAATGCTAGTAATAGTTATTGATCTCTGTTCTAATTTGTTTTCTATTGCTGTGATAAAACACCATGACCAAAAGCAACTTGAGGAGGAAAGGGTGTATTTGTCTTATAGTAGATGACTGAGGGAAGTGAGGACAGGAATTCAAGGAAGAAACCTAGAGGCATGAACTGAAGCAGAGACCCTGAAGAAACTCTTCATTGGCTTGATGTCCATGACCTCCACAGTCTGTTTTCTCATACAATAGAGGACCACCTATCCACAAGTGACACTGCCTTCAGTGGGCTGAGCCTTCTCACATTAGTAATTAATCAAGAAAATGAGTCCCTCAATTTAGATTGTCTTCTCCAGGGTTGTCTAGGTTTGTATCAAGTCAACAAAGGCTAAGCAGCACAGCCTCTTACTGTGTGTTACAAAGTCAGATACAAAGTAGTTAATACAACTAGGATTAGAATATAGTTCTATGCTCACCACATTTTGTTTAGATAAAAGGATCTGGTCTTTCATTTATTGAATTTGCTTATCCATTCACTTATCTGGAATCTGAAAGCTATATATTCAACCCTGTGGAGTATTAAAAGAACTATGCAGCCGGGCATGGTGACGCACACCTTTAATCCCAGCACTTGGGAGGCAGAGGCAGGCGGATTTCTGAGTCGAGGCCAGCGTGGTCTACAGAGTGAGTTCCAGGACAGCCAGGGCTACACAGAGAAACCCTGTCTCAAAAAAACCAAAAAAAAAAAAAAAAAAAAAACCAAAAGAACTATGCTTCATATAGATATTCAAAGATCTTGTGGACTAGGTCACAGGGTAGTTGTTGATAACACAATGAAAAGACAATTGCAGGGAACACAAGATCAACTGAAAGAGAAGATTGCCATTATTTAGGAAACATTGAAGGAGTAGAAAAAACTACTGGTAGACAGGTCTTAAGAGTTCCTACTGGGGTGAGCATAGCCTGGGAGCTTTTGTACTGGAGGAATGATGGAATTGGTCAACTGTTACTGAGGGCTAAACTCAATAGACAGCCTCTTAAGTAGCCACTTGAAATTAAGAACTGAAGGAAGCAAGAGATTACATTTTCGGTATGTCTCAGGCTGTTTAAGAAATAAAGCTAGTAATTGGTTGATTCCAGGTTGTGGTTTCCCCACTGCTTCCCAGCATAGTGATATGTTCTGTGGTAGTGGGCCTAAAATCACTTCTCTGGGAGGGTTGTGAGCTATTCTTTATTGAAAAACTCAAAAACAAACAAACAAACAAACAAACAAATAAATTTAAAACAAATGTTGCAGAATGGCATTCTTAAGAGATTTAGGAGCCAATTCCCACATAACATTTAGATGAGTACTGAGCCTGGGGTGAGGGTAGGAGTACAGAGGACAGATAGAGGGTAGAGGGGATTTTGAGACTGCCCTGTGAGAGGCTAGAATCGCTGCTGAGATTTCCAGCAAATAATGTAAAGGTTTTACAAAGGAAGACATTAATTACCTGTTATAATGCACTTAACAAAAGGGAAGAGGTGTATGTTTCCTTTACTGTAGTGAGTAAGCAGAATTGAAACTAGAACTTGAACTTTCTGGTGACATCGTCACTACTTGAGAAACACTCACAACTGAGATAAATCTTACATCTCTCATTGGTTTGAGATAGGTATGCTATTCTCAACTGGGTGTCAATTTTGTTATAATTATTGAAAACAAGATTGTAGGCTTCCGTGTCCAATTGTTAGGAACCCCTTGGAGGAGTAGACTTTAAGCAAATCCGGTGAGATTTAGATTCAAAAGGAACTCCAGGCCAGACTTAGCCAAGTTAAAATCCGTAGGTGAAACTGAACATGTAACCCAAAACCACAGGAAAAATACATGCTATTGTTTCCTAGAACATTTGTTAAAACCAGTGACTGGCACCACAGTCCAAAGGCCAGGATTTTCAACAACTCGCAGCAGAAAACTTACACTTATTAAATGTCTTCACTAAGGTTTTTGTGTTAGTGGATGACTGAGGTCTTTTGTTTCTTCTGTTTTCCTCATGGCAGTAAAGTAGAAATTTAGAAAGCTTTCAAAATGAACTTTCTCATAGATGTTATAACCACAGGTTTTAAGTTTTCATCACCTAGATGTGGAGCTGAACAATTGAAAACTTGGAGTGGGGAAGAAAGGAGAGTTGAAGACACATGTGGTGTGTATCAGAAACCAGTGTAAATCAGGAAGGTGTGCGAAGGGGATTTCCTGTGTTACAGAACTGCTGACCCAGTCTTCCCTCACTTTCCATCAATAAACTGCAAGTACAGTATTGGCCTTCCTGACACCTTGGAGAAGTGACTTGCCCCCTATTTGACACTGTATTTCCTTGAAGCTCCAATCAGCTTTGCATCAAGAAGAGACTTTGTCCTGAGGATAATGTACGATTGTATTGTAGCAGCTAGCTACCTGTATTGTGGGACCCATGCTAGTGTATCCCAGTCTCTTCACCTTACCTCTGCTGCAGAAGTATTTATTTCTTGGTTTGTAAGTGTGACTGTAATACCATTTATTGAATACTTAGATGTCGCAGGCATTGAACACTGCAATTTCTTCAAAGGTGATCAGTTTTGGTTCTCACTGCCCAATGGAGCAGTGTACTTACTAATTGTCTCATTCAATTTAAGATTAGAGAAGTTAATCACCACTTCCCACTTCTTACTCCTCATTAGAATTAGCCAGGGAAACTTTAAAAACTTTGGGCCCTAAGCAAATTAAGTCAGTATGCAGGGAGTAGCTCTAGTATTACAATATAAAAGCCAAATTCATTCACCTGTGAGTCTAAAGTACACACCTGTGTAAGAATCTCTGGATGAAGTGATTTGTCTAAGACACCTTAGCCATACTGAAAAGCAAATTTAGAGTCCAGGTGTAGCCAAATATTTTAGAATGCCTGCATATTCATCATTTGGGATTTGGTTAGAAGCGAGTTGCCACTTTCTGACACATTTTCATGCAATGTTTATGCAACTAGTTGCAGACCACACTTGGAACAGCAATGCTGAGCTATTGGATACTAACATTGACATAGACAGTAGCCAGAAGGCAGCATGCTCTTCTTGAAAGGCAGCAGTAGATGGGAGCTGGGTGGAACGTTCCATCCATTTTGCTTTAGGGATAATGGCAGGCTCATTAAATATACTGTATTGTAGGCTATTGTAGGCTGCCTTATTTGATGAAAGTTAGCACCCTGTTCATGACATTCTTACACTATCAAGTCTGGTGAAGTTTCCTTTGAATGAAATGTCATTGAGGCACTTTTGTCTGGTAGAGATACTTCAATTGTTAAATTGGTCAGTCATTAAAACTTCTTTTCTTTTATTAAAAGTCAGTTAATTTTATTATTGAATGTCCGCATCATGTTTGTACATATATTCATGCCTTTATGTGCATGTGGCAGTCAGATGCCAACTTAGTGAAATTCTCTCATTCACCCTCACATGGTTCCTGGGAATCAAATCCATGTTCTTGTTCTCAGCAAATGCCTGTACCCATGGAGACAACTTACCAACCCATTTACTTCTTTTCTTAAAGGAAGTGAAGCAGGAGTTTAGATAAATAAAAAACTAAAACAATTTAAACATTTCAGAGTTAAAATTTGATTTAATTGAGCACATATTATTACCATGTACCAGCCCTTCACTATGCTCCTTTTCTAGTACGTAAAAATGAGTACAGTATTGTCCCTTCCCCTTTAAGATCTTATACGTTAGCAGAAAAAGAATGACATAGACTCAATAATGGTACAGTAAATACAAACTGTGGAGTTTCTAAGGAAGAAATAATAAAGTGTTCCTGAAATAGTTGAAGAGTTCAAAACTTGTCATCAGATAAATTTACTGTTGTTTCTGATTGTTGAAAATGTTTGGAACTGTAATTTAGGTCATGAGGCTGTTGGTAAGATTGAAAAAACTTTTCACTTTTGAATGGCTTAATAATTTTGAAGTTGAAAATCCATGTGATTATTATCATATATATATATATATATATACATACATACATACATACATACATATATATACACACATATAGATATACACATATATAATTCATTGTTCTGGAATCTCTATAGTGTCATCAGCCTGTATTTATTGAGCATTTCCAAGATTCTTGACACTGTGCTATGAACTTGAAGAGAACTGGTTTGTTTATTTTTTTAAAAGCTTTGTTGATATGTAATTCACTTTGCATACAACTCACATTCCACTTAAAGTTTGCAGTTCAAAAACTTCGTGTATTCCTAGACTTGTGCAACTGTTCCTTGTAATTTTAGAACATTTCCCTCACCTCTAAAGAAAACCTTTTTATCCTTAGCTACTTCCTCATAATTCCCCGGTTTCCCCAGTGCTAGGTAACCACTAATCTTTTTGTCTTTCTGGATAGTTCATATAGTGTGTAATAATACTTGCTGATTGATTATTTTGGAGACAGAGTTTTTATAGCTCTGGCTGTCCTAGAACTTGCTAAGTATAGACCAGGCTGGCCTTAACCTCACAGAGATCTGCCTGCCTCTACCTCCCAAGGGCTGAAACTCAAGGCCTGAACCACCACATCTAGCTGGTGATTGACATTTTAAAGCTCAGCACATTGTTTTCAGTGTTCATCCTGGTTCTAACACATGTCAGTACATGATTTTTCTCTGTGACTAAATTGCAACCAACCATATAGATACAGTGTGGTGTTTATCCACTTATCAGCTTGATGGACATTGGAATTCTTTTTTGACTCTCATAAATAATGCTGCTTATGAACACTTATATGTAAGTTATTGGGAAGACATTTATGTTTCTTTTTCTTGGATATGTACCAAGGAGTAGAATTATATGCTGGGTCACATAGTAATTCTATTTTTAAACTTTTGTAGAACTTATAAACACACCCAATGATTGTACGATTTATATTTGAACCAAAATGTATGCAGTTTCGTTTTCAGTCTTTGTGTGATTTTAGAAATTCTTAGTATGTAAATATATCTTTTATTCACCAAATATAATTGTTATCTTGGAGGCTTACTGCTTTTGTCTGATAACCTAGGCCCAGTCCTGGAAGCTTCTAGCCTCTGTACAATCTAATCAAAGCCTAGAATGTTTTTAAACTCTGAGACTTGCCCCTTGTTTTTTTCTGAGCTCTGGCTAGCTGGTTCAATTTAGCAGTCTGGCTCACAATTCCTCTCCATGCTGACTGATTCAATCTGGTTTCTCTCAGATTTTCTTGAATTGATCTGATTGGCCTCATACTAAGTTTGGCAATACATTCTAATCTTTTGGCTCCTTCTCATTTTCTGGTGTATTCAGTCTGGTTTGCTTGTTCTCTTTGTAGCTTGTCTCTGTACAACTGTCCCAGTAAAACTGCCTCCTCCCTTTGCACTTCTCTCTTCCGTAGCTTCTCCTTCCTCTCCTGGTGAAAGTTGGTCATATCCTATGCTGTCCAGTCTTTCTCTGATTCATCACTTTGTCTGCCACTCAATGAGACATCACTTTCAAACATGGATGCTTCCTTCTACAAACAAACTTTTATCTTCATTGTTTGGGATTAAAGGTGTGTACTAAGGGTGTGTCTGTATTCCACCCAGAGGGATTAAAGATGTGTGCTAAGGCTGAGCCACACCACAACTAGACAGTTTTTCAGTAAATAACACAATCTTGGGGTTCACAGTGTGATCAAATGTCCTGCAACATTGATACATATGAAATGGTATTGATTTATAGTACGCAGTGGACAGTGATATTCAGCATCTTCTACTTTTGCCCATTTGTGAGAAATGCCTATTCAATTCTTTTGCTTTTTTTTTTTAAATTATGAAGTTGTTAAAGTTTTAAAAGTATATATTATAGGCATGCAAGTCCCTTATTACCCTTATTACAGTTTCCTTCAATTCAGTTGAACTCTTTAGTGTTTTTGGTTATGTTCTTGCAGTGTAATTCAGGCATGTTTCAAATTCATGGTTGTCTTTCCCTAGCTTCCAAAAATGCTTGGATTACAGGCATGTACCACAACACCTGTTATGATTTTAAAATTTCATAATGCCCCAGAGGGGTAAATTATTTCTTCTTCTTCTTCTTCTTCTTCTTCTTCTTCTTCTTCTTCTTCTTCTTCTTCTTCTTCTTCTTCTTCTTCTTCTTCTTCTTTCCTTCTCTCCTCCTCCCTTTCCCTCTCCTCTTCCTCCTTCATCATCATCATTATTATTTTTATTATTATTTATTACCATTTTATGGAAAAGGAAATTGAGGCTTTGAGGAGTTAAATTCTATATAGATAATAAGTAGCAGAACCAAGACATTGTACTTCTCTTTGGGAGACTGTTTGTCTTTAATACTTAATTCTTAACACTTTCAGATTATTTTTTCTAAAAACATGAGCCCAGACCGCAAATGCTCAAGGAAGAACATAAACCTTTTCATCTCATTTTATTGCCTCTTTCTATTGACAGTTACATTGAGTAAGGTATTTACTTCAAACTGCAGTTAAGTGTGTGTATACCTCAAAGGAATTGCTTCCTCCAAACTTTAATGAAATAAGATGCTGTCCTTTGGCCATGGGATTTGTGGTCTTAGGTGGTATAGTTATGGAGTTCATGGCAAGATAAGGTCTGTGTAATCATTGTGTAACTCTGTATCAGAGATTATGAAGGAACTTATTGTTAGTGACTTCCTCAGAAGTTTTTTTCCTCTTCCTCAAGTATAGTAATTTAAATTATTTTATTTATTTTTTAATCTTTAAAATAAAAAAATCTTGACAGCCAATCTTTTCTCTAAAAAGATGTTCCTATTAGTTAATCTTATGTGTATACAGACTCCTTTAAATGTCATGTCATATCTCTTCTCAGCCTGTTTGGATGCTTTTGGTGTCTTTAACCTTTGGTCTGTTTCTGGGCTATTAAGCCTTCTGCTAATTAAAGCCTTCTAATTGGAGCCAGAGATGCTGATGCTTTAAAATAAAAAATAATTCTTGAGCATCTATCTTTTGCAAGGTGTTTCACATTTTTTTCCTTTTAAAGCAAAAGTTTGTATGTATTTAATTATAACATGTTTTAAAATACCTACACATTGTGGTAATTAACATATACATTCCCTCACACTACTTATATTTTTGGGGCAAAAACATATAGCATGTGCTTCATAGTGATTTTAAAGAACATAATAAATGATTATTTACTTTTTTTCACATAGTGGAACTATACACATAAATATTTTTCACATTTTCTTTATCTATAGTGATTGTATATCTTGACTATTGCTGTAATGAATACAAGAGTGAAGATGTTCCAAAACACTCATTTCATTTCTTTTGGATATCTATCTATCTATCTATCTATCCACCTTCCCTCCTTCCCTCCCACTAATCTATCTAGCCATCCATACAACTTACCCCATCCATCCATCTATCCATCCATCTATCCACCTATCTATCATCTATCATCTATCATCTCTCTCTCTCTCTCTCTCTCTCTCTCTCTATATATATATATATATATATATATATATATATATGTATATATATATATATATATATCCTTTATCTACATCTGGTATAATGATTGCTCATCTTATGGTAGCTACATTTTTAATATTCTGGGGGAACATTTGCAGTGTTTTACACAATGGTTATTGTAGCTTACATTCTCCTCAACACTCTACAAGGGTTGCCTTGTTCCCATACCCTTGCCACTCCTTACTTACCTTCCGTCCTGTCTTCTTGCAGTGCTGGGGATTGAATTCAGGCTTCTGACATGTCTGGCAAGTGTTCTATCAGTAAGCTGCACCTCCTAGCCTTCAGCCTCTTGATAATAGATTCTCTAGAAGTTATGATCTCACTGTGGTTTTAATTTTCATTGCTCTGATGGTTAGTAGCAATAAACATTATTTTCATATATTTATCAGCCATTTATACATGGGACCAGCCCATGTATGCTCTTTGGTTGATGGCTTAGCCTCTGGGAGCTCTGAGGAGTTCCGGTTAGTTGATACTGTTGTTCTTCCTATGAGGTTGCAATCCCCTTCAGATCCTTCAGTCCTTCCCGTAACTCTTACATAGGAGTCCCTGATTTCAGTCCAGTGCTTGGCTTTAACTATCTGCATTTGTCTCAGTCAGCTGCTGGTAGACCCCCTCAGAGGAGAGACATGCTAGGCTCTTGTCTGCAAGTACAACATGGCATCAGTAATAGTGTCCATCTTCTGAAGTCTTTTTCGATTTCTCCAGTGACTTGAAGTTCTTGCTATACAAATCTTTCACTTGCTTGGTTAGAATGAAGCCAAAATATTTTATATTATTTGTGGCTATTTGTGAATGGTGTTGTTTCCCTAATTTGATTCTCAGCCTATTTATCCTTTTTATAAAGGAAGGCTACTGATCTGTTCGAGTAAATTTTTATATCCAGCCACTTTGCTGAAGTTGTTCATCAGCTGTAGGAGTTCTCTGGTAGAATTTTTGGGGTTGCTATCATACCATCCACAAATAGTGTGATACCTTGACTTCTTCATTTCCAATTTGTATTCCCTTGAGCTCCTTTTGTTGTCTAATTGCTCTGGCTAATTTCTCTGGCTAGAACTTCAAGTACAATATTGAATAAATAGGGAGAGAGTGGACAGCCTTGCCTTGTCCCTGATTTTAGTGGGATTGATTCTAGTTTCTCTCAGTTTAATTTGATGTTGGCTGTTAGTCTGCTATATTTTCCTTTTGTTATGTTTAGGTATGTGCCATGAATTCCCTATCTCTACAAGACTTTTCACATGAACAGGTTTTGTGTTTTATTGAAGGCTTTTTCAGCATCTAATTAGATGATCATGTGACTTTTTTCCTTGAATTTTTTTATATGGTGGACTATATTGATGGATTTCTGTATATTTCATCATCCCTGTATCCCTGGGATGAATACTAATTGATTGTGATGAATAATTGTTTTAATGTGTTTTTGGATTTGGTTTGCAAGAATTTTATTAAGTATTTTTGCGTCAGTATTCATAAGTGAAATTGGACTGAAGTTCTCTTTCTTTGTTGGCTCTTTGTGTGGTTTAGGTATCAGAGTATCTGTGGCTTCATAGAATGAGTTTGGTAGTATTTCTTCTGTTTCTATTTTGTGGAGTAGTGTGAGGAGTATTGGTATTAGTTCTTTGAAGATCTGGTAGAATTCTGCACTAAAACCATCTCGCCTTGTGCTTTTTCTGGTTGGGAGGTTTATAATGACTATTTTTATTTCTTTAGGGGATATGGGGCTGTTTAGATAGTTTACCTGATCTTGATTTAACATTGGTGTATGGTATGTGTCTAGAAAATTCATCCATTTCATCTAGATTTTCCAGTTTTGTTGAACATAGGCTTTTTAGTAAGAGCTGATGATTTTTTGAATTTTCTCAGTTTTTGTTTTTATGTCTCCCTTTTCATTTCTGATTTTGTTAATTTGGATACTGTTTCTGTGCCCTTTAGTTAGTTTGGCTAAGAGTTTATCTAGTTGATTTTCTCAAAGAACCAACTCTTTGTTTATTTGATTCTTTATATTGTTCTCTTTGTTTCTAATTGGTTGATTTTAGCCCTGATTATTTCTTGCCGTCTACTCCTGTTGGGTGTTTGCTTCTTTTTGTTCTAGAGGTTTCAGGTGTGCTAGTGAAAGATCTCTCCAATTTCTTTATGATAGCATTTAGCGTTTGAATTTTCCTCTCAGCACAGCTTTCACTGTGTCCCATAAGTTTGGGTATGCTGTGCCTTCATTTTTATTATATTCTAGAAAGTCTTTAATTTCTAGATAGTTTTAAATTTTTTTCATTACTTCTTCCTTGACCAAGTTATCATTGACTGAAGAGTTGTTCCGTTTCCATGAGTGTGTGGGTTTTCTGTTGTTTTTGTTGTTATTGAAGACTAGGCTCAGTCTGTGGTGATCGGATAGGATCCATGAGATTATTTCAGTCTTCTTGTATGTCTTGAGGCTTGTTTTGTGTGGGATTATATGATCAGTTTAAGAGAAGATACATGTGGTGCTGAAAAAAAGGTATATTCTTTTAGGGTGAAATGTTCTGTAGATATTTGTTAAGTCCATTTGGTTCATAACTTCTGTTAGTTTCACTGTGTCTCTGTTTAGTTTCTGTTTCAATGACTTGTCCATTGGTGAGAGAGTGGTGTTGAAGTTTCTCACTATTGTGTGAGGTTCAATGTATATTTTGAGCTTTAGTAAAGGTTTTTTTTTAATGTGTATGCCCTTGCATTTGAGGCATAGATATATTCATAGTTGAGATTTCATCTTGGTGGATTTTTCCTTTGATGAGTATAAAATGTCCTTCCCCATCTCTTTTGATAACTGTTGGTTGAAAGCCTATTTTATTGGATATTAGAATGGCTACTCCAGCTTGTTTCTTGGGACCATTTACTTGCAAAATGGTTTTTCCAGCTTTTAATTCTGAGGTGGTGCCTGTCTTTGTCACTGGGGTGTGTTTTGTATGCAGCAAAATGCTGAGTCCTGTTTAACTATCCAATCTGTTAGCCTATGTCTTTTTGTTGGGGAATTGAGTTCATTGATGTTGAGAGATATTAAAGAACAATGATTGTTAGTTCCTGTTATTTTGATGTTGGAGGCGTTATTGAGTGTGTAATTCTCTTCTTTTGGGTTTGCTCTGTGAAGCTTTCTTGTGCTTTCTTGGGTGTAGTTATCCTCCTTGTGTTGGAGTTTTCCTTCCAGTATCCTCTGTAGAGCTAGATTAGTAGAAATATATCATTTGAATTTGGTTTTGTCATGGAATATCTTGATTTCTCCCGTCTACAGTGATTGAAAGTTTTTGCTGGGTATAGTAGCCTGGGCTGGCATTTGTATTCTCTGCATAACATCTGTTCGTGATTTTCTGGCTTTTAGTGTTTCTGTTGAGAAGTCTGGTGTAATTCTGACTGGTCTGCTTTTATATGTTACTTGGCCTTTCCCCCTTACAGTTTTTAATATTCTTTGCTTTTCTGTGCATTTAGTGTTTTGATTTTTTTTATGACAAGAGGATTTTCTTTTCTAGTCCAAACTATTTGGTGTCCTGTAGGCTTCTTGTTCATTTATGGCCATCTCTTTAGGTTAGGGAAGTTTTCTTCTATGACTTTGTTGAAGATGTTTTCTGGCTCTTTGAACTGGGAATTTTTCACTCTCTTCTATTCCTATTATTCTTAGATGAGGTCTTTTTATTGTGTCCTGAATTTCCTGGATGTTTTGGATTAGGAGCTTTTTGCACTTTTTTTTTCTTTTACTGTTGATATGTTCTTTCTCCTCTGGTAGCATACAGAGTACCTTCCGATATCATGAGCTCTAGGAATGAAGCTACTAGTTGGCACCAGCTTGACCTCTTTGTGTGTGATGGTATAAGTGAGCATTGTCCTCTAGAGTAAGAAGGCTCTCACCATAGGTGTGGATAGCCTTGACATATCTTGTGATGTTTGAAGATTCCATTGGACCTCTTTGGCCAATGACTTAGCATAATGTAACCCATTTCTGACAGTATACCTTTTACATATTGACACAAAATATCTAGTTGGGTATAGTTTTGGATGTAGGAGAAGGATCCTGCTTTTTAACCCAATCTTTTAGTCTGTATCATTTATTGGTGAATTGAGACCATTTATTAATTGCCTCATTAATATTAAGAATTATCAATGAACTATATTTATTGATATTTGTTATTTTGTTATGTTTTTCCACCTCTTTTGATTTACTGTTTTGAAATTATTTATTCCTTGTGTCTTTTATGGGTACAGTTAACCTCTTCATACTGATGTTTTTGTTCTAGTGCCTTCTCTGGGTGTAGATTGGTAGATTGAAATTGCTTAAATTTGTTTTATTATATAATGTTTTCCTTTCTCTGCCAGTTGTGATTGATAGTTTTGCTAGGTATTGTACTCTGTGATCTCTCAGAGTTTTTAGAACATCTGTCCTGTGCCTTTTGGCTTTCAAAGTCTACATTGATAAGTCAGGTGTTATTCTAATGGGCTGTCTTTATCTGTGACTTGTTCTTTTTCCCTTAGAGCTTAAAATATATTTTCTTTGTTTTGTACATTTAATGTGTTGATTATTATGTTTCACGGATAATTTTCCTTCTGATTCTGTCTATTTTATGTACTATATGCTTCTTGCAGCTTGATAAATACCTCCATTTTTAGATTGGGAAAGTATTTTTCTATAATTTTGTTAAAAAATATTTTTGTGACTTTGACCTTGATGTCTGTGTCTTCCTCTATCCCTATTATTGATTTGGCTTTTTCATACTGTCCCAGATTTTCTGGTTTATTTTGTGCCCGAAATATGTGTGTGAGAGAAAGAAATTAAAAAAAAATTATTTTTATTTTTTGAGACAGAGTTTCTTTGTGTAGCTCTGGCTGTCTTGGAACACACTCTATAGACCAGTGATCTGCGCCCCACCCCGACCAGCAGGAAGAAGACACAGATCAAACAGGTTCCTTCTCAAGTCACTTTACTCAGGATACTTGATGCATGCAGTTACAGCTTAAGCTTCATGGTGAATGGCCCCGAACCCCACCGGAAGCAACCAGTTAAACCCTATCCTGGCCACTCACAGAATGCCACGTAGCTCCTGCTCATACGCCAGGAAATCTCGGGCTTTAGCATCATATTCTTGGGCTTAGGATCATGTCACTGTCAACACAGCCTAATGCCATATTAGGAGTTATTTATGCCAGCAAGGCTGATAAGGCCGAGGCCGTCAGCACCATCTTCAAGGAGTGGCAGCTAGGCTCCCTACAGACCAGCCTGGTTTTGAACTCAGAGATCCAACTGTCTTTGAATCCTGAATGCTGGGATTAAGGTGTGTTATAATGTGCCTGGATTTTTAAAATTTAACATTTTTTTTAACTGAGCTATTAATTTCCTACACCTGTCTTTAAGACCCAACATTCTCTTTTCCTTGTCTTAAAATCTATTGGTGAGGCTTCCCTCTGAGGTTTTGGTTTGACATCCTTTGTTTTTCACTTCCAGTTTTATTTCATTTTGGGTTTTCTTTTGTGATTCTATTTTTTGTTTGTTTGTTTCATAGTTTAAAATTTTTTAATTTTATTTTTAATATTTTCATGAAACTGTCCATGTTTTATGGTTTTTATTAAGGAACTTATTCATATTTTCTTTCTCTGCCTGTTGCTATTTTGAAGTCTTTTTTGTGCTACATGTAAATTGCATTTTTCAGGATCCATTGCTATAGGGTTACTGGCTTCTTGTCTGTTCATGGTTGTGTCTTGTTGGTATCTAAGCATCTCAAGTTATAATGATTGAAATGTTTCTTGGTGTAGATTCAGGTCTTCTCCTGTGTGTGTGTGTGTGTGTGTGTGTGTGTGTGTGTGTGTGTGTGTGTGTAGGTTTTTCTCTCTTTTGTTGATGTTGCCCAATCTGGGTTATAGGCAAGTGTTGTATGTGTGGGATCCCTAGTTGTCTTAGTTACTGTTTTTTGTTTGTTTGTTTTGTTTTTGCTGTGATAAAACAGCAAGACAAGAGAAACTTGCAAGACAAAGTATTTAATTGGGGCTTGCTTACCATTTCAAAGGGTTAGTCCAAGACCATTATGGTGTAGGGAGCATGGAGGCAGGCAGGCAGGCATGGAGCTGTAGCAGCAATTTAGAGCTTAGATCCTCATCTACAGGCAGCAGACAGAAAGAGACTGGGTCTGGCTGGCATGGACTTTTGAAACCTCAAAGCCCACCCCTATTAACACCTCTACTCAAGCAAGGCCACACACCTCCTAATTCTTTCCAAACAGTTCTACTGATTGGGGACCAGACATTCAAACATATGAGCCTGGGGACAGCATTCTTATTCAAACTGCCATATTGCTTGAAAGTGTTTGTTTATATCAATGGGTGACCTAGAGAACTGGAGATGAGCTAAGGAGAAAAGGCTGAGGGGGACAGCAGTAAAGAGCTAGGGACACAAGCGTCCTCACTAAGAGGCAGAAATTCCAGAGATAGGCTGCAGTGGCACTCATGGTTTTATTATTGTGGTATATCTCATAAAATTTATCATTGTAGCCGGGCAGTGGTGGTGCATGCCTTTAATCCCAGCACTTGGGAGGCAGAGGCAGGCAGATTTCTGAGTTCGAGGCCAGCCTGGTCTACAGAGTGAGTTCCAGGACAGCCAGGGCTACACAGAGAAACCCTGTCTCGAAAAACCAAAAAAAAAAAAAATTATCATTGTAGAACTAATAAATTGATTCAGTGGAAGGTTTGGATATAGAATCAGCATACAAAGTCAGATGTAATCCTATACAATTAAATAGTATACAGATCAACTTATTAATATCAATCAGGAGGGCATCAGTTATCTAATTTTTAATAGTGCCAAAGAGAATGATAACTGAAAAACAAAGTTAATGAAGTACTTGTACTAAAGCCTATGAAAAATTGATGAAAGACACTGAAAAAGTCAGAAATACATTAAAATTGATTTTGTGTTTATAGATTGTAAACAATATTGATAAATGTCATTCTATCCAAAGACATCTACAGGTTCAATGCAGTGCCTACCAAAATCCTAGTTTTTGTTTTTATAGAATTGGCAAAATGATCTCACTTGCAATTACAAATGACCCAGATGGCCAATGTTTCCCCCTTCTTTTGTCTTCTTCAGTTTCTTATCCAATGTCTTAATGTTTTTCTCCATTAATTAATTTTTAAATTCACTTTCCATCCTGATTGCTGCTACCATTCCTTCCAGTCCCCCTTACACAGTCCTCCTTGTTGGTTTAGTTTTTTTTTTCAAATCTAATTTTTAATAAGTGTTCTTAGATGCTTTAATCTCCCTTCTACCAAAGCAGAGGTAGTGGGAAAGAAAGGTTATCAGGATTTGGGGGAAGTGGACTTGTTTAGAAATAGCTCTTTGGAGAAAATACAATCTGGGTTGTCAGGGTATATACCAACAGTCCAGTTCAGTAGTGCCAGGATAGCAAACACAAATCAGCAGCAGTGGCATGACCCAGCAGAAACAACTGGCCTTCACTGAATCAGCATGAGTCAGCAGGAATTATTGGGACCAGAGAGGCACCAGGAGAAGTTCTCTGCTATGGCTCTTTCAACAAACTGCAAATCAGTGAATGCGAAGTCATGAGAGCAATGAAACATGGCAAAGCTAGCTTTGCAAGACCACCTTCACTGTCTGTGGGGTCCTATTTATACTCCCTCCAAATATCATGTGTCCTCCCACATTTCCCCTCCTCATGGGAATCTGTCTTAGCAAAACTCCGCATGAGTCTGTGTCAGCTGACATCACTCTGCCAAATGGCCTGAGGAAGCAGCCAGAAGCCGCCAGAACACCACCAGAAGTTTTTTGGTGCTTTTCTGTGGAGTCATGACAAACAATGACCGTTAAGGAATGGCAAAGCATACCAATACCACCATCTTTTGGGTCCTTCTTAACAACATGTGTTTGTTCATGTGTTTGCTTTAGCAAACCTTCCTTTCACCTGTGCCGCTTCAGGAAAACAGTCCTTCACATGTCTGCCCCAGAAAAATACCATCCGACATAACTGACTTTCCAAAGAAATCATGTTTCCATTTCACCTTCCCCCACTTCCCCTACCTCCAGAGGGTGGGGGGCCTCCCTGGGCATTCCTCCCCCAACATACACCCTGGTGAATCAAGTCTCCCTAGGGAAAGGTGTCTTCTCCCCCACCAAAGCCAGACAAGGTAGGGCAGCCCAGCCAGGGGAATGGGATCCATAAGATGGCAACAGAGTATATTGTGCCTTCATTTTCATTGTATTCTAGAAAGTCTATTTATTTATTTATTTATTTATCAATCATTTCTTCTTTGGCCCAGTAAGTCATTGAGAATAGAGTTGTTTAGTTTCCATGGGTTTGTGGGCTTTCTGTCATTTTTGTTGTTGTTGAAGTCCAGCTTTAACCCATGGTGATCTGATAAGATGCAAGGGATGATAGTCTTCTTGTATCTGTTCAGGCTGGCTTTGTGATCTAGTATATGTTCAGTTTTGGAGAAGGTTCAATGGGGTGCTGAGAAGATCGTATATTCTTTTGTGTTTGGGTGAAATATTTGATTCATAAGATCTGTTAGTTTCATTAGTTCTCTGTTTAGTTTCTGTTTTGATGTTAGGTCCATTGGTGAGAATTGGATGTTGAAGTCTCCCACTGTTAATGTGTGGCATTCGATGTGTGATTTAACCTTCAGTACATTTTCTTTTATGAATGTTGGTGCCCTTGTATTTGGGGCATAAATACAAGGAAAATACAGGGATGTATGTTCAGAATTGAGATATCCTTCATCTTGGTGGGTTTTTTCTTTGATGAGTATGAAATGTCCTTGCATATCTCTTTTGATTACTTTTGGTTGAAAGTCTATTTTGTTAGATATTAGAATGGCTGTTCCAGTTTGTTTCTTGGGTCTTTTTGCTTGAAAGCCCTTTCCCAGCCCTTTACTCTGAGGTAGTATTTATCTTTGTTGCTGAAGTGTGTTTCTTGTATTTTGCAGAATGATGGATCCTGTTTATGCATCCACTGTTAGCCTGTGTACTTTTATTGAATATTGATAAGATTTGATGTTGAGAGATATTAATGACCAATGATTGTTAGTTCCTGTTTTTTTGATGTTGTTGTTGTTGGTGTGTGTATATGTATGCATTTCTCTTCTTTTGGTTTTGCTGTGAAATTATTAATTTCTTATGTTTCCTTGGGTATAGTTAACCTCCTTGTGTTGGAGTTTTCCTCCTAGTGTTCTCTGTAGGGTTGGATTAGTGAAAAGATATTGCTTAAATTTGGTTTTGTCATGGAATATTCTATTCTCTTCATCTTTGATGATTGAAAGTTTTGCTGGATACAGTAGTCTGGGATGATATCTGTTGTTTCCTAGGGTCTGTAAGACATCTGTCCAGACCATTCTGTCTTTTATAATCTCTGTTGAGATGTCAGGTGCATGATAAGTCTGCCTTCATATGTTACTTGGCCTTTTTTCCTTACAGCTTTTAATATTCTTCCTTTGTTCTGTACATTTAGTGTTTTGATTATTATGTGGTGGAATGAGTTTTCTTTTCTGGTCCATTTTGGTGTTTTGTAAGCTTCTTGTACATTTATAACTATTTCTTTCTTTGAGTTAGGAAAATTTTCTTCTATGATTTTGTTGAAGATGTTTTCTGGGCCTTCGATCTGGGAGTCTTCTTTTATTCCTATGATTCTTAGGTTTAGTCTTTTCATAGTATCCCAAATTTCCTGGATTTTTGTGTTAGAAACTTTTTAGATCTGGCATTTTCTTTGACCGATCTATCAATTTCTAATATCTTTATGTTCTATACCTGAGATTCTCTTTTCCATCTTTTGTATTCTGTTGGTGATGCTTGTATCTGTATTTCCTGTTCCCTTTCCAAGTTTTTCCATTTCCATGGTTGCCTCTGTTTGTGTTTTCCTTATTGCTTCTCTTTCCATTTTCAAGTCTTGAACAGTTGTATTCATTTTCTTCACCTGTTTGATTGTATTTTCCTGTAATTCTTTAAGGGATTTATTTATTTCCCCTTTGAAGGCCTGCATCACCTCCATAAGTTGAGATTTAAGGTCATTGTCTAGAGCTGGTTGTCCTGGGTGGCAGGAGACCTCCAGAGAAGCAGGCAGAGCTGGTTGTCCTGGGTGGCAGGAGACCTCCAGAGAAGCAGGCAGAGCTGGTGGCAACAGGCTTCCATGGAGGCAGGTAGGATTGTGGCCTAGGGAGTGGAGTGCAGATCCTGGTTTGCAGGTAGAGGTGTAGCCCACAAGATGGAGCACAGGGGGATAGGGCAGTCCTCAAGGTTACTGCACTTTCTAGGGGTAGAGAGCAGCAGATGGGGGATTGGGGCATAGGTATCTTACCTGGTTGTCCTGTTACCTGCTTGTCCTGAGTAGCAGCAGGTCTCCAAGGAGGCAGGGAAAGCTATGGCTGCCAAACAGTATTAACTGAAAAATACAAAGCTGGAGGCATTGCATTTTCTCATCTCAAAATATATTAGAAAGTTATAGTAATTAAAATAGTATGGTACTGACATATAAGAATATATACTAATAACAACAGAATTGAGAGGGGCTGGATAGATGGCTCAGTGGTTAACAGCACCTATTGCTCTTCTTGAGGACCAGAGTTCAATTCTTCGCACCTACATCATGTGGTAACCACAGGTCCTGGGAGATCTGACACCTTGGACCTTTGTAGGTCCATGTATTCATGTCATATATGTAATTAAAATAATAAAAATAAATCTAAAAAACTATAAACAAACCAGAACAGAAATGAGGGCTCATAAACAATCTCATGTGTATATAGTTAACTGATCTTTGACACGGATGCCAAATATCTACAAAAAGGAAGCTGTAATCTCTTTAACAGATGCTTTTGGAAAAACTGGATACTGTTTTAGTTTTATTTATGTTGCTATGAAAAAATATGCATACAGAAAGCAACGTGTGTGTGTGTGTGTGTGTGTGTGTGTGTGTGTGTGTGTGTGTATAGCAGGGGATGTTACTCATTTTACAATTACAGATAACAATCCATCATATCAGGACAATCGCAACGACAGGATCTTGGAGCAACTAATCGCATTACATCCACAGTTAAGAGGAGAGTGAGAATTTATGTATGCATGCCAATTTACTTCTCTGCAGTTTGATTTCTTCTTTTTTACACAGTTCAGGACCCCTGCCCAGAGAATTGTGCCACTCACAATAGACTGGGTCTTTTCACATCAATTCACTTAATTAAGGCAATCCCCCCATAGTCCTAGCCACATTCCAACCAAATGTCAAAAATAGATTATTCCCATATAATTCTAAGTTGTGTCAGGTTGACAATTAGAGCTAATTATCACAATATTTATCTGCAAAAGAATGAAATTGGATCTTTACCTTAAACTATATACATAAATAGACTAAAATGGATAAAAAGATATCCAAGATTTTAAGTGACATAATTACTAGAAGAAAACTCATGGCAAAAATCACTTATAACATTGATTTTGGCAAAGATTTATTTTTTGGCTATGATACCCAAGCATAGGTAACAAAATAAAAAATAAGCTTTTATCAAATAGCATTTTCTGTATATCCAAGTGAACTATGTAGGCACATCCTTGATGTATAAACATGTGAGTAGATTGGACTATATTAAGATAAGAAAATCAGAGAGCACTTTAGGAATGCAACTTTAAAAGTAGTCAAAATAAAAAGGGTAGATTATGATGGTAGTATAATTATGCTAAAATTAACATGTATGGAGTGCATCTTATATGCTAGTACTGTTCTGTTCTGTGTACTTTATAGGTACTGGCTGGTTGGATTATCAACAGCCATATATGAGGAAGTTGATGTATTCCCAACACATATTCCAAATCTTAATTATAGATATTAGGTCGTGTTTCTCCATTAAATTGCTTTTATCAGAGTGTTTTGACCACAGCAATGAGGAAGCAAGACAGAAATTTGGTACCTAGGAATTTGGTCATTGCTGTATAAAATTTGGCCACAAAGTTCAGTAGGTATTTATAACCGGATTGTGGGGGGAATAAGGAAGAGATTCAAAATTTGAGGGAGAAAAGCCCTTGAGTGCTGTTAGCAGCGTTTAGTGGACCATTCTAGTGGGAATTTGGAAGACCAGAGAACAAAAAAATGTGGACTGTGGAGGCTTGTCTTCATGAGGTGTCAATGCTGCTAGAGGCCGTTCAGTTGTGTCCTGACAAAGGGTCTGCCTGCATTTTGCCTCTTTACTAAAAGCTTGAAAGAACCTTAATTTGAAAGTAATGCATCAATTTGTTTGCAGAGAAAAGTTCAAGGTAGGAAAACATTGAGGGGGTGCCATTGTTGAGGGGGGTCCTTGCTCTTCTTCAGACCTATAGCGAGAGAAAAGAGCAAGTAGAACAAAAAGAAAAAAATGTAAAGTTTGATGTGGAAAAGTGTGCAAAGAAGCTTAAAGTTGTGAGCAAGGAAAGTATAGATTACAAAGCATCTGAAATTATTAAATAACTTAGAACCATTGAAGAACTCCCTCTGTAGTGGGACAATAAGAAAGATATTCTAAGGGAAAGACCACACTCTTTAAAGGACCAGCTTTTAAAAATGAAAGTTCATTTGAAAGGAGAGAGCTAAAGTTCAAAATGCTGAAGAGGTTTTCTGTGCTGGAAAACAACTGCCTAGGAATGTGTTTCCCTAGGAAAATCACACAAGTCTGATACAACTGTGATCCCAGGCTGCCACAAGCTGTCCTGAGTTGGCAGTAGAACATGGTAATGCCATCCACATTACATTTGTCTTTCCAGCATGAAGGAGGAAGGATTCTGGGGATCATGGAATCTTTTATCCATGTTTTCAGAAAGTATTTGCAGCCACATTCCTGACAAAGAGACTGGATAGCCAGATTTTGAAGCTGTGAAGATGAACCCTAAGGTCACTGGGATACACTAGATGCTCAAGATTCTAAAACCATAGGACATCTGCTGAAGGAAGTTGAAGATATGGACTGGAGCCTGGCCAAACAATAATTGTCTATAGGCAGCAGATGAATGGGCATGGCCCCTTGGAACTGAGATGATTCCATTATGTGTCCCGTATGATGGACATATAGCTGCACTATTTGGTGTCTTCTCTACTGGGTTTCAGTCTTTTGGGGTCTGATCTTTCAGACCTTCTTAATATATCCTCATACCTCCCTCTTGCAGTGAGAATGTATAATCTGTGCCATTGCATGTTGGAAATACATAACGTGTGGGTTTGGATTCAAAGGGGGTCTTAGTTAAGAGATAGTTGTGTCTCTATGAAAACTTTGGACTTGGACTTTTATACAATGATCGGACTGTTAAAGACTTTTGAAGTTGGACTGGATATACTTTGCATCAAGAGACAGACATAAGCCTATAGGAACCAGGACTGAAATGTGGTTTGAAAGTGGAATGTCTCCTATAGGCTCACGAGGTTGAATACTTGGACCCTAGCTGGTTGCCTTGCTTGGGAAGATTTTTGGAACCTTTGGGAGGTAGAACATTGCTGGAAAAAGTAAGTTACTGGTTGTGGGCTCGAGGCCTTCTAGACTGATGATACCATTTCCTGTCCTCATTCTGCTTCATGAGTGGATACAAAGTGACTTTCCAGCCTCCTGCTCCTTGCAACATGTTTTTCTTGCCTCTTGTTTCATCTTCTCTGCCATAATGAATTGAATACCTCTGGAACTGTGCGCTTAAGTAACACTTTATGCTCTATCCGTTTACATTACTTTTTCCAAGTAATTTATCATAGCAATGAGAAAGTAAAACTAAGACAAGTGTTAATTCAATAAAATTACATCATCTACTACGTTAATTCATGATACACACGCACATATTTTGGTTGCTTAAAAACTCTTAAGTAAAACTGAATCTTATGTTTTTAAAACTTTAATAACCATGAGGAGAAGAATTTAATCCAATTTTGAGGGTGGTCAATAACATTTTCTTTCCTTTTATTTGGCAGAGGATCTGAATTTAGATGTGGAAGACACTGCTAGTGCTATGATATCGTAGGCACTCTATTATAGTCTGCCCTCTGCTGTCTTCGGTCATAGCACCATGCTGCTTTCTAGTTCTTGAAATTTAAATAGAGGTCTAAACATATTGACAGTATCTTTGTTAGTACAGTCATTTTAAGTATATCCCAAAAGTGTGTGTATTAATTCATAACGTTACTGTATTAGGATATAATTAATATACTCATATAGTATATGCAAAACTTAAATATTGAAGCACACTAAAATATAAAAGCATATTATATTATTTTCTCTTTACATCTATGGTATGCACATAACCTAGTGTAAGGACAGTTGGTGTAGATGACAGTATTAGATTGTCAGAAGATTATTATATTCTGTCCTGGTTCTATTGCCTTGGCCAAGTAATTTATTATTTCTGAACTTCTATTTATTTGTAAAATTCTGGTAGACAAGTTATAATTTATAAAATGATAAATGGGTCACATTTATTGAGCATTTAATTTCTCCTTTACAGAAAGTCTATGAAATAGATTCTCTATCTTTATTTTATAGAGTTATATAGATGCTAAGGAAAAAAAAACAGGTCTTATAACCTTAACCAAGTTTATTTTATTTGTACATGATAGACTAAGAAAACTCTAAAACCTAACTTAGGTAGTCTGACACCAAAACCTGTATTCCAGCTATTTATTATTCTGTAGTGCCCACATCATGCTATTATAGAATACCATTAAGTTATATATGTAAAGTATTGGTATGGTGTGTGTGGATACTGTTTCCTTTATGTTTTTAAAACTTTAATAACCATGAGGAGAAGAATTTAATCCAATTAATTTAGTTGTCCCTTAAAGTGATCTGTGATGTTTATGACTGTATTGAATAAACTTGGAAGAACCACAGAAGGAGGCAGGCAGCAGAGAAATTTGAGAGAGTACCAGAAACATCTATTCAGGCTTTCTCAGAAGATCAGAGGCACTGCCTAATGCTCCTGAAGCTGGCCAGAGTGGCTTGTATGTCCTCTTTGACAGGACATTCTGGGATCTTTCAAAGATTTGCTGTTGACCCAAAAGGCATACACATGAAATGCACTGTTCCTTTTAGAAGTGCAGAGCCATTAATATTATATTGTCCATTAACAAAAGTAAAGAGGCAAACAAAACAGCAGAGAAAAACCTTGCTCTGTGTCTTACGTTATCTGTCCCATGAGCTCTACTATGTTACTTCCCAATTTAGTGTTAAGCTACAATCTTTAATCTTCATGTTACCCTAATGCAGATTTTTCTTCTTTCTTTCTTTCTTTCTTTCTTTCTTTCTTTCTTTCTTTCTTTCTTCCTTCCTTCCTTCCTTCCTTCCTTCCTTCCTTCCTTCCTTTTTTCTTCTTTCCTTTTATTTTTTTATAGGTCACAATAGTAATACTCAAAAATTTCAGAAGAGAACACTGTTAAAATTTTCACATAGTAACAAAATCAGTTAAATAGGCTCATGTTTTCTAATGGATAGCATTCCTCTCTTTCAAAATTCTACATGTGGAAAAAAGTGTTCCTGCCTTTTGGGGAATGTAGGAACTTCTATTTAAACTTAATGTTTGCTTTCTTGGCCTATTTATATGAATATAAGAAGTCAGAAGCCAGCAAAAATAAATAATCATGAAAGTCTTCACAAGACATGCAGAAGCAGCCTTCTTGAATGATGAACAAGCCCAGCTGCAGAAAGATCTGTGGTCTGATATTAATTACTGAAAAACTTCCATTGAGTGGACAGTTTGTCCCGATGAGTTAATTAACTTTAAGAGTTCTCTGTCCTCTTAGAAATATACCATTCCAGATTGGCTGGAAGCCTGTTTACTTTGAACATTCATCAGAAATTCTGGGTCAACCACCTCACAGCTTGGTTTGTTTTAGTGCCAGCTGCATGTGGCTGAAAAGTTAATTAGATGTCTCTTGTGTTAAAAGGCGAGAAGAGTCATGTGGAGAAGCAGGACTCTAGCAGAGAGCAGAGAGAGGAATTCCCTCTTTTCTTCAGAACTATTAGGTCATGAGCACACAAGCTGGTCCATATGGATCCACGAGGAGCACAGGGGCATTAACCAAGGAGAGCTTTTCATCTCTGAAAGTGCATTTCCATTTGAATATTGTAAGAATATTTAAACAGATTGTTTCAATTGTCCAAAGGATCTTTGTCTATTCTAGATGTACCCTGCCTTCAAGCTCCATTTGCATCCTACTTTTACTCTCAAAGGTTCTCATAGCAATGATTCTGTTCATCTTGTCTAAAATTCTAAATTTAAATGAGCAGGAGATAGTAACCAAACTCTTTTTTCAATTCATTGCCCTATTTTTTTTCTTTTTCAAGTGTATTGAAACTTATTTCAATTAGATTAAGATGAGAAATTACCAGAGTGTATGGCTGGAACAAATGACAGCCATAAAAATAATTTTAATAAAGATTCCTGCTTTTTATTGGCAGCATTATTTAGGTAAAACATTTCAATTATTAAACAAATGCTTACTCGAGTTTTGACAGATATTGCTAGTTTATACTCCTATCTTTTTTGAGATACAGTTCTGTTCTTCAAAAAGTTTGTTCTTTCCCTTTACAGTCAACCCTCGACTTCACTCCTTCTAAGAACTACTGATCTATTATCAGTTAATAGACTTGGGCTTCCCCTCACTTAGTGTAGTCCATTGGAAACTCCTCAGCATTGTTGCATGTATTAGACGTTTGTTCATTTGTATTATTAAGTACTATTTTACTTAACATATATATTACATTTTACCTATTCTATTTGGTAGAATTTTTTTTCTTCCAGATTTTGGCTGTTATGAAAAAGCACTATGAACATTCATGTTATTTTGTTTGGGTGAGTGTTTAGGGGTAGAACTCTTGATTTCTTTTTTCTTTAATATTCTTTAATCAGTTTTTTACAGTACAGACTTTTTTCTCCTCCCCGGTCCACCCTCTGACTGTTCCACACCCCATATCTTTCTCTTGCTCCCCACAGTCCCCGTTTCTATGAGGATGTCTCTACACTTCAGCCCCACCAGACCTCCCCACTCTTTGGGGCCTCAAGTCTCTTGAGGGTTAGGTGCATCTTCTCTGACTGAGTCCAGTCCCAGCAGTCCTCTGCTGTATATGTGTTGGGGGCCTCATATCAGCTGGTGTATGCTGCCTGGTTGGTGGCTCAGAGTCTGAGAGATCTTTGGAGTCCAGGTTAGTTGAGACTGCTGGTCTTCCTATTGGGTGGCCCTAATCCGCAAATTCTTCCAGCTTTTCCCTAATTCAACCACAGGGGTCAACAGCTTCTGTCCATTGGTTGGGTGTAAATATCTACATTTGACTCTTTCAGCTGCTTGTTGGGTCTTTCAGAGGGCAGTCATGATAGGTCCCTTTTTGTGAGCACATCATAGCATTAGCAATAGTGTCAGGCCTTGGGGCCTCCCCTTGAGCAGGATCCCACTTTGGGCTTGTCACTGGACCTTCTTTTTATCAGACTCCCCTCCATTTCTGTCCCTGAAGTTCTTTCAGACAGGAACAAATATGGATCAGAGTTTTTGACTGTAGGATGTCAACTCCATCTCTCCATTTGATGCCCTGTCTTTCTACTGGAGGTGAGCTCTACAAGTTCCCTCTCCCCACTGTAGGGTATTTTATCTAAGGTCCTTCCCTTTGAGTCCTGAGAGTCTCTCACCTCCCAGGTCTCTGGTACATTCTTGAGGGTCCCCCTACCTCCTACCTCCTGAGGTTGCCTGTTTTCATTCTTTCTGCTGCCCCTCAGGGCTTCAGTCCTGTTCCCTCCCCCAATATCTGATTATGTTCCCCTTTTTTTCCTCCTTGTCCCCTTTCCTTCCCAGGTGCCTCTCTCCTTCTGCCCCTCCCCCCTGTGATTGCTTTATTCTCCCTCCCAAGTGGGATTGAGGTGTACTGATTTGGGCCTTTCAGCTTGTTAACCTTCTTGAACTCTGTGGATTGTATACTTTTTTGTGGCTAATATCCACTTATTAGTGACTACATATCATGCATGTCCTTTTGGGTCTGAGTCACCTCACTGAGGGTGATGTTTCCTAATTCCATCCATTTGCCAGAAAAACTCATTATGTCTTTGTTCTTAATAGCTGAGTAGTATTCCATTGTGATAAGTTTGTTTAACTGTATAAAAAATGGCTAGTTTCCAAGATGCTTGGGCCATTTTGCTTTCCTCTCAGTAATTTATGAGAGTACCAATGTTTTCAGTTTGGTGTATTTCTTGTAGACAAAAGGAATTTGCACCTTGATTTTTAACCCAGTCAGAGAGTCTGCATATTCTAGTGGAAGATTTAGGACTATTTTTATTTAGAGTTGTTATTTACAGTAGTTTGCTGATTCTTGTAATGTTGTTGTTACTGTTTTTTTTTTTTTAATATTATTTGTTCCTATTTTTCTCTCACATTCTCATTAGGGAAGTGCTAATTTTGTAAGTTTGACCTCCTTTTTGTTTTCCTAATTTTTCTTTGTACATTTATTTCTCTCATTATGAGATTTATTCTTTCTAGTGCTCTTGTTTTACACTGCCTTCTTCTCATCTGCATGAAAATGTTTTTCAGTGATAGCTTCATGGTCATGAATTACTTTAGTTTGTGCTTTTCTTAAAATATCTATATTTATCTGTTAAAAATAACTTTAGTCAGTATATATTCTTGGTTGGCAGTTAGCTACTTTGAGGGCTTGAAATATATTGTTTATGGTTCCTTAGTTTTTAGGGTTTCTGTTGACATGTTTAATGCTGCTATTTAGGGGGTTGTGTTTTAAGAGTTAGCTCCCCTTCCAGCTTATATTGCTGCCTTTTCCCCCGTGAATCTCACTACTTTATAACATGCGATGGGAAGAGTCTTTATAACATTCGATGGGAAGAGTCTTTCTTGGTTAGGATTATTGGGGGTTCTGAATGCTTCTTGTGTTTTTGATATCCATATTTTCCCCCAAATTGGGACATTTTCCACTATAATTTTGTTGAATAGGTTTCATACGTTTTTAGTTTCTATTTCAACTCCTTATAACTCATGGTTCATTAGATCTGGCCTCTTGATCATGTTGTAGTTATTCAAAGTTGCGATAAGCTTTCTGATTTTATTTCCTTATTTATATGTGTATATATACTTTGATAGTTTTCTGGTATAATCCAGGTACTTCTTATACCCTGTTTGAGATTGCCATTTGGTGAGTTTTATACTATGATATTTTTGATTTGTTGGATTTTATTGTTTTTCTTTAACTTGTTGAATTTCAAACATTTTGGTTTGTTTGTTTTGCAGAATATCAGCTTTGCTGCTGAGTTCCTCACCCATGTTCTGATTTTCTTATCCATGTCACTGCTTCTTCTATAATCCAGCCACAGAATCTCTATTACTTTATATTTGTTTACTGCATCCTTTAAATATGTTTTTATTTATAGTTTTCATACAATGTATTTTGATCATGTTTCCCCTCCCAAGCTCCCACCGGATTATACCACCTGTCACACTCACCCAACTTTATGTTCTCAATTTCTGTCTTTCAAAACAAAAATCAAAAAAGAAAACAAAAATAAAAACAAATAAACAGAAGACCAATAACACAACACACACACACACACACACACACACACACACACACACACGCGCGCGCACACACACACGCACAACCTACCAAAGCACAATGAAACAAAAAGTCCACAAAAAATATCATTGTGTTTGTTTTGTGTTTGCCAACAACTCCTAGGCATGGTCCTGCCTAGGAGTGTGGTTGATAACATCTAGTTATCTCCTTTCCTGGTCCCCTCCCCTGGAAACTCCCTACCCCATCCTTCCTCCCCATGCTTCGGTGAGGGTGTTTCTTCACCCACCTACCTACCCACTCCCACCTCCCTGCCCTCAATTCCTCTACACTGAGGCATCTATCGAGCCTTCATAGGACCAAGGACCTCTCCTCCCATTGATGCCTGACAAGGCCGTCCTCTGCTACATATGCAGCTGTACTCCTTGGTTGGTGGCTTAGTCCCTGGGAGTTCTTGTGGGCTGGTTGGTTGATATTGTTATTCTTCCTGTGGGGTTGCAATCCCCTTTAACTCCTTCAGTTCTTTATCTAACTCCTCTATTGGGGGACCCTGCACTCAGTCCAATGGTCGGGTGCGAGCATCCATCTCTGTATTTGTAAGGCTCTGGCAGGGCCTCTCAGGAGACAGCCATATCAGGTTCCTTTCAGCATGCACTTCTTGGCATCCACAATAGTGTCTGGTTTTGGTAACTGTATATGGGATGAATGCCCAGGTGGGACAGTCTCTGCATGGCCCTTCTTTCAGTCTCTGTTCTACACTTTATTTCCATATTTGCTCCTGTGAGTTTTTTGTTCTTCTAAGAAGGACCGAAGCACCCATACTTTGGTCTTCCTTCTTCTTGAGCTTCATGTGGTCTGTGAATTGTATCTTGGTTATTTGGAGCTTTTGGGCTAATATCCACTTATCAGTGAGTGCATACTATGTGTGTTCTTTTGCAATTGGGTTACCTCACTCAGGATGATATTTTCTAGATATATCCATTTCCCTAAGAATTTCCTGAATTCGCTGGGCAGTTGTGGCACATGACTTTAATCCTAGCACTTGGGAGGCAGAGGCAGGTGGATTTCTGAGTTCCAGGCAAGCCTGGTCTACAGAGTGAATTCCAGGGCAGCCAGGGCTATACAGAGAGACCCTGTCTCAAAAAAGCAAAGGCAAAAGCAAAACCCCCCAAAAAAGAAAAAAAAAGAATTTCATGAATTCATCATTTTTAATAGCTGAGAAGTACTCCATTGTGTAAATGTGCCACATTTTCTATATCCATTCCTCTGTTGAAGGACATCTAGGTTCTTTGCAGTTCCTGACTATTATAAATAAGGCTGCTATGAACATAGTAGAGCATGTGTCCTTATTACATAGTGGAGCATCTTCTGGGTATATGCTCAGGAGTTGTATTGCTGGGTCCTCAGGCAGTACCATGTCCAGTTTTCTGAGGAACTGCCAAACTCTGTTTCCAGAGTTGTACCGCTTGCAATCCCACCTGCAGTGGAGGAGTGTCCCTCTTTCTCTACATCCTCACCAGCATCTGCTGTCATATGAGTTTTTGATTTTAGCTCTTCTGACTTGTGTGAGTTGGAATCTCAGGGTTGTTTTGATTTGTATTTCCCTGATGACTAAGAATGTTGAACATTTCTTTAGGTGCTTCTCGGCCATTTGATCTTCCTCAGTTGAAAATTTTCTGTTTAGCTCTGTACCCCACTTTTTAATAGGTTTATTTGATTTTTCTGGAGTCTAACTTCTTGAGTTCTTTGTATACATTGGATATTAGCCCTCTATCATATGTAGGGTTGGTAAAGATCTTTTCCCAATTTGTTGGTTGCCGTTTTGTCCTATTGACAGTGTCCTTTGCCTTACAGAAGCTTTGCGATTTTATGGGATCCCATTTGTCAATTCTTGATCTTAGAGCATAAGCTATTGGTGTTCTGTTCAGGAAAATTTCCCCTGTGCCCATGTGCTCAAGGCCTTTCCCCACTTTCTTTCCTATAAGTTTCCATGTATCTGGTTTTAAGTGGAGGTCCTTGATCAACTTTGATTTGAGTTTTGTACAAGGAGATAAGAATGGATTGATTTGCATTCTTCTACATGCTAACCACCAGTTGAACCAGCATTATTTGTTGAAAATGCTGCCTTTTTTCCCTGGATGGTTTTAGTTTCTTTGTCAAAGATCAAGTGACCATAGGTGTGTGGATTCATTTCAATTCTATTCCATTGGTCTTCAATTCTATTCCATTAATCTTCCCGCCTGTCTCTGTACCAATACCATACAGTTGTTTTTATTTTTTTTAATTTTTTTTTAAGTCACTATTGCTCTGTAATACAACTTGTGGTCAGGGATAGTAATTCCCCCAGAAGTTCTTTTATTGTTGAGAATAGTTTTTGCTTTACTGGGTTTTTTGTTACTCCAAATGAATTTGCAAATTGCTCTTTCTAACTCTATGAAGAATTGATTTGGAATTTTGATGGGGATTGCATTGAATTTGAAGATTGTTTTCAGCAAGATGGCCATTTTTACTACATTAATCCTGCCAATCCATGAGCATGGGAGAGCTTTCCATCTTCTGAGATCTTCTTCGATTTCTTTCTTCAGAGACTTGAAGTTCTTGTCATACAGACCTTTCACTTGCGTGGTTAGAGTCACACCAAGGTATGTAATATTATTTGCGACTATTGTGAAGGGTATTGTTTGCCTAATTTCTTTCTCAGCCTGTTTATTTTTTGAGTATAAGAAGGCTATTGATTTGTTTGAGTCAATTTTATATCCAGCCACTTGCAGAAGTTTTTTTTTTTATCACCTTTAGGAGTTCTCTAGTAGAAATTTTGGGGTCACTTAAGTATATGGTCATTTCACTTGCAAATAATGATATTTTGACCTCTTCCATTCCATTGTATCACTTTGACCTCCTTTTGTTGTCTAATTGCTCTGGCTAGGACTTTGGGTACTATATTGAATAGATAAGGAGAGAGTGGGCAGCCTGTCTAGTCCCTGATTTTAGTGGGATTTCTTAAAGTTTCTCCCCATTTAGTTTGATGTTGGCTACTGGTTTGCTGTATATTGCTTTTACTGTGTTTAGGTATGGGCCTTGGTTTCCTGATCTTTCCAAGACTTTTAGCATGAAGGGATGCAGAATTTTGTCAAATGCTTTTTCAGCATCTAATGAAATGATCATTTGGTTTTTTCTAAAAAATCATTTGGTTTTTTTTCTTTTTTGAGTTTGTTTATGTAGTGGATTATGTTGATGGATTTCTGCATATTGAACCATCCCTGCATCCCTGGAATGAAGCCTACTTGATTGTGGTGAATGATCATTTTGATGTGTTTTTTAATTCAGTTGGCAAGAATTTTATTGAGTATTTTTGCATCAATGTTCATAAGGGAGATTGGTCTGAAGTTCTCTTTCTTTGCTGGGTCTTTGTGTTGCTTAGGTATAAGCGTAATTGTGGCTTCATAGAACGAATGGAGAAGTGTTCCTTCTCTTTTTTTTGTGGAATAGTTTGAAGAGTATTGGTATTAGGTCTTCTTTAAAGGTCTGATAGAATTCTCCACTACACCCATCTGGTCCTGGGCCTTTTATGATTGGGATACTACTAATGACTGCTTCTATTTCTTTAGAGGTTATCAGACTGTTTAGATGGTTTATCTGATCCTGTCTTAACTTTGGTACCTGGTATGTGTCTAGAAATTTGTCCATTTCATCCAGACTTTCCAATTTAGTTGAGTATAAACTTTTGTAATAGGATCTAATGAGTTTTTGGATTTTCCTAGTTTCTGTTGTTATGTCTCCCTTTTCATTTCTGATTTAATTAATTTGGATACTGTCTCAGTGCCCTCTGTTTAGTCTGGCTAAGGGTTCATCTATCTTGTTGATTTTCTGAAAGAACCAGCTCCTGGTTTTGTTGATTTTTTTGTATTGTTCTTTTTGTTTCAATTTGGTTGATTTCAGCCCTGAGTTTCATTATTTCCTGCAATCTACTCCTCTTGGGCATATTTGCTTCTTTTTGTTCTAGAGATTTCAGGTGTGCTGTCAAGCTGCTAGTGTAAGCTCTTTCCAGTTTCCTTTTGGAGGCACTTAGAGCTATGCATTTTCCTCTTATCACTGCTTTCATTGTGCCCCATAGCTTTTGGTATGATGAGTATTCATTTTCATTAAATTCTAAAAAGTCTTTAATTTCTTTATTTCTTCCTTGACCAAGATATCACTGAGTAGAGCGTAGTTCAGCTTCTATGTTTATCTTCCATTGTTTTTGTTGGAATTTAAGACCAGCCTTAGTCTGTGGTGATTTGATAGTGTGCATGGGGTTATTTCAATCTTCTTGTATCTGTTGAGGCCTGTTTTGTGACCCATTATATGGTCAATTTTGGAGAAGGTACCATGAGGTGCTGAGAAAAAAGTATGTTATTTTGCTTTAAGATGAAATGTTATATAAATATCTGTTAGATCCATTTGGTTCATAACTTCTGTTAGTTTTCACTGTGTCTCTGTTTAGTTTTTTTTTCATGATCTGTCCATTGCTGAGAGTGGGGTGTTGAAATTTCCCACTATTTTTTGTGGGGTGCAATGTATGCTTTGAGCTTTTGTAACACTTCTTTTATGAATGTGGGTGCCCTTGCATTTGGGGCATCAATGTTCAGAATTGAGAGTTCATCTAGGTAGATTTTTCCTTTGACCAGTATGAAGTGTCCGTCCATATCCTTTTTGATAACTTTTTGTTAAAAGTCAATTTTATTTGATATTAGAATGGCTATTCCAGCTTGTTTCTCTGGTCCATTTACTTGGAAAATTGTTTTGCAGCCTTTTACTCTGAGGTAGTGTCTGTCTTTGTCACTGAGATGCACTTCCTGTATGCAGCAAAATATTGGTTGGGTCCAGTTTGCATATCCAGTCTGTTAAGTCTATGTCTTTTTATTGGGGAATTGTGTTCATTGATGTTAAGAGATATTAAGGAAAAGTAATTGTTACTTCCCATTATTTTTGTTGTTAGAGGTGGAATTATGTTTATGTGGCTATCTTCTTTTAGGTTTGTTGGTTTCTATTACTTATATTTTTAAGCTTGTGTCCTGCCATTTGATTATCTTTAGTGCTACCTGCCTTTGCTATCTGACTGTACCCTGTCCTTCTTGTAATCCTGGTTGTGTCAGAACTCCTCATAGTCCAGCTGTCTCTGTGATCCTGTGATTCTGGGATCCTGAGATTCTGGGTGGGTCAGAGTTCCTGGGAGTCAAGCTGTCTCTGGTACCCTGAGATCCTGCTATGACTAAGGTCCTGAGATCCTGGGGTCCTGCCTGTGTTAAAGCCCCTGGGATTTGAGCCTCCTCTGGGTGCTGTGGGACTGGCTGCAGAGTTTGCACCCAAGGTAAACCGTTGCAGACTGGATGAACCTGAACCACTGGTCAGGCAGGGTTCCTGCATCCCTGGATCCTGTTGGTCCTAGTTACTCCTGGTGGTGTTGGAACAGATGTTGTGTCTTACTCACCTCTGATCCTAAGGTCCTGGGCATGCTAGAGTGCCTGGGAGTGGCGCCTCCCCTGGGTGTTGTGGGACTGGCTGCAGAGTTTGCACACTGTGACTTTCCCTTTGCCAGTGAGTATTAATTGCAGAGAGCTTCTTGGTTAGGGGGTAGACCTTATGTTTACTTTCCCCTCTCAGTGCTGGGACCACATCTGGCCTGACCTGTGAAGGTCTTGTGTGTGCTGTTTCAGTCTGTGTGAGTTTACATGTATAGTGGTCCTGTCGTGTCTGGATGTCACATTCCTTGGAGTCACCTATTACTTCTGGCTCTTACACCCTGTCCAGCCATTCTTCTGCATAGATCTCTGAACCTGGAGGAGTGTGATAAAGTTCATTTAGAACTGAGTACTTTTTATTAAATATTTACATTCCAGTCATTGTCTTCCCCTTCTTGGTTCCCCCTCCCACAGTTCCTCATCCCATTACTCCTTCCCCTTGCTTCTGAGAGGGTTCTAACCCCAGAAAGCCTCCCCCTTCCCTGGAACCTCGAATCCCTCTAGAATCAGGTGCATCTTCTCCCACTGAGCCCAGAGCAGGCAGTCCTCTGCTCTATATGTAACAAGGGACCTTGGACCCACTGTGTATGCTGCCTGTTTGGTGGCTCAGTCTCTGGGAGCTCCTGGGGTCCAGGTTAGTTGAGACTGCTGGTTTTCCAATGAGGTCACCCTCCCCTTCATCTTCAATCCTTCCCATAATTTAACCATAGGAGTCCCCAACTTCAATTCAATGGTTGGGTGTATCTGTGTCTGTCTCAGTCAGCTGCTGATAGGGCCTCTCAGAAGACAGCTATGCTAGGCTACTGTCTTCAAGTACAATATGGCCTCGGTAGTAATGTAAAGCCTTGATGCTCCCTGTGAGATGGAATCCAATTTGGGCTGGTCATTGAACCACCTTTTCAGTCTCTTCTCCATTTTTGTCCCTGTTCTTTTAGACAGAATAAATTTTGGGTCAGAAATTTTTACTGTGGCTTAGTAACTCTACTTGATGCCCTGTCTATCTACTGGAGGTGGACTCTTCAAGTTCCCTCTCCCCATTGTTGGGCATTTTTTTCCTAAGGCCACCTCCATCGAGTCCTGAGAGTCTCTCATCTCCTGGGTCTTTGGTACTTTCTAGAGGGTCTCCCCACCTCCCATACCCTGAGGCTGCATATTTCTATTCATTCTTCTGGTCTTATCCGCTTTTCTCCTGTTCCTCCCACCACCTGATCCTGTTCCCCTTTCCCCTCCCCACCCCACCCCGGTCCCTCTTTCCCTCTGCCTCCTGTGATTATTTTCTTCTCCTTATAAGTGGGATTGAAGCACCATTACTTGTGTCTTTCTGCTTGTTATACTTACAGTATGTGGCTTGTGTCCTAGGTATTTTATACTTTTTGGTTAATATGCACTTATCAATGAGTACATACCATGCATGTCCTTTTGGTTCTGGATTGCCTCACTCAGGATGATATTTTCTAGTTCTATCCATTTGCCTGCAAAATTCATGATAACCTCGTTTTTAATAGCTGAATTGTATGCAATTATGTAAATAACCACATTTTCTGTATCCATTCTTTATTTGAGGGACATCTGGGTTGTTTCCAGCTTCTGGCTATCACAAATAAGGCTGTTATGCACATATGGCCTTGTGGTATGGTGGCACATCTTTTGGGTATATGTCAAAGAGAGGTATAGTTGGGTCTCCAGTTAGAACTATTTTCAATTTTCTGAGGAACTGCTAGATTGATGTCCAGAGTGGTTGTAACAGTTTGCAATCCACCAGCAATGGAGGAGTGTTCCTCTTTCTCCACATCTTTGCCAGCATGTGCTGTTCCTTGAGTTTTTGATCTTAGCCATTCTGATAGGTGTGAGTTGGAATTTCAGGGTCATTTTGATTTGCATTTCCCTGATGACTAAGGACTTTGAACATTTCCTTAAGTGCTTCTTGACCATACAAGATTCTTCTGTTGTGAATTCTGTTTAGCTCTGTATCCCATTTTTTAATTGGGTTATTTGGGTTTTTTTTGAGGTTAACTTCTTGGGGTTTTATATATTTTGGATATTAGCCCACTATTAGATGTAGGGTTAGTGAAAATCTTTTCCTGATATGTAGGCTGTCATTTTGTTGTATTGACAGTTTCCTTTTGCCTTAGAGAAGCTTTTCAGTTTCATGATGTCCCATTTATCAATTGTTGATCTTAGAGCATGAGTTCTGTTCAGGAAGTTGTCTCCTGTACCAAGTACCAATGGTTTTAGGCTATTTTCTACTTTATCTTCTATTAGATCTAGTGTATCTGGTTTTATATTGAGGTCTTTGATCCACTTAAACTTGAGCTTTGTGCAAGGTGATAAATAAGGATCTATTTTCATTCTTCTACATACAGCCTGCCAATTAGACCAGCACTAGTGATTGAAGATGCTTTCTTTTCTCCACTGTATGGTTTTGGCTTCTTTGTCAAAGACCAAGTGTCCATAGGTATATGGTTTTATTTCTTGGTCTTTGATTCTGTTCCATTGATTGACCTGTCTGTCTCTGTACGAATACCATGTGGTACTATTTTATCACTATTGCTTTGTAGTACAGCTTAAGGTCAGGGATAGTGATCCCCCAGAAGATCTTTTATTGTTGAGAATTTTAGCTGTCTTGGTTTTTTTTTTGTTGTTGTTGTTGTTGTTTTGTTTTGTTTTTGTTCTTTGTTTTTTCCCATATGAAGTTGAGAATTGCTTTTTCCTTATCAGTGAAGAATTGTGTTGGCATTTTGATGGGGATTGCGTTGAGTTTGTAGATTCTTTTGGTAAGATGGCCATTTCCATTATGTTAATCCTACTAATCCATGAGCATGAGAGATCTTTTCATCTTCTAAGGTCTTCTTGGATTTCTTTTCTTTTTCTTTCTTTTTTTTTTGCCTGTTTTCCGCTTTTTTTTCAAATTTTTATTAGATATTTTCTTCATTTACATTTCGAATGCTATCCCAAAAGTTCCCATACCCTCCCCCCACCCTGCTCCCCTACCCACCCACTCCCACTTCTTGGCCCTGGCATTCCCCTGTACTGGGGCATATAAAGTTTGCAAGACCTTCTTGGATTTCTTTTTTCAGGGATTTGAAGTTCTTGCCATACAGATGTTTCACTTGCTTGGTAAGAGTTATATCAAGATATTTTATACTATTTGTGGCTATTATGAAGGGTGTTATTTCCCTACTTTATTTTTCAGCCTGTTTATTATTTGTATAAAGGAAGGCTAATGATTCTAGAAAGATACCATGTACCAAAGTTAAATCAAGATCAGATAAACTACCTAAACAGCCCCATAACCTCTAAGGATATAGAAATAGTCATTAAAACCTTCCAACCAAAAAAAGAAAAAGAAAAAGAAAAAGAAAAAGCCCAGGGCCCGACTGTTTTAGTGCAGAATTTTACCAGACATTTAAAGAAGAGCTAATACCAATACTCCTCAAACAATTCCACAAAATAGTAACAGGAGGAATCCTAACTAATTCATTCTATGAAGCCCAGTTACTCTGATACCTAAACCACACAAAGACCCAACAAAGAAAGAGAACTTCCACCCAGTTTCACTAATTCTTGCAAACTGAATCCAAGAACACATCAAAATGATCATTTACCACAATCAAGTAGGCTTCATCCCAGAGATGCAGGGGATGGTTCAATATATGAAAATCCATCAACATAGTTCACTATATAAACAAACTCAAGAAAAAGTCACATGATCATCTCATTAGATGCTGAAAAAGCATTGGGGAAAAATACAACACCCCTTCATGTGAAAAGGTTTCGAGAGATCAGAAACTCATGACATATACCTAAACATAATAAAAGCAATATATATAGCAAAACAACAGCTAACATCAAATTAAATGGAGAGAAACTAGAATTGATCCCACAAAAATCAGGACTAAGACAAGGCTACCCACTCACTTCCATCTATTCACTGTTGCACAGGAAGTTCTACCTAGAGCAGTTAGACAGAGGAGGTCAAGGGGATGTAAATTGGAAAGGAAGAGGTCAAAGGATTACTAATTGTAGATGATATGATATGATACATAAGCGACTTCCAAAATTCCCCCAGAGAACTCCTACAGCTGATAAACAGCTTAAGCAAAGTGGCAGGATATAAAGTAAAGTCAACAAATCAGTAGTCTTCCTTTATACTAATTCTTTTTATGAAGCTACTGTTACTCTCATATTCAAACCACATCAAGACTCAACAACAGTAAAAAAGAAAATTATAGACCAATATCTCTTGTGAACATAGATTGAAATTTCAAATAAAATATGTGCCAACCAAATCCAAGAACACATCAGAAAAATTATTTACCATGATCAGTTTGACTTAATCACAGAGATTCAAAGATAGTTCAGCATACATAAATCGATAATTGTAATCAACTACATTAAACAAACTGAGGCAAAATGCACGTGATCATCTCATAAGGTGCATCAAAAGATCTTTAACAAAATCCCTTTGTGATAAAAATTTTGGAGAGACTAGGAATACAAGGGATATCTCAAGATGATAATGTCAATTTGTAGCAAGACCACAGCCAAAATAAACCTCCCTAGAGCATTTGCACTAAAATTAGAAGCAAGACAAAGATGTTCTCTCCTTCATACTTATTCAATACTTAGTCTTAAGGGGATCAAGGAATCCAAACAGGAAAGGAAGAAACCAAAGTATCTTTATTGGTACATGATACCTTTACATAAAGACCCTAAAATCTCTGCAAGAAAACTTCCACAGCTTATCTGATAACCATTTTCAACAAAGTAGCAGGATATGCAATCAACACTCAAAAATCAGTACCTTGCCTATACACAAAGGACAAAAGTGCCCAGAATGAAATCAGGGAAACAGTATATTTCATAGTACCTCCAAAATTATCTTAGGGTAATTCTAATCAAGTATGTAAAACTCTTGTATACTGTGTATGTGTTTTTAACTTTCCTTTAATGAGGAGGTTACATGGGCAGAAGGCAGATACAAGGGGATGGGAAGATGAGTGGGACTCGGGTGCATGATGTGACACTCTTAGAGAATCAATAAAAAGTTAAAACAGGTTGAAAACTTTAATACATTGAAGAAATAAACTGAAGACACCATAAGATAGAAAGATTTCTTTTGCTGATGGGTCAATTTATATTAATGTTATTAATTATTATTATATTATAATAATATAATATACATATATTATTAATATTGTTAAAATTAATAATGGCCATTCTACCAAAATCAGTGTATAGATTCAATACAATTTCTTTCAAAATTTCAACACAAATTTTCACAAAAATTGCAAAAGCAATCTTTAAATCAGGATAGCTAAAATGGACCTAAATATTAAAATAACTGCTGGAGAGATCATTATCTTAGATTTCAAGTTGTATAATTAAACTATAGGAATAAAACCACACAGGGGGTGTGGGCTATGAGACCCTCATCCTAGATGCCTTGAAGTTAGTATTCTAGCAGCGTCAGTTGACGATGTAGAACTCTGAGCTCCTCCTGTACTATGCCTGCCTGGATGCTGCCATGCTCCTGTCTTGTTGATAATGAACTGAACCTCTGAACCTGTAAGCCAGCCCCAATCAAATGTTGTCCTTTATAGGACTTGTAGTGGTCATGGTGTCTGTTCACAGCAGTAAAACCCTACCTAAGACATAAAAGTAAAAAAAAGAAAAAGCTATGAAAGGAAAAATAGTAAGGGATTGAAATAGGGGAAAAGTCAGGGGAAAGTAAAAACAACAATAAAAGAACCAAGATAATGAGAAATGTGGAGATTAATGTTACTAAAGGGGAGAGAATGCACAGATTGCCAAGAAAAAGTCTGATGGCATAATATAGAAAACATTAACAAAAATTATCAACTCTCAAAATTGTTAATAAAAATATAAAAAATTTAAAACTATTTGAACGAAAGTATTATAAAAATAATACCCAAGAATAGCACTAATGCAAAAGGGAAATGCGAGAGAAATTAGGAAAGAAAACATGCGAAAGTAACCATTGAGAAACTGTTGGAGTGGCTCTTCTCGGTGTCCTCCAGTGTTGGAATTGGGTGGGTGGGGCAGGTAGTGAGTGATGTTTGAATCATTGTCTTTTTTTGCAGGAAGAGCAAAGAGTACTTATATCTGAATTGAAGGGCTTGCCTCCATGCTTTTAGTTCTTGGTCAGCATAAAAAAACTATCAAGAGGGAGGGAGGATTCAGAAGTGTGCTCTTCTGCATCTGAGCTTCAAAGTTCCCTGTGGCTCAGGTGTGAATTCTCAGCTTAATGCACTCTCTGTCATGACTGTCATTTGCTGCTATGTCTTCCAGCTACAATGGACTCTTATTTTTCTGCAACCATAAGCCATACTATAGTAAACTCTTCTATAAGTCACTTTTAGTGATGGTATAATACATCTAACTTCTGTTCTCTGGACACACATATATGTACTGTCCTCCGTGTGTGTGTGTGTGTGTGTGTGTGTGTGTGTGTGTGTGTGTGTGTGCGCGCGCGCGTGTGCATACACACACCCATATAGCAATAATAGTAAGTGATAATATAAAATAATTGTAGAGAAACTTAAAATTATAAAACAAAAAAAGCACAACCAAAAATGACCCACTAGTCACCATTTCTTTTTTTGTTTGTTTGGTTTTTTTTTTTTGTTTGTTTGTTTTCAAGACAGGGTTTCTCTGTGTAGCCCTGGCTGTCCTGGAACTCACTCTGTAGACCAGGCTGGCCTCGACTCAGAAATCAGCCTGCCTCTGCCTCCCAAGTGCTGGGATTAAAGGTGTGCGCCACCACCACCCGGCTTCAGACACCATTTCTTAATTGCTGAGGTGATGGCCATTATTCCCACTCTTGTTTATTTTTTTTCCATTTAATTTTGTGGTAGAGGCAGCTGTTTTTGTTTCTGGGCAGTACAAACAAATTAGAACATAAATTACTGTTCTCGGGCTTTAACCCAGTTCCTTGTTCTCTACTTGGCTAAATATCTATTCAGAAGTGACTCTCAAATGACACCCACCAACTGTGGCTGTCCTCGAACTCAGAAATCCGCCTGCCTCTGCCTCCAGAGTGCTGGGATTAAAGGCGTGTGCCACCATGTCCGGCAAGGCCTTGCTTTCTGAGCAGGTGTATTTGTGTCTGTAAGTCAGGAGCACCCTCATTTGTTTGTATTTTCACACATGGCTGGTCTTTTCTCTTGACAGTATTTGGGCTCTGTCCATCCCCCATTCCCTCCCTCTTGCTCCTTCTATTTTTCTACAACATATCTCTCATCTACTATCTAATTTCACGTCTTAAAAAGAAAGCCTACTATGTCCAGTTAATGCTGCTCATGATGTACATAGTTAGCCCTGGAGTGTGGGTAAACTATTAATGGCTATGCCCACAAAGAAAAATCCCAGTCTCTGCACAGCCCTCTCCTGCAGCTGGATCACTATGCCTTGGCTACTCTTTAGTTCATAGTGCTGGATTCTCACATTATCAGAACTCTGAGGAGTCTCACACTGAATGTCATACATTACCAGGGAGATTTGGGTCCTGTCTTTGTGTTCTTAATCATACTAATAAATATTAAAAAAAGAAATTAGTAGGAAACTTAAGAACACTTTTATTAGAATGTGAGAGAACAACAGTGCAGACAAGCACCCACCAGGAGGAAGGGTATAGAGAAGAAGAAGACAGAATTCACCTTTTGAGAGTTCAGCAGTGGAGGTTAGTAAATAGCTGCATGGCAGCAAGCAGTTACATGGTCAAAGTAGCTTCAGAAAAAGAGTGAAAAAGTCCAAAGTGACAAAGAAAGCCTACTTAGGCTTTAATCAGAATTCAAGAGAAAGAGTCAGGAAAGAGATGAAATTTGGTTGACTTCACAGAATTATATGGCTGTGGCTCTGTTAAGTGACTGTAGTAAGGTCTATGTTTTGGGGAAGGAAAATTAATTTTCTCATTAAGGCAGTGAATATTCCTCCCATTTAGGTTTATTTGTCTTTCTAAGTGGTAATCTCTTGGCTAGGGAATTTGACAGGCTAAACTGCACTAACTCTTAAGAGAGTAGATAATATAAAGTGTTCTAATCTTTGGAACAGATCAGAATGTCATGTCTTTTTTGAACAGGAGGAAATAGCTTTCCCTTAATGGGCAGATCTCTGATAACTTTGCTGGTCTCCAATTCCACTGTAACATTCCTTCCTCAAGATTTCCTAAAATCATTCTAGGAGATGGACTAAAATTGTGTAATATATACAGACTGTTTTCACTAGAAATCCTGGAGATCCAGGTCAAAATTGGTTAACAGAAGGGATTCCTATCTGGACTGGAGTGTTAGTCACATATTTGTGTACAGTCTCAGGCAGAGGTTCCCCTTTAGGAGGAGATAAGGAAATTAGAACATCCATCTGGCATTCCTTGTTAGAGTACAAAGTCTTTGCTTCTGGCCAAGTTCAAGAATCAAGCTGAACTTTTGAGGTCTCTGCTTCTAAACTACATAGCCAATTCCTAACACCAGTCCTTATTACCAAGCTAGTGTACTGTTAGGGACAGTGGAGGAATTTGTGACTACAAACCATAGATTTTCATGACAGCCTATTCACAGAAACAAGACTAAAAATCAAACAAACAAAAATCCAAAGTCAACCATGTAAGCAAATCTCATTTGAGAATGTTCTTAAAGCAGGTGTTTTCTTTTTCTTCCTCTTAAAGGTACTAAACTTTCCATCTGAACCATTTTTCATGTATTTTGTTTCTCAAATACGAATTTATTTTTAAATCTCAGACACACACACACACACACACACACACACACACACACACACATGCACATACATATGCCCACATGAAATTTTGAGCATCACATGTATGCAGGAGACAGCAGAAGCCAGGAGATATCATGACATCCCCTGGGGCTGGAGTTACAGGTGGCACAGAGCCACCATGTAGATGCTGGCAACTGAATCTGGGTCTTCTGCAGTAGCAATAAACACTCTTAACCATGAGATATTTATCTAGATATTATTTTGATTCCTTTTAAGGTTATTTGAGAAAAGAAGACATTAGTCCCGTTCTTACTATGGCATCATTAATGGATACCAAAGCTTGTGTTACAATTATAAGTTTCCCAGAACACCATCTTATCCCAAGTCTCATCCTTCCTGCTTTTCAGAGCACTTATCATTCCCTCACTGTATAGGCATGAACTTGAATGTTTTGGTATTTGAATATCCTATTAAGGTGCAAAAGCATCTCATGCGAAAGGAAGCATAGTAGCATGAGAAACTTGCTAAATCCTTTGGTACACCAGAAAAACAAAACTCTAGATATGTGTGTACTAGATTCAGATTTACTACAATTTAGGTATACACTGGCCAAGTTAATTAACTTGGTTGGGTCCAGTTTTGTCAGTAGAAAGAAAGAAGTTGGTTTTTGACCAAGAAAAAAATTCATGTGTGTGTGTGTGTATGTGTGGTGGTGGTGGTGGTGGTGGTGGTGGTGGTGGTGGTGGTGGTGGTGTGTGTGTGTGTGTGTGTGTGGTGTTTTGTGTTTTGTAGGCAGTTGACTGGGCCAAGATAAAACTAAATCACGTTTTCCCAGTCACTGGCTGTCAGAAAATTATTGGAATGGACAATAAATGCAAACAGTAATTTCTTTTTTCCTCATTTAAAAAATTGAAAATAGATTCTTCTCTCATACAATACATCCTGAGCAGTTTCTCCTCCCTCCACTCTCCTCCCAGATAACCCACACCTACTCTCTTCCACAGATACATCCCCCCTCTGTTTCTTCTTCAAAACAGAACAGGCTTTCAAGAGCCAAAAGTCAAGCAGGACAAACAAGATACAATAAAACAAGGCAGCAGCCTACATATCAAGGCTGGACAAGGCAACCCAACAGGAGGAAAAGAGTTCCAAGAGCAGGCAAAAGAATCAGAGATACACTCACTCTCACTGTTAGGAGTCTCACAAAAACACCAAGCTATTATCCATAAAATATATGCAGAGGACTTGGTATAGACCCATGTGTGCCCAGTGCTATTTCAATCATTTTGAGCCCATGTGAGTCCTGCTTATTTTATTTGGTTGAACCATATTTTCCTGGTGTCCTTCATTTCCTCTAATTCCTACAGTCTTTCTTCCCCATCTCCATGGGGCTCCCTGATCTCCTAGGGGAGGAATCGATGGACACCTCCAAGTTAGACTCTCTCTCTGCATAATGTCTGGCAGTGGGTCTCTGCACCCACTTCCACTTGCTACCAGATGAAACCTCTCTGATGACAACTGGACAAGGAACCAAACTATGAGCAGATTATCATTAGGAATCCTCACCTCTCTCTTTCTAGCTAGTTATGGTTGGTTTTACCCTAGGTCTCTGAGCTATCCTATCTCTGGTTCCTGGCCATGTAGGCAGTGTAGGGCATGGGCTCACTGTTACAGTGTGATCCTCAAGTTAAGTCAGGCATTGGTTGACTGCTCCCACAAATTCCACACCACCATTACCACAGCATATCTTATAGGCAAGACAGGTTATAGGTCTAGGGAGGGTTTTGTGGTTGGATTGGTGTTTAGGTTTCTGTTTCCTGTCAGAGAGTCTAGAAAGTATGGATGAAGACTCCATGCAGGCATCAGCTTTACTTCTCTATGTTCAATGAGCTGTGTAGATATCTTCAACAGTGGGGCCCTTCTGTCAGTTTTAAGAGAGTGAACTTCTAGCATCAGCCTGGATTGTTTAGGGATCTCCACAGGATCTCCTCAGCTAACAACTGGACCAATTGCAAACCACTCCCACCACTGGAAGCCTTGCCTGGCTACAAAAGATGGTTCAGACTCCATATCCTTCATTACTAGGAGTCCTCACTAGGATCACCTGCATATATTCCAAAATGTTTCTACCTCACTAGGAGTTTCCACCCTCACAGTGATCTCCAATTCCAATTGTCTCTCCCAGTACTCTTTCCTGCCATCCCTCCCTGCTACCTGTTTCTTCTTGTTCTTCTCTCGCATCCATTTATTTCTCCTAGCTAGGGAAATCTGTGCATACCCTTTAGAGCTCTCCTCTTTACCTAACCTCTCTGGGTCTATGGATTGTAACTTGATTATAATTTACTGCTAACAATCTGCTTATAAATGAGTATATAACATATTTGTCTTTCTGGATCAGGGTTACCTCATTTAGGATGATTTTTCCTAGTTGCATCCATTTGCCAGCATACTTCATGATATCGTTTTTCAAACAGCTGAGTAATACTCCATTATATAAATATATCACATTTTATTTATTCAGTCTTCATTTGAGGGGCCTGTAAGTTGTTTCCAGGTTCTGGCTATTCTGAATAAAGGTTCAGTAAGCATAGTTAAGCAAGTTGGATATAGTGTCATTTGGGTTTATGTCCAATAGTGTTACAGGATGAATTTTTAGGTAGATCAATTCCCAACTTTCTAAGGAACCACCATATTGATTTCCATAGTGATTATGCAAGTTTGCATTCCTGTCAACAATGTAGTATTTCCCTTGCTTCACAGCCTTGGAAGCATAAGATTTCACTTGTGCTATTGATCTTAATCATTCTGACAGGTAAAAGATAGAATCTTAAAGTAATTTGTGATTACACTATTGAGAATTCTGTTTAGAATCCCATTTTAAATTAGATTTTTTATATCTAGTTTCTTGAGGTTTTATATATATATATATATTGGATATTAGACCTTTATCAGGTGTGGAGTTGGTAAAATCTTTTCCTATTCTGTAGGCTGCCTCTTTTGTCTGATTGACAGTGTCCTTTGCCTGACAGAAGCATTTCAGTTTCATGAGGTCTAATTTATTAATTGATGATCTTGCTGCTTACTATATCAGTGTTCAGAAAGTTGTCTCCTTTGCCAACACACTCAAGGCTGTTTTCCACTTTCTCTTCTACCAGCCAGGTTCAGTGTGTCTGGTTTTATGTTGAGGTCTTTGATCTGCTTGCATTTGAGTCTTATACAGGGTAATAAATATTATCTATTTGTATTCTTCTACCAGCAGACATTTAATTTGGCTAGCACCATTTTTCAAAAATGATGTTTTTTCCCCCAGTTTATATTTCTGGCATCTTTATTACAAATCAGATGTCCATTAGTGTGTGAGTTTATGTCTGGGTCTTCAATTTGATTTCCATTCATCAGCATGTCTGTCTTTATGCCAATACCATGTAGCTTTTTATTACTATAGCTCTGTAGCACAATTCAAAATTAGGGATGGTGATACCTCCAATTCCTTTTTTATTTTCAGAATTGTTTTAGCTATCTTGTTTTTCTTGTTGCTGTTGGCTCCCCCCCCCCCATAGGAAGTTGAGAATTACCCCTTCAAAGCTAGTAAAGAATTGTATTGGAATTTTGATGGGGATTGCACTGAAACTGTAGATTGCTTTTGATAGGATGACCACTTTTACTATGTTAATCCTACAGATATGCCAAGAATCAGCCTTGGCTTGGAGAGAGGTTCTGAGGAAAGGGTGTCTGGGAGTAGTGAAACAAAAAACACATGAAGTCAAATTGTGGATCCATTATGATGGCCTGTGTTCTGTTCCAGACAGTTTTTTTTTCCTATCTAAAAACTCTCTGGATAGTTCATTTCTAGCAAATCAGAAACCAAGTCTTTTATTTACATATAAATTCAGTCATTACTCCAGTTTCCTTTTTGATTATCCCATGGATCATAGACCCCAGCCCCTTGATTCTTAGAAAGAGACAGCAATCACACGTTTTTTTTTTTTCTTTTTTAACTAACATTGCAAAAGAATGTAAAGATCTGCCTAACTTTGATAAGCACAGATCATAAGCTAGGTAGGTGGGTCCCCTAAAATTACTGTTCTTACCATGCATGAGCCCGGACCTAAACTTCCTCTGTCCCAGGCTGACCGTGAACTCAGTAATCTGTCTGCTATTGTATCTGCCTGCCTTTGTGTCTTTTTGACAAGCTGGCTCATAGTGCAGTCTTTTTCTAGGTATACAAAGCCCCTCATATAATTCATATTGCATCCTTATATTTTGTATAGAGAAATTATACATACATATATACACATACACATATATTTATTTATGTACATATAATATTCTGCCTGCATGTATGCCTGCACACTAGGAGAGGGCACCAGATCTCATTATAGGTTGTTGTGAGCCACTACATAGTTGCTGGGAATTGAACTCAGGACCTCTGGAAGAGCAGCCAGTGCTCTTAACCTCTGAACCATTTCTCCAGCCTGAGAAATTATACATTTTTTTGAACTCATGTTTTCAAAGTTCTTTCCCACAGCCTTAAGAGCTGCCCTGAAGGTCACAGTGTTCTACCATTTTGCTTCATGAAACATTAGACACACCCTTGTTCTGTCTGTCATTATCACAGCATCTTTAACCTTGGCAGAGAGGGCATTCCTTGAAGGAGGAATGTGAAAATACATACATTAAAAATAAAAAACAAGCCTATGCCCACAGCAACCATCATCCACACTCATGGAGGCCCACACCTTGCTGGCCCCGTTCCAGGGGTGTGAACCATGTCATACTGTCCTTAGCATGGCCAGGCCAGACTTGGCACAGAGATATATGAACATTGAAGGCCTTTCCATCTTCTGATATCCTCTTCACTTTCTTTCTTCAATGACTTGAAGTTTTTATCATACAGGTCTTTTGTTTGCTTGGTTAGAGCTACTCCAAGATATTTTATATTAACTGAGGCTATTGCAAGGGGGACTTCTGGTGTGCATGCAGGCATACAGGCAGGCAAAACATTTGTGTATATGTTTATGCAAAATATAAAGATTCAATATGAATTATATTCAAGGCTTCATGGACCTTGAAAAACAGACTGTATTATGAGCCAGCTTGTCAGAAAGATACAAAGGCAGACAGATGCAATGGCAGGCAGATTCCTGAGTTCAAGGTCAGCCTGGGACAGAGGGATTTCCTTCTCAGTTTATTTGTCAATTGTATATAGGAGGGTGACTAATTTTTCTTTTCTTTTCTTTTCTTTTCTTTTCTTTTCTTTTCTTTTCTTTTCTTTTCTTTTTTAGTTACCACGTGTCTGGCCACTTTGCTTAAAGTTTTTAGCCTTAGGAATTTTCTGGTGTAATTTTTAGGGTCACTTATGTGTATCATCATATCATCTGCAAATAATGATACTTAGACTTCTTCCTTTCCAATTCATATCTCTTTGATCTCCTTCAATTTTCTTATTACTCTAGCTAAAACTTCAGGTACTATATTGAATGAATATGGAGAGAGTGGTGGACAACCTTGTCTTGTTCCTGATTTTACTGGGATTGCTTTGAGTTTCTCTCCATTTTGTTTGATATTGTCTGTAGGCTTACTGTTAATTGCCTTTATTATGTTTAGGTATGTCCCTTATATTCCTAATCTCTCTAAGATTTTTATCATAAAGGGGTGTTGAATTTTGTCAGTCTTTTTTGATGTCTAACGAGATGACTATGTTTTATTCTTTCAGCCTACATGGTGGGGTTAAATTTACTAATTACATTTACTAATGAACCATCTCTGTATCTCTGAGATTGGTTATAGTGGATGATCTATTTGATGTGTTCTTGGATTTTGTTTGAGAATATTTTGTTGAGTATTTTATCATCTATGTTCATAAGGGAATTCGTCTGTAATTCTCTTTCTTCTTTTGTGTCTTTATGTAGTTTGTGTAGGTATCAGGGTGACTAGTTTCATAAGATGAATTAGGCAATGTTTCTTCTGCTTTTGTGGAATAATTTGAACATAATTGGCAGTAACTTTTTTTCTTTTTCCCATTTTTTATTAGGTATTTTCTTCATTTACATTTCAAATGCTATCCCCTATAACCTCCTCCCACCATGCTCCCCTACCCACCCACTCTCACTTCTTGGCTCTGGTGTTCCCCTGTACTGGGGCGTATAAAGTTTGCAAGACCAAGGGGACTTTCTTCCCAATGATGACCGACTAGGCCATCTTCTGCTACATATGCAGCTAGAGACACAAGCTCTGGGGTACTGGTTAGTTCATATTGTTGTTCCACCTATAGGTTTGCAGACCCCTTCAGCTCCTTGGGTATTTTCTCTAGCTCCTCCATTGGAGGCCCTGTGTTCAATCCAATAGTTGACTGTGAGCATCCACTTCTGTGTTTGCCAGGCACTGGCATAGCCTCACGAGAGACAGCTATATCAGGGTGGTAGGGAAAATCTTTATTTTTTGATTTTTTATTAGATATTTTCTTAATTTACATTTCAAATGCTATCCCCAAAGTTCCTTATACCCTCTCCCCGCCCTGCTCCTCTACCCACCCACTCCCATTTCTTGGCCCTGGCGTTCCCCTGTACTAGGGCATATAAAGTTTGCAATACCAAGGGGCCCCTCTTCCCAATGATGGCCGACTAGGCCATCTTCTGCTACATATGCATCTAGAGACAGGAGCTCTGGGGGTTCTGGTTAGTTCATATTGTTGTTCCTCTTCTAGGGTTGCAGACCCCTTCAGCTCCTTGGGTACTTTCTCTAGCTTCTCCATTGGGGTCGCTGTGTTCCATCCTATAGATGACTGTGAGCATCCACTTCTGTATTTGCCAGGCACTGGCATAGCCTCATATGAGACAGCTATACCAGGGTCCCTTCAGCAAACTCTTGATGGCATATGCAATAGTGCCTGGGTTTGTTGACTGATTATGGGATGGCTCTCTGGGTAGGGTAGTCTCTGGATAGTCCATCCTTTTGTCTTAGCTCCAAACTTTGTCTCTGTAACTCCTGTCATGGGTGTTTTGTCCTCTACTGTAATGAGGAATGAAGTATCCACACGCTGGTCTTCCTTATTCTTGATTTTCTTGTGTTTTGAAAATTGTATCTTGGGTATTCTAAGTTTCTGGGCTAATATCCACTTATCAGTGAGTGCATATCTAGTGACTTCTTTTGTGATTGGGTTATCTCACTAAGGATGATATCCTCCAGATACATCCATTTGCCTAAGAATTTCATGAATTCATTGTTTTTAATAGCTGAGTAGTACTCCATTGTGTAAATTCCTCTGTTGAGGGACATCTGGGTTCTTTCCAGCTTCTGGCTATTATGAATAAGGCTGCTATGAACATAGTGGAGCATGTGTCCTTTTTACCAGTTGCAACATCTTCTGGGTATATGCCCAGGAGAGATATTGCTGGATCTTCTGGTAGTACTATGTCCAATTTTCTGAGAAAACACCAGACTGACTTCCAGAGTGGTTGTACAAGCTTGCAGTTCCACCAGCAATGGAGGAGTGTTCCTCTTTCTCCACATCCTCACCAGCATCTGCTGTCTCCTGAATTTTTGATCTTAGCCATTCTGACTGGTGTGAGGTGGAATCTCAGGGTTGTTTTGATTTGCATTTCCCTGATGATTAAGGATGTTGAACATTTTTTCAGGTGTTTCTCAGCCCTTCGGTATTCCTCAGTTGAGAATTCGTTGTTTAGCTCTGTACCCCATTTTTAATGGGGTTATTCGTTTTTCTGGAGTCCAGCTTCTCGAGCTCTTTGTATATATTGGATATTAGTCCCCTATCAGATTTAGGATTGGTAAAAATCCTTTCCCAATCTGTTGGTGGCCTTTTTGTCTCATTGACAGTATCTTTTGCCTTACAGAAGCTTTGCAATTTTGTGAGGTCCCATTTGTCAATTTTTGATCTTACAGCACAAGCCATTCCTGTTATGTTTAGGAATTTTCCCCCTGTGCCCATGTCTTTGAGATTTTTCCCTGCTTTCTCCTCTATAAATTTCAGTGTCTCTGGTTTTATGTGGAGGTCTTTGAGCCACTTAGACTTGAGCTTTATACAAGGAATAAGAATGGATCAATTTGCATTCTTCTACATGATAACCACCAGTTGAGACAGCACCATTTGTTGATAATGCTGTCTTTTTACCATTGGATGGTTTTAGCTCCCTTGTCAAAGATTAACTGACCATAGGTGTGTGGATTCATTTCTGGGTCTTCAATTCTATTCCATTGATCTACATGACTGTTGCTGTACCAGTACCATATAGTTTTATCACAATTGCTCTGTAGTACAACTTGAGGTCATGCATGGTGATTCCCCCAGAGGTTCTTTTATTGTTGAGAATAGTTTTTGCTATCCTAGGTTTTTTTTATTATTCCGTAGGAATTTGCAAATTGCCCTTTCTAACTCAGAAGAATTGAGTTGGTATTTTGTCAGGGATTGCGTTGAATCTGTATATTGCTTTCGGCAGGATAGCCATTTTGACTCTATTAATCCTGCCAATCCATGAGCATGTGAGCTCTTTCCATCTTCTGAGATCTTCTTCAATTTCTTTCTTCAGAGACTTGAAGTTCTTGTCATACAGATCTTTTACTTCCTTAGTTAGAGTCACACCAAGGTATTTTATATTATTTGTGACTATTGTGAAGGGTGTTGTTTCCCTAATTTCTTTCTCAGCCCTTTTATTTTTTGTGTAGAGAAAGGCCATTGATTTGTTTGAGTTAATTTTATATCCAGCTACTGCACTGAAGCAGTTTATCAGGTTTAGGAGTTCTCTGGTGAAATTTTTGGGGTCCCTAATATATACTATCATATCATCTGCAAACAGTGATATTTTAACTTCTTCCTTTCCAATTTGTATCCCCTTGATCTCCTTTTGTTGTCGAATTGCTCTGGGTAGGACTTCAAGTACTATATTGAATAGGTAGGGAGAAAGTGGGTAGCCTTGTCTAGTCCCTGATTTTAGTGGGATTGCTTCGAGTTTCTCTCCATTTACTTTGATGTTGGCTACTGGTTTGCTATATATTGGTTTTATTATGTTTAGGTATGGGCTTTGAATTCCTGATCTTTCCAAGACTTTTATTATGAAAGGGTGTTGGATTTTGTCAAATGTTTTCTCAGCATCTAATGAGATGATCATGTAGTTTTTGTCTTTGATTTTATTTATATAGTGGATTATGTTGATGGATTTCCTTATATTAAACCATCCCTGCATCCCTGGGATGAAGCCTACTTAGTCATGATGAATGATCGTTTTGATGTTTTCTTTGATTCGGTTTGCGAGGATTTTATTGAGTATTTTTGCCTGGATATTCATAAGGGAAATTGGTCTGAAGTTATATCTTTCTTTATTGGATCTTTGTGTGGTTTAGGTATCAGAGTAATTGTGGCTTTATAGAATGAAGTGTGTAGAGTACCTTCTGTTTCTATTTTATTGAATAGTTTGAGGATAGTTGGAATTAGGTCTTCTTTGAAGGTCTGATAGAACTCTGCACTGAACCCATCTCGTTCTGGGTTTTTTTTTTTTTTGGTTGGGAGACTATTAATGACTGCTTCTATTTCTTTAGGGAAAATGGCACTGTGTAGATCATTAATCTGATCCTGATTTAACTTTGGTACCTGGTATCTGTCTTGGAAGTTGTCCATTTCATCCAGGTTTTCCAGTTTTGTTGAGTATAGCCTTTTGTAGTATGATCTGATGATGTTTTGGATTTCCTCAGGATCTGTTGTTATATCTCCCTTTTCATTTCTGATTTTGTTAATTAGAATACTGTCCCTGTGCCCTCTAATTAGTCTAGCTAAGGGTTTATCTATCTTTTTGATTTTTCTCAAAGAACCAGCTCCTAGTTTCGTTTATTCTTTGAATAGTTCTTTTTGTTTCCTCTTGGTTGATTTCAGCCCTGAGTTTGATTATTTCCTGCTGTCTACTCTTCTTGGGTGATTTGCTTCCTTTAGTTCTAGAGCTTCTAGGTGTGCTGTCAGGCTGCTACTTTATGCTATCTCTAGTTTCTTTTTGGAGGCACTGAGGGCTTTTATGTTTTCCTCTTAGGACTGCTTTCATTGTGTCCCATAAGTTTGGGTATGTTGTGGCTTTATTTTCATTAAACTTTAGAAAGTCTTTAATTTCTTTTTTTATTTCATCCTTGACCAAGGAATCATTGAGTAGAGTGTCATTCAGTTAGCATGTGAATGTTGTCTTTCTATTATTCTATGTTGTCTTTGAAGATCAGCCTTAGTCCATGGTGGTCAGAAGGATGCATGGGATAATTTCAATACTTTTGTATATGTGGAGGCCTATTTTGTGACCAATTATATGTTCAATTTTGGAGGAGGTACCATGTGGCGCTGAGAAGAAAGTATATCTTTTTGTTTTAGGATAAAATGTTCTGTAGATATCTGTTAAATCTATTTGTTTTATAACTTCTGTTAGTGTCCATGTGTCTCTGTTTAGTTTCTGTTTCCAGGACCTGTCCATTGGTGAGAGTGGTGTGTTCAAGTCTCCTACTATCATTGTGTGAAGTGCAATGTGTGCTTTGATCTTTACTAAAGTTTCTTTAATGAATGTGGCTGCCCTTGTATTTGGAGCATAGATATTCAGAATTGAGAGTTCATCTTAGGTGATTTTACCTTTGATGAGTATGAAGTGTCCCTTTTTGCCTTTTTTGATAACTTTTTGTTGGAAGTCAATTTTATTTGTTATTAGAATGGCTACTCCAGCTTGTTTCTTTGGATCATTTGCTTGGAAAATTGTTTTCCAGCCTTTCACTCTGAGGTAGTGTCTGTCCTTTTCCATGAGGTGGGTTTCCTTTAAGCAGCAAAATGTTGGGTCCTGTTTGTGTAGCCAGTCTATTAGTCTATGTCTTTTTATTGGGGAATTGAGTCCATTGATATTTTGAGAAATTAAAGAAAAGTAATTGTTGCTTCTTGTTATTTTTGTTGTTAAAGTTGGGATTCTGTTCTTGTGGCTGTCTTCTTTTAGGTTTGTTGAAGGATTACTTTCTTGCTTTTTCTAGGGTGTAGTTTGTGTCCTTCTGTTGGTGTTTTCCCTTTATTATCCTTTGAAGGGCTGTATTTGTGGAAAGATATTGCGTGAATTTGGTTTTATCATGGAATACTTTGATTTCTCCATCTATGGTAATTGAGAGTTTTGCTGGGTAGAGTAGCCTGGGCTGGCATTCGTATAGGCCTGCCTATATGTTACTTGACCTTTTTCCCTTACTGCTTTTAATATTCTATCTTTATTTAGTGCATTTGTTGTTCTGATTATTATGTGTCTAGAGGAATTTATTTTCTGGTCCAGTCTATTTGGAGTTCTACTGTAGGCTTCTTATATGTTCATGGGCATCTCTTTCTTTAGGTTTGGGAAGTTTTCTTCCCCAAAACTCTGATTTTAAATCCGAGTCTTGCTTTTTGTGTGTGTTGGCATATGCAGGACTGGCTGAGGTGGAAGTGCTGGGTTGTGATGATGGTGAGTGGTCTTGGTTTCTGTTATTAAGATTCTTATGTTTGCCTTTCGCCATCTGGTAATTTCTGGAGTTAGTTGTTATAGTTGTCTCTGGTCGGAGCTTGTTCCTCCTGTGATTCTGTTAGCCTCTATAGGCAGTCCTGGGAGTCTAGCTCTCTCCTGAGTTTCAGTGGTCAGAGTAGTCTCTGCAGACAAGCTCTCCTCTTGCAGGGAAGGTGCACAGAGTTCTGGTGTTCAGTCCTGCCTCTTGGCTAAAGATGAAGGCCCTATACAGGGCCTGTCCTGGAAGATGTGTTGCCTCTGCAGCCTGTGTGCTCACCCAAGATGGCTCCCTCACCTGCTCCTGCAGGCAGAGCAGTCTTTGGTGGACACCTCTCCTCTGGCAAGTAAAGGTGCCCAGATGTCTGGAGCCTGCAACTGGGTCTGTTCCAGAAGTTTTGTAGCTTCTACAGTCAGCTCACTCACCCTTGCAGTCTGTGAGCTGACCTGCACAGACTGGGTAGGGAAATTCTTAATGATTGCTTTTATTTCACTAGGAATTATAGGTTGATTTAAATTGTTTATCTGGTCTTTATTTAAATTTGGCAAATAGTGTTTTCCATTTTATTTAGATTTTTTAATTTGATAGAATACAAGTTTTAAAAGTATATCCTTATGATTCTCTAGATTTCCTTTGTGTCTGTTATTATCTACCCTTTTTAGTTTCTGTTTTTACTAGTTTGGATATTCTGTCTCTGTCTTTTAGCTAGTTTGGAGAAGGGTTTTTCTATCTTCTTGATTTTCTCAGAGAACCAACTCTTTGTTTCATTGATTCTTTGTATTGGTTTTTGTTTGTTTGTTTGTTTCTATTTCATTGATTTTTAGCCCCGAGTTTGATAATTTCATGCCTTCTGTTTCTTTTTGATGTGATTTTTAAATTTGTTCTATAGCTTTCAGGTATGCTTTTAAGTAGTTAGCATGAGATTTCTCCAGTTTTTGTTTTTGTTGTTTTAATGAAGGCATTCAGTGCTATGAACTTGCCTTTTAAAAGTTTCTTCATTGTGTCTGTTAGTGTATGTTGTGTAACCATTTTTATTTAATTCCAGAAAGTCTCTAATTCATTTCTTAGTTTTTCCCTTGACCCATTTTTCATTCAGTAGAGAGTTTTTCAGTTTCTGTGAGTTTGTAAGCTTTCTGTTGTTTCTGTAGCTGTTGACACCCAGCTTTAATCTGTGGTAGTTAGCTAATATGCAGGGTGTTATTCACTTTTCTTGTATCTATTGAGACTTGCTTTATGTCCTAGTATGTGGCCACTTTTTGAAAAAGTTCCATGGGTTGTTGTGAAGGAGGTATATTCTTTTGTTTTGTTTGAAATGTTCTATAACAATCAGTTAGGTCCATTTGGTTTGTAATGTCTGTTAATTCCAGCATTTATTTGTCTAGCTTTTGTCTGGATAACCTGTGTATTGGTGAGAGTGGGATATTGAAGTCTCTCACTATCAATGTGTGCATGTCCATATGTGATTTAAGGTATAGTAGAGTTTCTCTTAACACTTAGGTGCCCTTGTGTTTATGGCATAGATGTTAAGAATTGAGACATTTTTTAAAAAACATTTTATTGATTCTTTGTGACTTTCACATCATACATCCCAGTCCTGCTTATTTCCACGTGCCCTCATATCCACCCTTCGCCTTTGCACACATCCCCCAATTAAAACACACACACACACACACACACACACACACACACACACACACGCACGCGCACCGCACCAATGCGAACAAACATAACAGAGAAAATATCTCATGTTGGAAGCTGTAGTATGTCAGTGTGTTCCACATTATATCCCTCTGTCCACACATCTTCACTTGCAAATGTTCATTGCACTGAGTCCTTGGTATGGTTCGAGATCTCTGGCTTCTGTGACACTATCAATATTGCATCCTTACCAGGACTCCTCCCGGTTATCTTGTTGTTGGTCTGTGTCATTGAGATTCTGCAGCTTTGAATCAGCAGGACTGGCCCTTTCATCCATCCCAACCATTCTCAGATGATATAGATTTTGGAGTGAGCTAACTCAGAGCTCTGGATCTAGGCCTGGGTGACATCTGAGCTGCTCACTGTACCAAACAGTTCTCTAGTACCACCAGGGTGAGCTCCCCAGAAGTGCTCCAGCTAGGCCACCTAGTGCCACCATCAGTAGGAGGTAGAAGGGTTAGCTCTCCTGCTCTGGTGCCCTCAGACAAGCTCACTCATACCTGTAGAGCCAGTTCCACTGTGCTTCCCAGTCAAGGCACTCTCTCAAGTGCTGCAGCCCTCAAGGTTCTAGGCCAGGTCTCCCACTTTCATACAGCTAGCTGCCAATGGACCTTTCCCACAATCTTTGTTACCCCAGATCCAGTTCTCAGGATCACCCCTAGTGCTGCAACAGAATTATCAGCTGCAGCTTCCCCTCCTCTGTCCACATCTCCTGTAGATGCCATACACCAGTACAGTACATCCTAGCCTTCCCTTTCCATCTTGTTGTAGTGCCCAGCCCCCAACTGAGGCAGACACCCCATGCTCAAACAGAGGCCATGCCTGCCTGAAGACCAGGCAAATTACCTGTATACTTTCTTCACACTGATCCTCCAGAACCAATTCTTGGGGTTGCTCCTAGTTCTGCAATGTGGGGCAGGTAAACTGTGCCACCAGACAGAAGAACTGGTAAGCAGGTTTAAATTCCTGGCTGTATCCACATGGAAATGCAAAATTTTATGTTGAGAGACCATTTCATCCTTATCAGAATGTCTATATTATCAAAGAAGCAAAAGTAAATGGCAAAGATAAAGAGATAAAGAAACCTTTACTACAATGTTGGTAGGAATACAAATAATTTCAGTACCGATAGAAATAAGTAGAGTGGTTCATCAAAGAGACTCAGTGTAGAACAATATGCGCCACTAATATCATTTCTGGATAATATCTCACAAAGAGTCAAAGTTGGGTTACTGATGAGATCCTTGCATATCAATGTTCCCTGTACTATTCCCAGTAACAAACAATGGATCAACTGTGTTTCCATCAGTGGACAGATGGATGAAAGAAGTGTTGTATATGTACAAATGAGTTTTACTTGGCTTTAAAGAAGAGTGAAGTGCCATTTGTGAGAACATGAATGGGGGCTGAAGATCATCATGTTAGGTGAAATAAGCCAGTCTCATAAAGAACATCTTTCCTGTGATGTATGAAATGTAAAGAAAAAAAAACAGGTGTGAAAATAGAGGAGGGACTGTTATGGATATGGAAGGGGAAAAGGGAGTTTGGAGGTAGAATAGAAGATGGTAGAAAATTTCAAAATGATTTAAGTCTATTAAATGCGAATGTAGAAAGGTGTGCCCACTTCACTTGTTCTCAAGGGATTTTTCCTACTTTCCTCAAAGAAAATACTTGGTTTTTTAAATCTTTCTTTTATTTTTTAGATCATAATATAGTTACATCTTTCCTTTCCTTTTATTTCCTTCATACCGTCCCATATACCCCTTCTAGCTCTTTTTCAAATTCATGATCTCTGTTTGTAATTGTTATTGCACACACATGTACACACACATGTGCGCGCGCACACACACACACATTCCTATATAACCTAATCAGTCTGTCTAGTGGTACTTGTAGGCGTATTTTCAGGGCTCACTGGACAACATGTTAGCATGTTCTTCCATGGGGAAGACTGTTTCTCCTACTGTTGGCATTTCCTAGCTGTGCATGGTTTCTTGTGTAGGGTTGAGGCCTCATGGTCTTTCCCCATCCCTATGTCTACTGTTGCTGTCCTTGTTCAGCTCATGTTTAGCAGTCATGGTGGTGAGAACTTATCTTTGTAGCTTCTGACATTACTAGGAGATCGAGTCTCACAGCAAACGCTTTGATCCTCTGGCTCTCTCTGTCTTCTCTTCTGTGATGGTTCCTGACCCTTAGATGCAGGAATTGTTTTCTAGATGTATGTGTTGTGACTGGGCTCTACACTCTGTATTTTGATTGGTTGTGGTATTCTGTTATGGTCTCTATGTGTTGCAAAGAGTTTTTTGATAAGGGGTGAGGTCTACACCCAATCTGTGGATAGAAGGACAGGTATTTATGGATTATGCTGGTTTAGTAAAGTGATGATTGTAGGTTTGTCTCCAAGTTACCAGGGCTAACTTCACTAGCCCTAGTGTCAGTCATGATTTTCCTCTTGTTGAGCAAGCCTTAATGACCATATTTATTATATTAGCCATACTTTTCTTGGTTTCAGGAATTTCTTTTCTGAGATAATGGCAAACAGATTTCTTTTCAGGCATTTTTGCTTTGCATTTTGCTCACAAATTCGTCTGTAAACTCTGTTAAAAGCACCCTGCAAGAGCCATGCTGAGTGTTGAGTGCTGGGCTTCTTTGAAAGTTCTTCCATAATTAAGAAAATATCTAATAAAAAAATAAAAAATTAAGAAAATATCTAATAAAAAAAGTTCTTCCATAATATTAATTAGCCTATCAGTTTTAAATGCAACCTCTCATGAAGTTTCATGTCACGGGCCAAATGTAAGTAAGTTATTTGTCTTGGTGGAACATGAATGATTCTAATGTAGCTTACAGAAGGGTCATCATTCCTGTTGGGAGCCTCATGAGTCCAGTCTTTACACAGTTCAGTGGATAGTTTAGTCTTCGCAGCTCCCACCACAATCATTGATCAATCTCTTTACAACATTTTAGTCTGTCTTTAGTACTTATCTCTAAACTTTTCCAAGACTTCCCACTAACTAGTTCCAGAGATTTTTGAACCACAAAGATATTACTCCTCTGGTACCAATTCTTTGGGTTAAGAAAACTTTCACCTCTTTGATACATACCCGAGAGAAACAACTTTAGAAAGGATTTATTTTGGTTTACAATTTTAGAGATTTGATTCCATAGGTGGTTGGCTCCATTCTTTGGGTCCTAAGGACCTTATGGAGATGGAGCATGTTGGAGAAGAATTCCACAGCATGGCATGCAGCAAACAATGAGAATGGTGGGGAAATATGTCTTCTGAGAGCATTCCCATTGAACTACTTTTTCCAACATGGCACCCCCTCTTATGTTGTAGTATTTCTCACTAGTGCTACTGTATAATCAGTCCATCAGAGGATTAGTTCATTAGTTCATTCAAGAGCCCTTATGATTCTGTCTCTTCCCCAGAGTCCATCAGATGACAATCAAGCCATGAGCACACTATCCTCTTAAAGTCTTCCAAGATTCAAGCTATAACACCTTTCAACTTATCCTGTGGCCTACTGTCTTTGTTACAAGTTTTACCGTTTACCTTATGTCTTAAGGAATTCCGGGTCTAAGTTCATGTTTCATTGGCCACTATGTGTAGCTGTGTTACTTCTGTAATCTTCTTTCTCGACATGGTTGTGCTTGCTTTATCACTGCAGACAAGCTTTTTCCTCTCTCTTGGATTTCTGGGATAGGTTTCCTTGATCTCTAGCTGTCCTAAGTGTTCCACATAGAACTACCAGGGTTATTTGAGAGAATGGACTTCATTAGGCGACTTCTTTGGTTCATAGCTTCTGATATCTCTTCAAAGCATGAAAGGTAAAAATCCAAACCCTGTGTTTGTTCCTAACCTGTTTTTAAACTCCCTCTCCACTCGTCTATGGTAAGAGTCTTATATTCTAAATATGATGTCAAAGGGTGAGCAGGAAGCAGAGTTAGGGAAGGCTGAAAATGTATGTCTTGGATTCTTATTTAGACTTGTGCTTACTCTTAGCAAAAAGCCACCTTCTTCATATATATGCTCTCTCATCTCCTCTCTGTTTATATATTAAAGTTCTTATTACATTGTTTTAGTATTTTCTGTTCTCACATGTTTCTATGGTATTTGTTTTAGTTTCAACCACATTTGTTCAAGTTTCAACCACATTTGTTCACATTTTTATTCCTTATATTTAATATATTTGTTATAGGACTAATATATTATCATTAATAATCAGCATGTATAATGAACTCTTTTCTTCAAAGCCTCATCCTTTCTGTGCTAGCTCTCTAGGTCCCCTGAGGCTGCCACTAGGAGGCTCCAAAACCATCCACATGAGAAAAATTGGTTTGCTTCCAGGTTAGGCAAAGATCTGATGATGCTCCACAAAGCCTTATACAATTTTAGATACCTAAATCTTTTCTATCTTTCAAATTCTCTACCTTTTGACTTTGTTGTCCTCAACTTTGGATTATACATTTCTATTTGGAGAACTTATGTTAACATAATTACAAGCCAGAAATATTAGCATTCTGCTCATAGCCTATTTACCCAGCCATGGAAAGTTAATTCTCCAAAGATAGTAATGAGCAGAGTGGAGGTTCTGTGAACCTATTCACTCAAATGTCTACATGAAGGGCAATTCTTGCTCTTTTCTTTACTTATCATTCATTTAACTTCCAAGGCATTTAAAAAATAGTATTTTAGTAATTCTTTGAGAATTACTGAATTTCATAGCATGTATTCCGACCATATTCATCTTCCTATCCTAACTCTTCCAATTTTCTCTCCTACTTCCCTACTCATCCAACATTTCCAACTTCTGAAGGATTTTTAGTATATTAGATTCAAAAAGAAATTACCACAAAAGATTATTGCTGCTCAGTTACCAAATATGCCACAAACTATTGGCCACATTTTGCATTTATGACTACTATTTTAGTGCAGCTGATACTAAACCATTTCCAACAAAGGAGTCTTTCTGTAATGCTCTTAAATCTGGGGTAAATCTACGACTTCTGAACATTTTGATTCTTTATTTTTTGAAGATGATGAATGTAAAAGAAAAATGCAGAACTGTATTAACCATGCATATTTTAACTTTTAAAAAAATAATGTAAATTTGCATACTTTGTGGAATTTTTCTCTCAGTTCTTGAGACCACAAAAATAATTCTCTTTTTTCTAAATTCAGAACAAATATAATTGAATATTATATTTAAAAGAATGTTTGCTGGGGCCTGTAGAGATGACTCAGAGGTTAAGAGCCCTAGCTGCTCTTCCAGAGAATGTGGGTTCAATTGCAAGCATTCAAATGGCAGTTCACAACTGTCTATAAGTATAGTTCCAGAGGATCTGACATCCTCACACAGACATATATGCAGTCAAATCACCAATGTACATAAAATAAATAAAAAATAAAAGAATGTATGTTGATGTAGTCTTGCTTTTTACACAGTGGGTCTATGGATCCTCGGAGTTTGGTTTAGAATGCCCAAATACTCGCTGAGTTCAACTAGCAGATGTCTGCATTTTACCTAGCCTGATTATGAACCTGCTCTGGTCTTAGCCCATTTATTTTTCATAATGGGTTGTTACCAGCTTTATATGTCAGTGCCGACATGTACGGTTTATTATAGTCCTTTTATTTAGCACTTTTGTGAAAAACAGCATGAGGCAAATAAAATATCTTAGTGAACGGAATCTCAGAAAATATCTTAGTGAACAAAATCTCAGAAATTGCAGATGAAAGAAATAAAGCGGTTCTGATATTCATATTTTTGTTTAGATTACTACTAGATCCAGATCTTCAGGTTGCTTGGATATGAGGACCATGTCCTAGTATACAGATGACAAATCAGCGCTTGGTCAATACACTGGGGCAGGCCCTGGAGACAGCTCACAGAGGAATGATGGGTGCTTATTAGTGGTCCGGTGACTCTGCTGCATGCCTGAGCATCACACACACTTGTGAATATTTTCATGAACAGGCTTGAAATGAAACTGATTTCTTCATCTGGGAATGATGCAGAAGAACTGGAGAAATAATGCAGATGAGAGAGAGAGAGAGAGAGAGAGAGCACTTCAGAAGAGACTTAAATATTCATGGACATCTGCCAAGAATCCATATATATTTGCATACATTAGTACAAGTGGAAAAAATACTGAGGTCATTTATTCTGTTGGATGATGTAATTCAAAGAGCATCAGCAGTCAGGAGGCCTAGGTTCTAATCATTGCTTATTATGAAAATCACTAAAACTTCTGAAAATTCTTTTTACATTAACCTCCATTTCTTTTTTTTTAATTTATTTTATTTTTCTATTTATTTGTTTAGGTTTTTTTTGGGGGGGGGACAGTGTTTTTCTGTTTAGCCTTGGCTTTACTGGAACTTGCTCTGTAATGCTAGGCTGGCCTTGAATTCAGCGATCCATCTGTTTCTGCCTCTCTAGTACAGGGATTAAAGGCATGCACCACCACCTCTTGATTAACCTTCATTTCTTTATCTGTGAAACATGAAGGTATTTACTGCTTTACCTGTATCTCTAGAGCGGAAGCCAGGAAAGTAACTTTCCGATAAAAATTTTTCACCATCTGTCTATTAAAGATCTGTTGGAGCATAGCCATGCCTATTCATTCATATACTATCTATGACTGCTTTTGCATTACAATAGCAGAGGTGAGTGGTTAAAGCAGAGTATCAGATGCAAAACCTAAAATACTCACTGTATGACTATAAAAGGCTTACTAACCATTGCTCTAGAAAATATTTGAAAAAATGGGATTTTTAGTTGTTGAGATTGAGTATGTTTCTGGTAGTGGTGGGAGGTAAGAATTATAGATGTTCTGCAGGACAGCTAAAGAACGGTGGTGTCTGAAATCCCATTCATTTTCTTCTTTTTTAAAAAATTAACTCATGCCGGGCATGGTGGTGCATGCCTTTAATCCCAGCACTCAGGAGGCAGAGGCAGGCGGATTTCTGAGTTCGAGGCCGGCCTGGTCTACAAAGTGAGTTCCAGGACAGCCAGGGCTATAAAGAGAAACCCTGTCTCGAAAAACTAAAAAAAAAATTAACTCATTTATTTACTTTATATCCTACTCGCAGCTACTCTCCCTCCTCTCTTCCCAGTCCCACCTTTACAAATCCCTCCCATTCTCCTCACGATACAGTAATCCCTCTTGGGTACCACCTCCTCCAGGACTTGAAGTCCCAGAAGAACTAAGCATATTCTCTTCCACCTAGGCCCAACCAGACAGTCCAGTGGGGGGGGGGGTGTCCAACAGAATCAGAGACAGTGCTTGCTCCAGTGGTTAGGGGACGCATGAAGATCATACTGCATCTCTGCTCCAAGTGTGTAGGGGGCCTAGGTCCAGCCACTGCATGCTCTTTGGTTGGTGGTTTAGTCTTTGTGAGCCCCCATGGGCCCAGGTTAGTTGACTATGTAGGTCTACTTCTTGTGTCCTTCTTAAAGTCCTTTATCATCATCATGCGATGGTGATTTTAAGTCAGAGTCTTGCTTTTCTGGTGTGTTGGGATATCAGGGCTTGCTGTGGTGGGAGAACTGGTTTTTGATGATTCCAAGTAGCCTTGGTTTCTGTTGCTTAGGTTCTTGCCTTTGTCTCTCACCATCTGGTTATCTCTGGTATTAGCTGGTCTTGATGACTCTGACTGTGGCTTGTCCCTCTTGCAAGCCTGTGTGCCAGCACTCCTGGGAGACCAGTTCTCTCTGGGAGGAGTTTGGATATGGAGGGCTGTGGCACAGGGTCAGTTCTTGGGTGCAGATAGGAACTGGAAGGATCCTGCCCCTGGCTGATCCTTGGTTCCTCTGTCCTGATGGCTCTGGGAAGGTCCCTCTTGGGCCAGGGATGTGAGCAGAAGTGTTGGTCCTATACCCAATGGGAGTGGATATGAGAGGATGGAAGAGGATGGGAGAGGATGGGAGACGATGGGAGAGGATGGAAGAGGATGTTCTTAGTTCAAAGGTGACTATTAAAAAAATCAGATTTGAAGGTCACAGATATGGCCTCTCTATAGGTTCAGAGATAGCCACAGTCAGAGAGGGATGTGGGGGATGTGGAAGGAGCATAGGACAGGGGAGAAGGACTTACTGGCAAGGAGGGCTCACAAGCAAAGAGGATGCTCAGGCCCCAAGTCTGGAATCAGGCTTGTGAGTTTGCACTGTAATGCAATTCTCCCCATTTCTTTCTTTTGAAAAAATTTTGTGCAGTGTGTTTTGATCATATTCTTTGTCTTCCTCCAACTCTTCCCAGATCTTTCTCACCCCTCTATCTACTCAGTTTTATTCTCTGTCTCAGATACAAAAACAAATGAAAATCAAAATAAATTAAAACTGAATAAGACAAAGTGTACTAGGTAAGAATGTTCTCTTCATTATCTCTCATTCAGCATCATTAAAGTCCTAACTAGTGCAGAAAGCAGAAAAAAGAACTAGAAAGCACATATATTGGAATTGTAAATATTAATATTTCTGTACTTACAGGCACCATGATAACTAAATGAAAAAAATTCCAAGGAATCTTTTAAAATATTTCTAGAACTAATGGTTTTTCTTAGATTGCAATTTACAAATTTAGTATTCAAAGTGAAGTTTATGTTTTCATCTAGAACTATAATGAATATTATAATTTGCTAAATATATTATTTAACATCAAAGAGTTTAATGGAGTGTATCAAAATATATAGAGTACATTTATCCTGAAGCTTATAAAACAATTGTGAGAGAAGTAAAATGAATTGTGAGAAACTCAAAATTAAGACATGAATTCTCCATAGTGTGATCTATAGATAAATTAAATTTCACTTAAATCTACATTACAGAAAGAAAGCTTTTTTGTAAATATTTGTATGTGAATTAGAACATATATTGCAAGTGGTAATTCATTAACATTGTCCTCAAATACTGGTAATCTTTCTTCTTTTTTTTGTGAACTGACTATAATCTTTATATGAAATTGACTTATTAACAACAGAATTTCTGTACATTTAACAAATAGTCTTATTTATGTTGAAGAAATATTCTTTTTTATCATAATCATTTTATTTACTTCATGCAACTGATCTCAATGAATAATGATAGTAGATACACCAGTGACCCCAGAAATTTTCAAGGACAAAGAATTTTTTTTCTTTTTTTTTTTATTAGAGAATTTCTTCATTTACATTTCAAGTGTTATCCCAAAAGTCCCCTATACCCTCCCCCTGCCCTGCTCCCCTACCCTCCCACTCCCACTATTTGGCCCTGGCATTCCCCTGTACTGGGGCATATAAACATTGCTAGACCAAGGGCCTTTCTTCCCAATAATGGCTGACTAGGCCATCTTCTAATACATATGCAGCTAGAGACATGAGCTCTGGGGGTTCTGATTAGTTCATATTGTTGTTCCATCTATAGGGTAGCAGACCCCTACATCTCTTGGGTACTCTCTCTAGCTCCTACATTGGGGACCCTGTGTTCTGCCCTATAAATGATTGTGAGCATCCACTTCAGTATTTGTCAGGGACTGTCAAAGCCTGCCAGGAGACAGCTATATCAGGGTCCTTTCAGCAGTATCCTGCTGGAATATGCAGTAGTGTCTGCATTTGGTGGCTGATTATGTGATGGACCACCCGGGTGGGGCACTCTCTGGATGGTCCATCCTTTCGTTTAGCTCCAAACTTTGTCTCTGCACTTCCTTCCATGCATAATTTAATCCCTATTCTAGGGAGGAATGAAGTATCCATGCATTGGTCTTTCTTGATTTTCTTGTGTTTTGGAAATTGTATCTTGGGTATTCTAGGTTTCTTGGCTAATATCTGCTTATCAGTGAGTGCATATTAAGTGACTTCTTTTGTGATTGGGTTACCTCAATCAGGATGATATCCTCCAGATACATCCATTTACTCAAGAATTTCATAAATTCATTGTTTTTAATAGCTGAGTAGTACTCCATTGTGTAAATGTACCACATTTTCTGTATCCATTCCTCTGTTGAGGGACATCTGGGTTCTTTCCAGCTTCTGGCTATTATAAATAAGGCTGCTATGAACATAGTGGAGCATGTGTCCTTGTTAGCACTTGGAGTATCTTCTGGGTATATGCCCAGTAGAGGTATTGCTGGATCTTCCGGTAGTACTATGTCCAGTTTTCTGAGACACCGCCAGACTCATTTCCAGAGTGGTTGTACAAGCTTGCAATCCCACCAGCAATGAAGGAGTGTTCCTCTTTCTCCATATCCTCGCCAGCATCTGCTGTCCCCTGAATTTTTGATCTTAGCCATTCTGACTGGTGTGAAGTGGAATCTCAGGGTTGTTTTGATTTGCATTTCTCTGATGGTAATCTTTCTTCTATGTGACCAATTTGAGACATCCATGTAATCACATGATAAAGGTGACTCTTCTAAATATTTTTTTTGAGACAGGGTGATGTTAAACTCAAAATTTCCATGCTTCAGTCTCTTGATTGTTAAGATTTGAGATGAGCAGCATCTTGAGAGAAAGCAAATGAGAACAAAAGTTGTAACCAGAGAGTGGGCTATGCTGTGACAGCCTGACAATGCTTTGTACGATTGTGGAAGTGTTTTAAACTTTGAGCTGTAGAAGCCATTGGGTGTTCAAAGCTTCAGGGCTTATTGTGTAGGAACTTGTAAGAGTGTTGACAGAAATGTTGATGATGGAAGCCTAGCTTGTGAAATTACAGAGGGAAGCAAAGACTCAATTAGGGCCATTTGTGTGAAGTATTTGGATTAGGAATCTGTGGTCCTGGCCAACCTGGAATTAAAAGCAAATCGTCTGTGATTAAGAAAAGATCATTACTACTGACGTGAAATCATTGCTTCACGGGTAATTACATGAGATTTAAAAATCAGCTATGATTAAGACTAACAACCATTATTGAGGCATAATCTGGGAAATCTTTACTCAAGGTCAGCTCATAGAAGCTGCGGTCCAGAGTGGGTCAAGACTACATCTCAAGATGGTATGTGAACTAGGTGGTATGTCTTCCACATGGTACTGGTTTTGGAAACATGAAAGCTGTAGGATTAAAAGCGTCATGGAGAACAGTTGGAACTTAACACTGTGGGAGGCCAGGAGGTATCATTTGTGCAGGTGTACATGCATTTGGAGTAGATAATCCAGCATAATGGAGATGCCAAGACTATTGGATAACATCAAGGATTGAAGCTGGTGTGGGTAGAACCAACCAAAGTCTACCAGACAAGCTGTGTGAGATACAGGTGGCAGCGAAGTGAGGCTACCCAAGTTCTTTGGAGTCAAAAATATCATGAGGGAGTGCCAGGCATTGGACACTGAGTTCTTATACCATTGAAGTTTGGTTTTGCTTTGCTTTTATTGTTTTTGTGCTCCCTTTTATCTTGCTGGAAGTAAATATTTTATTCATTTTGAATTTTGCAGGAGCCCATAGCTGAGAGACTTTGGATTTTAAAGAGACACTGGGTTTTAGAAGAGAACTTAGATTTTTAAAGTTTTGAAAAATTTAAAGATGATGGTACTTTAAAGTTGTGCTATGTATACTTAAGGGGGGAGATTATGGTTTAATGATGATATATGTTTGTATATTTAGTCAACAAGGGGCCACTTCTGCTGGTTGATTCTTGTTGGCTTTGCACAAGCACAAAATACAAATCTGTGGAGAGGGAATTTCAGTTGAGGAATTGTCTTTATCAGATTGGCCTGTGGTATGCTTGAGTGTCATTTTTTTTAGATTTATTTATTTTATGTATATGAGTACACTGAAGCTCTACAGATGGTTGTGAGCCTTTATGTGGTTGTTGGGAATTGAATATAGGACCTCTGGCCACTCTGGTCGGCCCCACGCACTCAGGTCAGCCCATTCGCTCAGCCCCAAAGATTTATTTATTATTATACATAAGTACACTGTAGCTGTCTTCAGATGCACCAGAAGAGGATGTCAGATCTCATTACGGGTGGTTGTAAGCCACCGTGTGGTTGCTGGGATTTGAATTCAGGACCTTCGGAAAAGCAGTCAGTGTTCTTAACCACTGAACCATCTTGCCAGCCCCCCAGGTGTTTCTTTCTTTCTTTCTTTCTTTCTTTCTTTCTTTCTTTCTTTCTTTCTTTCTTTCTTTCTTTCTTTCTTTCTTTCTTTCTTTTTTGTAATTGATGTGGGAGGATGGCTCAGTCCTCTGTGGGTAGTGACAACACTGGGCAGATGGTCTTGGGTTGTATAAGAAAGAAAGCAGCAAATCATGGGCAGAAAGCCAGTAAACAGCTTACATGTGTGGTTCCTGACTCTAGTCCTGAGTTCCTGGCCCGACTTCCTGCAAGGATGGACTGTGATCAAGGTGTATAAGCCAAATAAACTGTTTCCTCCCCAAGTTGATGTTGTCAAATTTTTATTATAGCAACAGAAATTTAAGTGTGACAGACACCCATACTCAGTAACCCAGGCTGTTCATAGATGCAGCATCCTCCTGCTTCAATGTGTTAGGATTATAAAAGCCAGGCAGCACCTTGCCTGGCTTCAACTGATTTAGAAAGTTACTGTGTTGAACCTTTTTTTTTTTTTAGTCACCCCTGCCCCCATGATTCTATTTATTGAGTTTTCTATTTTTCTCTTTCATTTTCTTTCTCTTTTATATTAAGCTGTTTTTCTCAAAGGTCATTGGTCCTTCTTGAAAACCAGTTTTTGGAATTATTTATCAATTCTTTTATTGATATTAATATCTTTTGAAGCAGTTAATAGAAAGTCATGCACTTTTAGTGGAATCATATTGCTTTCACATTCCTTGTGCTTTTATGTTGGGGATTGTACACCTGTTGATACTGATGTCATTAACTTTCAATTGTAGGTCTTCTTATAGCGTGGCCTTCTCTTGATCGTCTTCTTTTCCTCCTCCTCCTCCTCTTCCTCTTCTTTTTCCTCCTCCTCTTCCTCCTCCTCCTTCTTTTTCTTTTACTGGTATAGTATTGAGCTTAATTGGTGTGTGTGTGTGTGTGCGCGTGTGTGGTGGGGGGAGGGAGGTATGTGTGCCAGGGTCAATGTGGTTTAAGATTGTCTTGAACTTGCTATATAGATGAGGCTGGCTTAATTTTCCTGTCTTTACATGTTGGAATTATGGGTGTATGTTACTACACTCAGCTGTGTTGAGCTTCATTCTAATTAAACCATGTATTGTAGTTTTCTGTGATTTATGTGACATATTTTGTGGGTTCTGATTGTATACTTAAATTTTGAACCTGAGTTACCTACTTTGCAGGGCTCAGGTAAATGTGGTCTGCCAGATAGCTATTTTATAAATAGAAAAGTCTATATGGTATGACTTTTTTATAGTTACTCCTTTGAACTTTTTACCACCGTGGATTGAATACAATAGCAGTGACCTGTGCCACTGTCTTTTGCATCTGGGACAACTGCTCCAGTTGTGTAATTCCCCCCTGTTTTTGCTCTAGAGGTTAATATTCAGTAATCTATAGTTTGTTCCTCCTTGGAGCAGGGGTTTCAGCTGTAGGCTTTTGTCTCTCATTTCTGTATGTTAAAGTATCTACTTATGTTTTAAACAGTACAGTTGGGTACCTTTGATTTAATTAATTCTCTGTAAATAAGTCTCATAAAATATGAGATTTGCTATTTATGTCAGTTAATTTTACTGTCTGTTTTTATAAATTGGTGCAAATATATTTAGTCATAAATAAGACATTATTTACAAGTTCTTGTTTTACCTAAGAACTAAAATGGATTGTTTTCAAATGTGGATAGTATGTGTGGTCAGATGCACTGTGTTCAGTTTCTATTTATAGACGGGATATTCTTTGGGGGGGGGTCTAATAAAAGCTTGCTTATCCAGAACAATAGTCCATCCTTCATGCCATGTTCTGTCTTGTATGTTCTGGTAGTTGTCTTTGAGCACTGCTTAAAGATCTGACTCTTTCTTATTGGTATCCTTAATATGGGCATATTACCACATTTGAAACTATTAATGTCAACAGTACCAGAGAGTTTTCTTAGTTCTTTCCCATAAAAATTGTTTTATGAGCTGTGAAAAACTTGCAAGTTTCTAGAATTGCTATTTAGATTGATAGTATCATTTGTCTCTATTAGAATCAGCTAAATTATATTTTAATTGACAAAAAGGGGCAAGTAACTTCCATACACTATGTTATATAGAATGTGTTTCCTAATGGTTGGGAAGTATTCTCTATGAAAGTTGATATGTGAAGAAGAATGTTTTCTGGAGGATATATTTGCTTTTAGTACAAAATCACACCGGGGTACAAAAGGCAACCTGCCATTAATGAACAGCTGGTGAGAGATGCTAGCTTTCTTTCTTACTTCAGAGACTCTAACATCTTTCTGGATTAAAAAAATTATTTTCTGGTCAGACTGAAACTATTTTCCCAGCAATACATGAAATATAGCAGGAGAATCTCTGATCAGGTAACCATGGAATGGTAGCCCTAACTTAGGCTGAATGGTCTGGCAGCAAAATGAATTGAAAATAAACCAAATATTTAAAATATTTATCCCTGGTCCTAAGGCAAAAGTAGAAGAAGTTAATTTCATAGTTCCTAGTATTCAGAATTGTTTTATTATTCCTTCTGGAGAATGGCAAATGATGTTTGGGAAAGGATTCAGAAGGTAAATAAGTCCCGGAGGTGAGTTAAGAAGGAACATGCAAACGTGGAGTCTTTAGTTAGGTCAGGGAGAGCTAAGTAACAGAAATTGCCAAAGAATTAGGGAATAAAAAGAAAGTTACGGGGTTTTGTACGGAACTAAATGACCTTCAGGGTTATTATTTCTCTATCTTATAAATTTGAAAAAAATGTTGCTAATTTATAAATTCTGTCATGCTGGATAAAACAAAAAACTTATGTAAATGTACATTCTGTTTTGTTTTTACTGCCTGTCTTCTTTCTTTTGTAGACATTGTCAGGAGTGATGTTGCCTTGGACAAACAGAAAGGCTGTAAGATTGCCCAGCACCCTGATATTATGCTGGAGCTCCAGAGAGAGAAGGCATCGCAGATGCATCTGGTTCTTCTGAAGGAGCAATACTCCAATACTTACAGTAATCTCATATTAACAGGTAATAGAATTTTGGGCAAAACCTCTGTCAGTTAGCAGGGGAGTGCTTGGGAGCTGCTAGTGTGGCATATAGATGAGCCCACCTCTGTCTGTCTTTACATGACTTACTCTACGGCATTTTTAATTTAATGACTCTTCTCTTCCTTTAACAAATATTTCTTACAGCCTGCAGATGTTTTTAGTTCAAAGTTATGGATGATTTTCTGTGTTTTTTTTTTATTTTAAAATGACAGAACCAGTGAGAACTTAATGAAGTCTTATGAAAATACAGCTTTCTAAATGTGTGCCAATAGATTTGAGAGGATTACTAAATTTGGAGTCTTTTAAAGAAGTAGCTATTTTCTTCTTTCTGCTTATGCCCTTTCTCTGAACTCAGTAAATATAAAAATGAAATGTAAAAGAGATAATGATCTTCAGGCAGAATAGAGAATATTCTATTCCTGATAGTGTTTGAAAGTGTCTGGGGGATTTGATTTTCTTTTTAAGCATAAAGAGGTTTAGAGCTTAGCTGTGCTTGCCCACATCTTTAATTCAGAAGTAAATAGTGTCAGAGCTGCAAGGGAAAACAACATTTTGCAAGAGTACCTCGGAACTTTTCTGGTAAGAACATTCAAGTTGGATATTTTGTTAGGCTTTGTAAAGAGTTCCACAGTGAACTCTAACATAAGCATCCTTCAGGGTAAGATGCGCTAAGAACACCTCAGTTACCTTCACTTTCTTGCGACCATCTAAGACTTGATTGATTATTGATTTGAATGAACCTTTGATAAGTCAAACTGTGTGCTTTCTTTTGTTTGTGAATGGTTAAGAATGAAAAAAAGATGGAGTATCTGACAGTCTATGAACATCTCAACTTTATTTTTGTGGACTCTAAGTTAGGAAAAATTTACCTTTTTTTTATAGGCTGTCTGGCATTCCCCCAGGAATTGCTGAGTGGCAACCAAATTGTTTTGCTTTTGAAAAAGCACAAGACTCCTCCAGCTTTTCTTCTTGTACCTGGTGGAAACCAGCAGTGTGAGATGAAAGCCAGATTTAGATGTGGCTTTGGTGAGCAGAGAAGACTGTGGGTTTCATAAGTGTACACCCTGGCTTTTGCTCTTTGATAGGTCATTACTGAAGGAAAACTTAAAAAATGATTTATGGCCAATGCATGCATTTCCCTAAATTGGTTATTGAGACTGAGTTTTAGTTTTGATATTTGAAAAGAACATAGATTTTTCTCCAGGTTTTTTCAGCTTACCCCAAAGTGTGCACATGTATACATATTTATATCTTTTTCTAATTTAGTGATTAAAAATGAAATATTTTTATTTTCTCTTTCTCTAATATTTTTGGGATTATATTAGTAGGGTCATACCCTGTGTCCTTTATTATGCCATACAATAGACTTTAGGGTAATTCTAACCCTAAACTGTGGACCCAGAGTGCGGCTCAAAGGCATATTATCTTTGAAAACACAGTGTTCTAGTGAGTTCAGTGGAATCTTTCTAATTCTCAGTAACATAATCCCTTTGGATGTTTATTCACAGTTCAAACTGTTGGAATCAACATTGTCAACTTTTACCCTGACAACTTGCTTACTTTCCACTAAACAAACTTACCCTAGAGAAGAGCCTCTTTCCTCCTCTCCCTTCTCCCAAGCTGCTTCAAAGCGTCCTTAGGCATTTCCACATTTTTCACTCCTGTGCCTTTGTCCCAAGGTGGTACCTTGTAGCAGACAGAGTATTTGGTGTAGCCCTGGTTTGTTTACGTGAAAGTTCAGAAGGTTTTGGCTCCAGGTGTTGGGAAGAGATGGAGTCATTTCAGTTTAGTACTGATGGTGAAACTATTTTAATGTCCTTTAACTCACTCTTTGATTTTACACAATGTGGCTTTCTAATTGTTATGAAGTTTAATCCTTGATTTCTTGTATAAATCCTGAGAACATGGTCTCCAGACAGCTAAACATAATATTTAAACATAACTAAACTAAGTTTTGTAAATATTTCCCTTTTCGGTGATGAATGTATATTGGTAAGGAGGGTGAAGTTGAAGGGGCAGAGACCTCTCAAATGAATTGACTTTTCTTTACCAACATATTCAGAACACCTACTTGGTGTTCCTGCTTGGTGATAGTCTACTTATGTTTTCAATAGCTCTGACATAGTGTATTTTGCAATGAAAGTACTTAGAAAACTGGGCCACTAAAATCTCAGGAAAAGTTAAGTTTTCAGAATTTTTCCTACCTTTCCATATTATTTACAGACTTTCCTAGTTTGAGTGTATAGTAATTGCTTTGTGGTAAGTTAGTGGTATATATAGCAGTATGTTTTAAAGGCATGTATTCCACATCACAAGCAGATCCTCATCTTCAGGTAGTCTCCCTTGAGCTGACATGAATGTTAGCCTTGGTTGAGGTAAGAAGTGCCACTTACTGGCATACATTTCAGCTGATGATACCTTTTCATTAGTTGCTCCTCAGAGGAGGGAAAAGGATAATCTATCTTTGATGGTATTCTAATCACTTACAAAAAAGACCTCTTGCTGTATTGATGGTTAATGGTTATTAATGGAAACTAATACAGAAGAGCCAACTTTAATTCATTATATTTCTTTTTACATCATATTTAAAATATACTTATCAATGTTATTTTCCATTTCTTTGTTTATGTATCTATTTAACTGTTTAGTGTGTATGTATGTACACATGTGGGTCAGAGGACAACCTTTGAGGGTTGGTTCTTTACTTCCTCTTGTGGGTCTCTGGGACTGAACTCAGGTCATTAGGCTTGGTAGAAAGTGTCCTGAGCCATTGAGCCATATTGCCAGCCCTTTTCCCATGCTGTCTCAATGTTCTCATGTGAAGGATTTGCATGGTATTGCAAATACTACCTGCTTTACTTAGCCTTGAGGGGTTTTGAAATGAACACTTAATGTTATTGGAAGGGAACAGAGCCATTCCAATAGTGATAAAATAGAACTATTTTAAATGGTGATGAGTTGTGTCTTACAGTTTTCATTCATTGCTGATGTAGATATATAGAATTATACTCAAGTCTCTTCAGCATGAGAGTTGTCATTGTACAAATCACAGAAGAAACAACAAATAGGAAGAATGAAATAGGGAACTTTTAGGAGAAAACCAGGATCAAGTCTTAACATTTCTTGTGCTCTCATGAATTTTAATATAGTAGTACTATATAAACCTGTTGACATGTTCTATTATAGACATTGTGAATTAATCTGAAGACTGTTTTAAGGTATGCTATTAACATGTCTTTACAAAGGATTTTCTCTTCCCCTCTGCCTCTTTCCCTCTTACAGGTATAAAAAGAATATTTGTGATGGATTTTTGTAATCATATGAAAAAAACAGATAAATCTAGTTGAACAAATACTTGAATTTCACTTAGAACATAAGTTCCTGGAAGTCAAGGAGTATATTTGTGTAGCATTTGGAATAACACATAGAACACAGTAAATGATGTTGTAATGAGGCCAAAATTTAAAAATTATTCATAGTATGATGTCACTTAGTCACTTCTCTGCATTTGGACAGCAGAAAACCACACAGCCATTAAGATAGATGCATACATACACTTCAGTATTTCTTTATGAGGACTTTTCTCATGTGTTGGCTGCCAGTTTTAGTTTTGTGTCTTAGTCTTTATCAGACTTTGAATTAGAGTAGGGATTTTTGTGGTTGGGTTTGTGTTACTGTAGTAAATGAATAGAGCAAAAGATTCTATTTCTTTGCCGTGGCTCATTTTGTGGGCATGAACTGAGCAAAAGGGTTCTCATTAGTAGAACAAGACTGTAGCCACATGCCATAATGTCCAGGTGCCTGTTTTTAGGTAAGTGTAGCCCACTAAATGCAAAATTATCTTTGATTTGAGTTCTTTGTAGTACCTTCTTGATAGTCTGAATTTAAAGAGACCTCCCTGGTTTGACTGTTATTGACCTTTTGTTTGTGTCATTAACTTGGCAATTCTGTGTAAGTTTAAAATAACTTCTGACAGTGTTTATTCATTTCAATTACATTTCAAAATTAATTTTGCTACTGGTTTAAAGGAAATGATTTATAATGTCTAAATAATTCCAGTGGATTCTCCGCACAGTGAATCTAGTTAACTGTCATTCCACAGGTTTTAGAGATCCCTATTGGACTTATTTGTCTGGTCTTATATTCTTTACTTATATGAATATGCTATAATGTATCTGCATAAACAACATCATTGAGTACTCCTTTACTTTCTTCTTTTCTCCTCTGAATGTTTGAAGCAGCCCTATCTCTCTCCTTTGCTGTGTTCTCTTAGCTCATTCAAAACCATCATTTATAGCTCCTGTACAGTAAGTAGTACCACATTTTATTTTTACATAAAGGGACAAGGAAATACCTCCTTTGATGACTTTTTTTTTTTTTGTAGGACATTTGTTTATCAGTTTAAATCTGGGTGGTTCTGATTCAAGGACTAGCACAATGAATTCCTAGATAGCAGGTTTTAATATCAGTTCTCCTCCCTCTGGCATTTATTACCAACGTTATCAAAGAAGGTGAGGTAATGTTTAAATATTACAATGAAAAGTTATTAGTCAACAGTATTTGAGATATTTATTTGCAAATTTGTTAACATAGAGGAAAGAGTCTTTCTTATTCTAAAAATTCTTATGCGAAGCTAGAGATTATGTCACATGAATATATATCTATATATTTAAATATAAAAATTTAATTAGGCCAGGCGATGGTGGCACACGCCTTTAATTCCAGCACTTGGGAGGCAGAGGCAGGCGGATTTCTGAGTTTGAGGCTAGCCTGGTCTACAGAGTGAGTTCCAGGACAGCCAGGGCTACACAGATAAACCCTGTCTCAAAAAACCAAAAAAAAAAATTAATTAAAAATTTCAAATTTGTTCCACTGTATTTGAATTTTCTAGTACCTAATAGGATAGGTGTAACTGTTTTTTTCTATATATAAACTAATATATATATATATACACACACACACACACATACATACATATACATACACACACACATATATATGTTTATGTATGTGTATTTATGTTATATATATGTGTATGTTATATTTATATGTATGTATGTGTATAATATATATATATATATATATATATATATATATATATATATATATTACACAATACATATTTGTACATGTAGTCAGGCTTCCTCATGCTTCTATTTCAGTTGTCATCTGTCACCAGCCATACCCCTAGTGAGTCTGTCTGCCTGGCTCATCTGTAGTCTGTAACTTAAATTTTTTTCAAACTTTATTTTTAATGATGGTTCTTAAATGCTTTAACCTCCTTTTAGCCTATCACCCACCAGAGGTAGTGGGAAAGAAAGGATATGAGGGAAGTGGACCTGTTTAGAAAGGTTCTTTGGAGCAACTCCTGACTGTGTTGTCTGGAAATCAGCAGTTCAGTACACAGGTTAGCAATGGCAGCTCGATCCACTTATAAACACTTCACTGATACACCAGCAGTCCAGTTCAGTAGAGTCAATTTTAACAACAACGGTGATGTGACCTAGCAGAGACAGCCAGGCCTCAGCCTTGGCATGAGTCAGCAAGAGGGACCAGAAGGAACATCAGGAGAAGTTCTCGGCTGTGCTTCTCTCAGAGAAGTGAAGAACAGTGAAGAATTGCACAGCAAGCAAGAATTGTACCAGCAAGCAAAGCTCTGTCTTGTCACTCTGTGGAGTTGTTTATACCCTCCAAACATCACGTGTCCTCCATGGGTCTTGCACAGCATGTAAGCCTGTCTCTGCTAACATCACTCTGCCAATCAGCCTGAGTCTGTGGAAGCAGCAAGAAGCTGCAGCACACCACCAGAAGTGTTTTTGGTGCCATTCTCTCTATGGAGTCCCCAAAAATGCAGCTCAACGATGCAGTGTAAGGCAGATGAATACGTGTGTGTCGTAGCAAAGAATTCATCACATGTCCTTTCTTGTGCTTGCTTTGGCAGAACACCCTTTCACCTGTATCTGCTTCAGAACACACAGACTCTTCACGAGTCTGCCTTAGTTTTTCACCTGTATCTATTTCAGCTAAACATTCCTTCATGTGTTTGCCATAGCAAAACACCATCCAACCAACTCCATCCACTTCAGTAGTCCATGACTATGAATGACATACTGAATACTATTGGGTCAATGACATCAGATCATGAGTAATTTGCCATAATACAATGATGCTATATTTCTCTTGATAATTTATTTTCTTTTCTTCTTTGTGGTAATTAGGAACTTCAAGGGCAAGAAAATTAGAAGGAATTGTGTCATTTATAAATTTCTCTGACTAGTTAAACATGGAAAATTGTGAAAGTATAACTTAATTTTCTAAGGCAGATGGTCGTTCTGGTACTTTTTCTTAGTATAGTGACTCCCAACCACTCTAATGTGGTGGCAGCTTTAATATAGCTCCTTATGTTGTGGTGACTCCCAACCATAAATTTTTCGTTGCTACTTCATAACTGTAATTTTGCTAGTGTTATCAATTGTAATGTAAATACCTATGTTTTTTGATGATCTTAAGAATCCTTGTGAAAGGATCATAGGGGTGGCAACCCACAGGTTGAGAATCTGGTTTAGTACATGTAGCGTGTAGTTTTTGATACCCCAATTTAATCTCTGGGCACTGCTCTACCAACCTCACCCAGGTGCCCTCTGATCCACAGATGAAACACACATACATATTAACTTATTTAAATATGCTTTAGCTCAATGGTCAGGCTCTTCTAAGCCTTCATTGGCTGTCATACCCTTCTTTTCAATCCCAGCTCAGCACCCTAAGTCTTCCCTTTACTAAGTCTTCCCTTTACTTAGTTGCCCAGTTTCCTTTTCCTTGTTCAGCCCCCTAAATCTGCCCTTGGCTTAATTATGCTTCTAATATCCTGCCTGCTGCTCCAGACCCAGGCAGAAAAGCAACCAGTGAGCACTCTGCCTGAGATCTCACATAGCCTATGGCTCTTTCTCCCTCCGAATCATGGTGAAATGTCTCTTTCTTCCCATGTGTCTGTTAGCCTGCCTACAGGAAAACTGGAAGTGCTGCCTATTCTGCCCAGCTCATTGGCCACTAGCATCTTTATTGATCTATCAAGAACCAGTTGGGAAACAGGATTGTCAGGGTTCACATACAGATTCCTGGTCAGAGCATTAGAACTACCCCCAGTAGGTACAAACAACAACTCAGAGTTTTTATGTTGCTCACTTTATGATGTTGCTCACTTTATGTAAGGAAGAGTCTTTCTCCAATAAATACACTTTTCTTTCTTGTTGTAAAAGTAATGCATAAGCATTAACGAAATCTTGGCAACTCCCTGTACCAAAACATAGCAGATAACTTAGTTCCCTATACTGCAAGTTCCTCATCCATATATTCAACCAGCTGAAGGTAAAATAATAATAAATACCATATCTGCACTGAATGTGAATTGCATTTTTTCTTCTCACTCTTTCCTTAACAACACAATATCATACAACTATTTACATAACACTTATATTGTACCAGACATTATATGTGTATTAATAAGCTTTCATTACTAACATAAATGCTTGACACAAAGTGCTTATTAAGAAAATACTTTAATTTAGTTTTCAGTACCGAGAGTTCAAAGTCCAAATTATATTTTGGAAGTTCTGTTGGAGCATGATGTTCCCATGATGGATGGCTATGTATATAAGGAGTTAATAAATAAACAGTTAGGGAGTATTGCTACTTTTATCATATCCCTCTCATAAGGACTATCAATCCTTTCAGAGACAGGATCTCAGCTAATGGACTCCCACTAGATCACATCTGTAAAGCTTCTACCACTTTACAGTATTGGCACTCATTAAGCTTTTAACAGGTGGCCACTTGAATACCTGAATCATAAGTGTAAGTAATTAGAGATTCTCTAAAGCATAGAAGAGATTTTATGTATAGATGATATGTATGTATAATAACATTTTATATAAGGGATTCAATTATTCTTTAATTTTGGTATTCATAGGAAATTTTGGAATACCTTATTATTACTAAGAATAACTATTCTTTTTGTATATTAAAAATAACTAAAATATGTTTCATGTTATAGATATATTTTTATAATTAAGATTCTGTGTTGAAATGAGAAGATGGTAGATGATACACATGTATGGAATGCTAGAATCTCTGGGACATAAATCACAATAGAGTATAGCTATTCTAAGATATGGGTGATTGCAGGAAAACATTAGTTTTAGTAAAAAACACAGAAAGGAAACTTTGGAAAACAGAAGCAGAGTGTCTGGAGGTCTTGGCTTCTGTTAAGACAAAGAGAGCCTCATGAAACTCCTACTGCTCTTTCAATAATAGATAACTGAGGGAATCAAGGAGAACAGGAGGGGAAGAAAAAGGGAGGGGAGGGAGACTGGGCGATGGAGGGAGGAAGGGAGGGAGGGAGGGAGGGAGAGAGAGAGAGAGAGAGAGAGAGAGAGAGAGAGAGAGAGAGAGAGAGAGAGAGAGACCCTCTTAGGACTCAACCAAAACAGTGTGTCAAGAAGCTCTTTTAAAAGATCCTGAGTTTTCTAGTTTGGACATTGAGCATTTCTATTCCATTTTTATTTCAGCTTGTGTTCCTTTTAATGTTTCTATCTTATTATTGAGTTCAGTTTTCAAATCTGGACTTATCTTCATCATTTCATTCTTTTGGCCTTGTATTTGTATTTTCTTGGCTATAACCCATGTGTTTGTTATCCTCTTAGTGTTCAGTGAAGTATTTGTGTCTTTGTTAAAGTCCTTGAGTTTTTAAATTAATTATATTTTTTTCTTGATTGTGTGTCCTGGGAAGTTTTCATTATTGGTAAAATATTAGAATATTATTAGCAAATATAAAAATAAATGCTAGCAGAACATATAAAAAGTGATATTCTTACCCACCTATTATCACCTGGGGGTTTAGGCTTTTGTAATTCAAGAACATTTGTTTGGAGTAAATAAATCTTTTCAGCATACATACTGAGTGAAAAGCTCTGCAGTGCTGTTCCTATCTTCCCCAGTGGGCTTTGAATGTCTTTACAGAGACTGAGTTTTTTTTTTTTCCAGACAGGGTTTCTCTGTATAGCCCTGTCTGTCCTGAACTCACTGTGTAGATCAGGTTGGCCTCAAACTCAGAAATCCACCTGCCTCTGCCTCCCAAGTCCTGGGAATAAAGGCGTGCACCATCATCGCCGGCTCTGAGTTAGTTTTCTTTTTATTGCTCCATGGAAAGCACTGTCGTGGGAGAGAGAAAGAATTAAGAAATTATACTTCCATCTCTCTGCTCTCGTGGAGGCAGCTAGTTTGAGGCTGGGGAGCACTGAGCCGCGTGCGCGTTGTGCCATGCGCTGCCCAGACTAGCGAACAATACAGTCAGGATGGCTAAAGTTGACCCCAAGAAACCAAAGGGCAAGATGTCTGCTTATGCCTTCTTCGTTCAGACATGCAGGAAAAAACATAAGAAGAAAAACCCAGAGGTTCCAGTAAATTTTGCAAAGTTTTCCAAGAAGTGCTCTGAGAGGTGGAAGACCATGTCTAGCAAAGAGAAATCAAAGTTTGATGAAATTTTTTCATTTTTAAAATGAAAAGCTACTCTCGTGTCCTTCTCACTCAGTGCACTTTGCTGCTGGGGTGACAAGGCATTTGAAGATGTTTCTGGCATTCTGTTCTTAACTCAAAAGGTAGTGTTAACTATGTGGTTATTGGCTAGAAATCCTGAGTTCTCAAATGTACATATCTATAGTTTGTAAAGATAACAAAACAACCTAGACAGATTCTTGATGGTCCTGTTTGCCATGGAGGCTGTGAGGGGAAGATGCCTTTTGGAGGGGGCATAGCTCAGGCCTTGCACTGTGAGGCTGGACCTGTTGATACTGCGGTGGGCATCCATTTAGTTTCAGGTTGTCCTGTTTTTGTATATAGTGGGATAGCATTCTGCTGACATTCTTAGTTGTGGACAGTGAGGAGGGGCAGCTGGCATGAGAAATGTTTGGAGTTTTCTCTTTAGTTAAGTGCAGTAGGTCTTAAACTCTTTTTTTATTTACATTTGAAATGTTATCCAGAAATTTCCCTATACCCTCCCCCATCCCAGCCCTGCTCCCCTACCCACCCACTCCCACATCTTGGCCCTGGCATTCCCCTGTACTGGGGCATATAAAGTCTGCATGACCAAGGGGCCTCTCTTCTCAATGATGGCCAACTAGGCCATCTTCTTCTATATATGCAGCTAGAGACCTGAGCTCTGGGGGTACTAGTTAGTAAATGTTATTCTTCCACCTATAGGTTTGAGGACCCCTTTAGCTCCCTGGGTACTTTCTCTAGCTCCTTCCTTGGGAACCCTGTGTTCCATCTAATAGCTGACTCTGAGCACCCACTTCCGTGTTTGCCAGGCTCTGGTGTAGTCTCGCACGAGACAGCTATATCAGGGCCCTTTCAGCACTATCTTGCTGGCATATGCAATCATGTCTATGTTTGGTGGCTGATTATGGGATGGATCCCCGGTTGCTGCAGTCACTGGTTGGTCCATCCTTTTGATTTAGCTCCACACATGATCTCTGTAACTCCTTCAATGTGTGCTTTGTTCTTAATTCTCGGAAGGAGGGAAGTGTCCACATTTTGATCTTCATTCTTCTTGAGTTTCATGTGTTTAGTAAATTGTATCTTGGGTAGTCTAGGTTTCTGGGATAATATCCATTTATCCGTGAGTAAATGTTATGTGAGTTCTTTGTGATTGGGTTACCTCACTCAGGATGATACCCTCCAGATCCATCCATTTGCCTAGGAATTTCATATATTCATTGTTTTTAATAGCTGAGTAGTACTCCATTGTGTAAATGTACCAATTTTTTTTTTGTATCCATTCCTCTGTTGAGGGACATCTGGGTTCTTTCCAGCTTCTGGCTATTATGAATAAGGCTGCTATGAACATAGTAAACATGTGTCCTTATTACCAGATGGAACATCTTCTGGATATATGCCCAGTAGAAGTATTGCAGGATCTTCCGGTAGTACTATGTCCAATTTTCTGAGGAACCGCCAGACTGATTTCCAGAGTGGTTGAAAAAGCTTGCAGTCCCACCAAAAATGGAGGAGTGTTCCCCTTTCTCCACATCCATGCCAGCATCTGCTGTCACCTGAATTTTTGATCTTAGCCATTCTTACTGGTTTGAGGTGGAATCTCAGGGTTGTTTTGATTTGCATTTCCCTGATGGTTAAGGATGTTGAACATTTTTTCATGTGCTTCTCAGCCATTCGGTATTCCTCAGTTGAGAATTCTGTGCCCCACTTTTTAATGGGGATATTTGATTTTCTGGTGTCCACCTTCTTGAGTTCTTTATATATATTGGATATCAGTCCCCTATCTGATTTAGGATTGGTAAAGATTCTTTCCCAATCTGTTGGTGGCCCTTTTGTCTTGTTGACAGTATTTTTTGCCTTACAGAAGCTTTGCAACTTTATGAGGTCCCATTTGTCAATTCTTGATCTTACAGCTCAAGCCTTTGCTGTTCTATTCAGGAATTTTTCCCCAGTGCCCATATCTTCAAGGCTTTTCCCCACTTTCTCCTCTATAAGTTTCAGTGTCTCTGGTTTTATGTGGAGATCCTTAAACCACTTAGACGTGACCTTAGTACAAGGAGATAAGAAAGGATCAATTCCCAGTCTTCTACATGATAGCTGCCAGTTGTGCCAGCACCATTTGTTGAAAAGGCTGTCCTTTTTCCACTGGATAGTTTTAGCTCCTGAGACTGAGTCTCTGTTTAGTTTCTGTTTCCAGGATCTGTCCATTGATGAGAGTGGGGTGTTGAAATCTCCCACTATTATTGTGTGAGATGCAATGTGTGTTTTGAGCTTTACTAAAGTTTCTTTAATGAAAGTGGCTGCCCTTGCATTTGGAGCATAGATATTCAGAATTGAGAGTTCCTCTTGGAAGATTTTGCCTTTGATGAGTATGAAGTGCCCCTCTTTGTCTTTCTTGATAATTTTGGGTTGAAAGTATATTTTATTCGATATTAGAATGGCTATCCCAGCTTTTTTCTTCCGACCGTTTGCTTGGAAAATTGTTTTCCAGCCTTTTACTGAGTTAGTGTCTGTCTTTTTTCCTGAGGTATGTTTCCTGTAAGCAGCAAAACGTTGGGTCCTGTTTGTGTAGCCAGTCTGATAGTCTATGTGTTTTTATCGGGGAATTGAATCCATTGATATTAAGAGATATTAAGGAAAAGTAATTGTTGCTTCCTGTCATTTTTGTTTTTAGAGTTGGGATTCTGTTCTTGTGGCTGTCTTCTTTTAGGTTTGTTGAAGGATTACTTTCTTGCTTTTTCTAGGGCAGAGTTTCCGTCCTTGCATTGGTGTTTTTCTGTTATTATCCTTTGAAGGGCTGGATTCGTGGGAAGATACTGTGTGAATTTGAACTTGTCATGGAATACTTTGATTTCTCCATCTATGGCAAATGAGAGTTTTGCTGGGTATAGTAGCCTGGGCTGGCATTTGTGTTCTCTCAGTGTCTGTATAATATCTGTCCATGATCTTCTGGCTTTCATAGTCTCTGGTGAGAAATCTGGAGTAATTCTAATAGTCCCGCCTTTATATGTTACTTGACCTTTTTACCTTACTGCCATTCTGTCTTTATTTAGTGCGTTTGTTGTTCTGATTATTATATGTTGGGAGGAATTTATTTTCTGGTCCAGCCTATTTGGAGTTCTGTAGGCTTCTTGTATGTTTATGGGCATCTCATTCTTTAGGTATGGAATGTTTTCTTCTATAATTTTGTTGAAGATATTTGCTGGCCCTTTAGTTTGAGGGTCTTCATTCTCATCTACTCCTATTACCCTTAAGTTTGGTCTTCTCATTGTGTCCTGGATTTCCTGGATATTTTGCATTAGGATCTTTTTTCATTTAGCATTTTCTTTGATTGTCGTGTCTATGCTCCCTATAAAATCTTCTGTGCCTGAGATTCTCTCTTCTATTTCTTGTAATCTGTTGCTGATGCTCATATCTATGGTTCCTGATTTTTTTTCCTATGGTTTCTATCTCCAGGGTTATCTCCTTTTGTGTTTTCTTAATTGTTTCTACTTCCATTTTTAAGTCCTGGAAGGCTTTGTTCAATTCCATCACCTGTTTGGTATTGTTTTCCTGTATTTCCTTCTTATAGTCCTCCATCATCATCATGATGAGTGACTTTAGATCCATGTCCTGCTTTTCCGGTGTGTTGTTGTATCTAGGACTTGATGTGGTGGGTGAGTTTGGATCTGGTGATGCCAAGTACTCTTGGTTTCTGTAGCTTCTGTTCTTATGCTTGCCTCCTGCCATCTCTGTGGTCCCAAGATTGCTTGCGGAGTCCCGCAGGGACCTCGGGAGAGTGCACAGCGCCTGTGCCTGAGACCAGAGCTTGTGCAGGGCAGATCAGAAGGGAGACACTGTCCTGCCCTGGGCCTTTATCAATCTCCCAGCTGCTGTCTCAAGTCCCATGCGATTGGATTGGAAGAGATATTGTGTTCTGCTGCTCACCTGTGGTCCCAAGATAGCTTGGCGAGTCCTGCAGGAACTTCGGGAGAGTGCACAGTGCCTGTGTCCAAGACCGGAGCAGGTGCAGGGCGGACTGGCAGGGGTCTTAAACTTTTTTTTTCCAATTTTTTATTAGATATTTTCTTTTTTTTCCCAACATTTATTAGATAATTTCTTCATTTACATTTCAAGTGTTATCCAGAAGGTTCCCTATACCCTCCCCCCTCCCAGCCCTGCTCCCCTACCCACCCGCTCCCACATCTTGGCCCTGGTGTTCCCCTGTACTGGGGCATATAAAGTCTGCATGACCAAGGGGCCTCTCTTCCCAATGATGGCCAACTAGGCTATCCTCTTCTACATATGCAGCTAGAGACATGAGCTCAGGGGGTAAACTTTTTAAACAAACGGTAGAACTCATTGTTGTCAGCAAAGCAAAGAACTACTGCATAAAGGGAAGCTCAAGAACCCTCTGGACCTAAACGCAATTTGCAATATTCTGGGTTTTTTTTTGTTTGTTTTTTTGTTTTTGTATGTTTAGAGTGCTGAAATGTTTTTGAAGTTAAATAAACAGTATTACATTTTTTAAAAAAATTATATTTGCAGTCATGAAATACAACTAATGAGAATCTCTGCGTGTATAATTTGCCTTAAATTGTTAGGTAAGACACTAAAATCAATAAAATAATTGAAGGAATATAAAGAAGAAATATATTAATATATAATGAAGAAACATAACCGACAGGGAATTGTGTGGGACAATGTTAATCAACAGAGCAAACTTTCATAAATAGGTAAATAGACATTAAAAAATGTACTCAGAACTTATCCTTGGTGAGGCAGCAATGTGGCTTTAGAAGCAAAGGTCCCTCCCTCTTGCTATAGCTCACTTGGGAAACACAGAACAAGCAAAGGTCCCTCCTCCCTCCATAGCTCACTCTGGGAACACAGAACAAGGAAACGTCCCTCCCATCATAGCTCACTCTGGGAACACAGAACAAGTGTCACTGGGCTGTATTAAACCTCCAGCCTGAAGATCACCTGTCAATATGTATATAAAATGGAGAAATACTGAGTCAGAACTTCACAGTATTACATGAGGTAGACATCTAGTCTGAGTCCTAGATACTACACAAAGATGGGCCTGGTACCTGGGCCACACAATTACAAGAAATCTCTCAGAGGTAAGGGTGCTTGTGAACCATCCCCAGAGTGACTGCAAGGAATCAGGCCTTCTCTTCTCTAGAAGGAAGTTGCATATAGATGTTATATCCCCTGCCTAGGCCTTTCTCCCTCATTGTACATGTCTCTCATTTGGTAGGTAATCTCAATATAGTAGGCCAGCGATGCACTGTCACTTATGCTCCCCTCAAGTGCGCAGGCTAGTCTTAGTCTGGAGCTTCTGCCTCCTGGGTGCTGAGATTTCCTTAGGTCATCTGATTACACTTCTTCACTTCTTCCTCGTTTCATTCTCTGGCTGGAGCTGCTTTATCTCTTCCTTCTGTCTTTATTGTTTCATCTTCTGTTCCCTTTCCCTCTTCTCATTTCCAAACTTAATCTAATACTAACTGCTAGTCTTATTCTGTTTGTTTCTCCTCCATTTCTACTCTGAATAACTAATTTCTTAGTGTATACTATATTACTCTTGGTCTTTCATTCTCCTCAAATGTTTTGAGTTGAAGAAATGATTGATTTTAATCAGCTATTACTGTGTCTTTGTAGTGACACTCTCCATGGGTATGCTTATGCACACAGGTGATTTTCTGCATTTGTAGCAGTGCTGAGGTGAAGGCCTGATACCCTGAGCATGTGGGTCAGAGTGTTAGCGACTGAGCTATACCCCCAATCCACTATAATAATGACACCTCAAACCTAGTCACACTTGAATACTGCAGATACCACTACTGACTGAATATAGGTGATTTTTAAAAATCCAGACAATAGCCTAGTCTCAGATATGCCGAAATAAAGGAACCATGAAAAATCAGGCAGCACAGTTTCTCTGAAAATTATCAGTTTCACAGTAATGGAATAAAATGAGCATTAATTATATGAAATTCCAAGAAGAGAATTAAAAAGAATGATTATGTTTGATGAACTTTAAAGAGGACATGAATAAATCCTAAGTGAATTATAAGAGAACGAAAATAGTCCTCTTATAAGACAGGATAAGAAAGAATTCTTTCTTAAGAGAGAAGTAAATCGGGGCTGGTGAGATGGCTCAGCAGGTAAGAGCACCCGACTGCTCTTCCGAAGGTGATAAGTTCAAATCCCAGCAACCACATGGTGGCTCACAACCATCCTTAATGAGATCTGGCGCCCTCTTCTGAAATGCCTGAAGTACAGCTACAGTGTACTTACATATAATAAATAAAAAAAAATAAAAAGAGAGAAGTAAATCGAAAAATTGGAAAAACTCTAGGAGACAGAGTGAATGGAGAACACCAGGAGAACATGGCTTACACAATCAACTAAGCAGGGCTTACATGGGCTCACAGAGATTGAAGTGACAGGCATGGGACAGACAGCATGGGTCTGTACCAAGTCCTCTGCATAGATATAATGACTAGTAGCTTGCTGTTTTTGTGGGACTCTTAATAGCGGGAGCTGGAGCATCTTTGATTCTTGCCTGTTGCTGAGACTCTTCCTCCTGTTGGGTTGCCATTGATTTGAGGGCTTTTGCATTGTCTTATTATATCTTGTTTTGTTCTGTTTGACTGTTGTCTCGTGAAGGCCTGGTTGTTTCTGAAGAGGAAAGAGAAGAAGAATGGATCTTTTGGAGAGGGTAGGTGTGGGTAGCTGGGAGGAGAGTAGAAGGAGGGGAAACTGTGCAGGGTGTATTGTACAAAAGAAGAATCTATTTTCAATTTAAAAAAACCCTCAAATCAGATAAAAACAACAACAAAGCCCACAAAAACATCCATGTAAAGGCCCACCAATAGAATAGACCAAGAGGAAGACAGATTATCAGCGTGTGAAGACAAAGTAGGTTAATTAGAATAGTCAGACAGTGACAAAGATAACATGTTAGGAAAGGGCATACAGACATAATAGCTATAGGATATTATTAAAAGACTAACATATGAATCATGGAAATAAAAGAGGGAGAAGTTGCTCAAGCTAAATGCATAGAAAACATATTCAATAAAAGAATAGGAGAAAATACCCCAAACCCAGAGAAAGAGATTTCCCTGCAAGTAGAGGAGGCATTTTTAATGCAAAATGAATGAGACCAGAAAAGAACCTCCTAACATCATACTGTAGTAAAAAAATATATAAATAAGAAAGACTATATAAACTCAGAACAACAGCACATTTCTTTCTTTTGGGCAGCAAATTTCTTAACAGAAATTATAAGGCCAGGAGAACATAGGATGTTTAATGTCAAGCTCTGAAAGATGGTACTGTTAGCAAATTGATTCCTAAGTAAAGAATGAAAAACTTTTCATGATAAGCACAAACTAAAGGAATTCCTGTCTAAGCTCGGGCTACAGAAACCCAATATACATACTCCTATGAACAGAAGAGAGAAAGACACAACCTATGAAGCCACAGGAAGAGGATAACTGGACTAAGATAGCCAACAGGCAAATGAGAAGTAAGGAAGTAGCAAACATTGAAAAAAATAAGGGATATATCCTTAAGGAATTAACTGAATCTTCTTTTGTTATTTTGTTTTTATTTTATGTGTATGGATGTATTGCTTACACATTTGCCTGTGAAGCACATGTGTACTGTACCCATGATAGAAGAGGGCATGAGAACCCTCTGGAATTGAAGCTACACATGGGTTTTAGCAGCCATGTGGATGGTGAGAATTGAGTTCAGGAAGAGAAGTTAGTACTCTTAATTGCTAAGCTATCTCTCTTGCCCCAGTAACTGAATCACAACGTTCTCAATTCTCCAAGTAAAGGCTAGCGGATTGGATTAGAAAATAGGACCTATGAAATATACCTCATTGGCAAAGACAAACAGCCTTAGGGTGAAAAATGGAAAAAGATATTCCAAGTTAGTAAAATTAGAGAGCAAGCAGATGTAGCAATACATCCGACAAATTAGACTTCAAACTTGGAAGAGAAAGAAGGTGATTTCATTTTGAAAACTCCGTCATGAGGATGTTATAACTTTTGTTTTTGTTTTTGTTTTAGTTTTTTGAGACAAGGTTTCTCTCTGTAGCCCTGGCTGTCCTGGAACTCACTCCTCACTCTGTAGACCAGGCTGGCCTCGAACTCATAAATCCACCTGCCTCTGCTGCCTCCCAAGTGCTGGGATTAAAGGAGTGCACCACCACTGCCCAGCTGATGTTGTAACTCTTCATATCTGTTCATTTAACATCATTGCATCTAATTTCATAAAGCAAAAGGTGCAGATGCACATTACCACAGTGTTAGTAGGTGACTTCAATACCTCATTCTCATGAATAAACAAGCCATCTTAAAATAAGTAAGCGAGAAGACATCAAACTAATAAATTTATGCATACATTTGACCTATCAAAATTAAACCAATGAGATTGAAACAGAAATTAAAAAAAATAATCCCCCAAGCAAAAGAAAACTCCAGGCCCCAATGGATTCATTGCTGAATTCCACCCAACCTTTAAAGAATTCAGACCGATGTTTCTTAAACTATCCCATTGAACAGACAGGAGAGGAGTAACAGTGAACTTATTTTTACAAAGCTGACCAGGGAAAGATCAAAACAAACAAAGAAAATTATAGGCTAATTTCCATGATGAACATAGATGTAAAAATTCTCAATAAAACACTTGCAAAGCAACTGCTCCTTATGTCCTCTCAGTAAATCTCAGTTCTCACCTCCAGTTCTTAGCTGTCTCAGAACTGACACTTGTCCTTAAAACATGAGGGAGTGACGTAGTCATGCATGTGATTTTTTTTTGAGTCAGCATAGTATTGTTGAGGTTTAGTCTTTTGTTGCATGTATCAACATTTCATTATTTTTTCATTTGATATACATTCATTAAATGGGTAGTCTACAATTCATTTATTCACTGTAGAAGTTAAATTGTTTTGTTTTGTGGGAGGTGTCTATTAACTTTACAAAGAAGCCCCTGATCTATTTTCCAAGGTGGCTAGACCACTTGGTATGTGTGTGAGAAGTTTGGTTTCTTCACATCCTAACTAGCAGCTGGTACTGTCAGTCTTAATTTTGGCTATTCTTATGGGTAAATAATGGTATTCTCATGGTTTTAATTAGCATTTCTCCCCTTATAATTTATAGTCTAATTAGGGAAAGAATATTTTTCAGTATTCTACTTAAGAATATAGTATGTCTTTCCACCTGTTCAGTTATGTCATTAGATAATATTTTATCATTTTCTTCCTACAATGTTTTTACTGATCTGTTCTTTAATGGTTCAGTTTAATTGATGTCAAGGGCGAATTTTCTTTCTTTTAAATAACTTTTCCTGTATAGAAAGAACTATATTTTTAGCTCATGTTCATTTCCTTAACCGATTTTGTTGGTGCTTTATTTCTTTTTACTTTTTTTTAAGTTGCATTTATTTTTTCAGTGGAGCCATTACGGTGTTCATGAGAAGGCATTATAGGGTTGACATGTCCATTTTCTTCTTGTTGGTGCAAGAAGTTCCAGACACGTGTAGATGGTACAGAAGCAAGGAAACTAGATTACCTGCTTGCTGCAGGAGGCTGTGCTCTTGGTTTAAAATTCCTGGGAGCTGTAGGAGGACCCACAAGAGGCCATGGTCAGTGCATGGATACCTTTTATTGTTATGTTTTGATTTACTTGTGTGTGTGTGTGTGTGTGTGTGTGTGTGTGTGTGTGTGTGTTAATGTGTGTGGGTATGCATATGAGAATGCACTCATTTATATAGGCCAGGGGTTTTGAATTCCATGGACCTGGAGTTATCAGCAGGTTAATGTGAGTTCTGGGAAGTGACCTTGGGTCCTCTGCAAGATGAGGTTGTACCCTTTAACCACTAAGCCATATCTCCAGCCTTAGACTTCTTATTTCTAGTAGCTCATTTCTTTAGTAAAATTTCTTGTTTTTTTTTAAAGATGCACCTTATTTTTAAATCAAAGACATAGTTCATTTTATTTATTCTCTAAATTTCTACCATTTTTCTTTCAAATTCTTAAAATCTCTAAAATAGTATTGGGAAATATCTTGAACATACATAATAGTATATATTAAAATGGTACATATTTATTATTTTAAACCATTTTCTTAGCAAAATTTGTAGGTATATTTTACTAATGTTTTCTTATCTTTTTATGGCTAAATTAGAAATATACTATATTGGATATAGCATTATTGTTCTATCTTGTTTATATGTATATAAGAATTATACATTTAAATATTTAATATATTTAGGAAATGGACTTCCATGAAGATCATGCTAACTTATACTTACATTGTATCAGCAATATACAGAAAAGCTCATTTATCTTGTGTCGTGCTAATATTTTCTTGTGGATTTTAATTAATTGTTCTTTTTAAACTAGTTTAAAAATTTTTTAATTTGATTTAAAATATTTTTAAAGATTTAGGTTTTTTCAATTAAATATTTTTTAAAATTCTTCTCTCATATTCTATCCCAGCCAGATAGTTAGGATTTTTCAATTAAATATTTTTAAAAATTCTTCTCTCATATTCTATCCCCTCCCTCCACTCTTTTAGTGTCCTGTTCATCTTCTCTCCTCCCCAGATTCACTGCTCTTCCATTTCCTTCTAAAAAGAGCAGGCTCCCAGGAATATCAACTGAACACAGCAGTTAAAATAAGACTAGGTACAGAGCCGGGCGTGGTGGCGCACGTCTTTAATCCCAGCACTCGGGAGGCAGAGGCAGGCAGATTTCTGAGTTTGAGGCCAGCCTGGTCTACAAAGTGAGTTCCAGGACAGCCAGAGCTATACAGAGAAACCCTGTCACAAAAAACCAAAAAAAAAAAAAAAAAGACTAGGTACAAACCCTCATATCAAGGTTGGATAAGACAACCTCATGGCAGGAAAGGGGTCTGTTTCAAAAGCAGGCAAAAGAGTCAGGGACAGCCCCTGATCCCACTGTTAGGTGTCCCATAAGAACACCTAGTTATGCAAACATAACATATATGCAGAGGACCTAACTCAGACCCACACAGACTCAGTGAGTGTTGTATCAGTCTCTGAGCCCTATGAGTCCTGCTTAGATGGTTCTGTGCACCATCCTCTTCTGGTGTCCTTGATCCATCTGGCCCCTACAATAACTTTCTCAGCTTCATGTTTCCAGCTGGAGCTCCACCTAATGTTTGCCTTTGGGTCTCTGTAATCTCTTCGTATCAGTTGCTGGGTGAAGCCTCTCTGATGACCAATTTATGAATATATTAGAATATCACTAGGAGTCATTTCATTGACTTTGTTTTTCTGTTTTACCAGTGGTGTTTGGTTCTGTCTTAGGTCTCTGGACTCTCCAGCATCTGGTTCCTGGCCATCCAGGCAGTGTTAGGCGTGGACTCCGTCTGGTGGGCTTAAAGTTGGACTAGTCATTGGTTGGTCACTCACACAAGTTCTGCGCCTTCATGTCCCCCCCCCCCCCACATCTTACAGGCAGGATAATTGTAAGTTGATGGTTTTGTGGCTGAGTTGATGTTCCAGTCCTACCACTGGAAGCCTTACCTGTTACAGAAGATGGCCAGTTTATGCTCTCTGTCATCCTATAATAGGAGTCTTAGCTAGGGTCACCCACATATGCTCCAGGGAGTTTCCACTGCACAGGTTTCCACTTCATCCCCTTTCCCCCAAGTGCTGCCCAATTCCAGTCCCCTCTTCTAGTACTTACTCCCTCCCTACCACATCTGCCCCAGTCCACTCTCAAAGTATTCCCTGGGAGGTGAAATTAGCCCATCTATCTTTTATTGCTCCTAATGGTAGCCATGATTATGTGATAGTCTTGACTTAAGTTATAATTCATCAACTAATGAGCTTTTCAGTCATTTTAAATTCAACATAATTTTTATTTCTTTGGTGAATCTTCTATTTCTTTTAAAATGTTTAGAGAGATTTATTCTATATGTATGGGTGTTTTGACTACATATATGTGTGTATCACATACATGCAGTATCTGCGAAGGCCACAAGAGAGCATTCAGTGCTCTGGAACTGGAGTTACAGATGGTTATGAGCTACCATTTAGGTGTTTAGAATCAACCATGGATCCCCTGGAAAAGCAGTCAGTGTACTTAACCTCTGAGCCATCTCTCCAGCCCTTCTGCTTCTTTAGTTTACTTTTTTTTTTCTTTTTTAGGGTATTGTTGATGTGTGACTCAATTGTAAGATCTCTACATGTTAGGGAATAGCAATATTTTATCATGTATGTTACAAGAAATATTTTAGGCCTTTTAAAAACTTGTTGCTTAGAAATCTTTGTGGTCAGTTTTGTTTTTCTTCCCTTTTGATCCTTGCCCAGGTTAGCTGTGTGGGACTTGTTACTATCCTGACACGAGTATCTATGGTGCAGAATCAGCTTTTACAGTCATGTTTGGGGCTCCAACTTTTTGATGATGGAGTACATTGTCCATGGGTCATGTGGCCTACCTATAGTTTAAGTTCCGTAACTATCTGAAACCCTTGTCCTGCAGCTTCTCCCTTTCTCCTTGCTATTTTCCATCAGCAGCTGTATCTGGAAGTAGGCCAAAACCATTTTTTCCCTTTCTATTTTTCTTTCTTTCTTTCTTTCTTTCTTTCTTTCTTTCTTTCTTTCTTTCTTTCTTTCTTTCTTTCTTTCTTTCTTTTCTTTCCTTTCCCTTTCTTTCTTTCTTTCTTTCTTTCTTTCTTTCTTTCTTTCTTTCTTTCTTTCTTTCTTCCTTCCTTCCTTCCTTCCTTCCTTCCTTCCTTTCTTTCTTTCTTTCTTTCTTTCTTTCTTTCTTTCTTTCTTTCTTTCTTTTTTTTTGGTTTTTCAAGACAGGGTTTCTCTGTATAGCCCTGGAACTCACTTTGTAGACCAGGCTGGCCTCAGAACTCAGAAATCCCCTGCCTCTGCCTCCCGAGGGCTGGGATTAAAGGCGTGCACCACCATGCCTTGCCTATTTTTCTTTCTTTCTTTTTTTAATTTATTATTATTATTATTATTATTATTATTATTATTATTATTATTATTTTGGTTTTTCGTGAGTCTGGTTCTAGTTTTCAGTTTCTGAGAGAGAATTTTTAATCTGTGTTATCTCTAAGTAGTCAAACTACTGCTCTGACTATGATGGACCTGGCAGCATGGACAGGGACTTCCTTCAGCTATAACAGTCCCCATAGGCTTTTGTTAGCTGTGACTTCCTAGCTGTGTAACCAGTTGCTATAAGGCTCAGCTAGCCTGTCATTGACAGTTAGATAGCAGTATTTGCATTGCTTTAATCTTATTAATTATCATTTTGTAGACTGTCAAAATTGAAAGAACAATGTTCTGTTCTTTTGATTAAACAATAAGATACTGAATGTGAAAATACTTTATAAATGAAAAAATAAATAAACAAGGTGGTTTATTGCTGCAGAAATGTGAATGTGGTCAGACAGCATTCATTTTATATAGTGTTACTGTTCAGCAAAACTATTTAGCTTATTACTTGACACACAGTGAATATTCAACAGATACTAGGTTTTACTGTTTTGATTTACTGTACTTTTATAGTATTTTCATCAACATTTTAAAACAAAGTTTTACTCTTGTGTACGTCATTGTCTTTTTGGTACTAAGTTCTTTTTTTTTTTTTTTTTTGGTAAATCATAACTTAGAGTAACATTGCAAAGCATAAGCGGTCAGAAATATTTTGCATTCTACTGTTAACTTGTAGTAATTTTATGGTAAATCTTCCACTACTCTAAATCTTAGGTTCCTAAAAATAGAGTACAAACAACCCTGGCAAACAAACATCAGAAAAATGGTCACATAGGAAGTACTGCTCCCAACCTTTGGGCCAAGCATTTTGAGTTTTATGAAGGCATAGTACTATTACATGGACATTATTTGGTATTGGATCCTCTTACTCATCCTCAAATGAAACTGAAAACAGAAATTATATGATATCTTTCATATTTAGAATGAGATTATTTTGGTTATCAATACAATGTAATGTTGGTAATATAAGGAAATTGTAGTAAACCAATTGTAAGTAGTGGTAATGTATTAGTCTACTATCTGGAGATTGAAAACACATGAACAGGAGTTTATCATTTCTTCCACTGCTTTTTAGTTCTTATGAAAAAAGATGACAACATTTTGGGGAATTGAGCTGGAACTGACCTGGAAACGTCTTCTTTGAGGACTGTCTCTCATAGTATCAGAACATTCTGGGCAGGCAAGCTGCCAAAGGAGAAAATTAATATCTCAATAGTCTTATCTAGATGTAAACACAATGACAAGCGTGGCAGGATAGCCCCAGGGGTGCAATAGTGGTATTTATATCTTGGCTGTAACCAACAACTACCTAATAGACTTAAGGCTTGCTCAACAGAAGGAAATTCATGCCAGCAACTGTAAACTTAGTCAACTGCTGGTGGCTTGTAAGGTCATGGATCCTAGAGGAGAAATTACATCTGCTACGTCTAAAGACTAGTATAGTTTTCTTATTTTATTCCACGTATACTCACTAATAAGGATAACTTTCACCCTTTATCAAAGTATCTGTTTTTTACAGCATATGGAGACCATTAAAAAGTCCTCAAGTGGTAAAAATGAACAGAACTGACCATGAGATGCCCAACCTCAGCCGATATATCTACAATGCAACCTGTATACTTATGGCTCAGAGAACATTGTGGAAGAAGGGCAGAAAGTAAATTGTATTACATAGCAGGTAGAAATCTTCCTTCTTTGGGGAAAAGCCATTTTTTCTCATGTGGCTTATGTTATAAATATAATATTGTAAAGATGATTTTGGGGGTCATTGTCTTCATTAGTTGATGACTTAGTATCACTCTTTGTTGTTCTCCTTTCTAACTATCGTGCTATATATATCAGCAGATTAGACTACGTGAAATTGAAGTTTCTTTCCAGCAAGGAAACTATCAGTAAAGTACTCAGATAGCCACAGAGTGGGAAGAAGTCTTTACCCATTATATATGGGTATGTATATGAGAGAGAATATACATTTTTTTCTTTTGTTTTGAGACTGGGTGACTGTGCTCAATGTTACACATTCTAAGCCTGCCCATTTTCTAATTTCATTTCTCTTTAGAGATGAATAACATTTCATTTTATTTATGTACCACATTTACATTATCCATTCATGCGTTGCTGAATATCCAGATTCGTTCCATTTCTTTGACATAATAAATACAGCAGCAATAAACATAGATATGCAAATTTCTCTATGGTAGGACATGGAGTCATTTGCGTATATTACCAGAAGTTGAATACCTGGGTCATATGACAGTTCTGTTTTATAGAAATATTTCTGTTTATTTTGAGGAGCCTCCAAACTGATTTATATAATGTTGTACTAAGTGGCTCCCCTGCCTGCAGTGGACAGTCATTCCTTCCTTGATGATAGCCTAGTCCTGATGGCTGGACTCAGGCAGTATCTCAAGTTAGTTTTAATTTTTATTTTATTTATAACTATGGATATCGAACACTTTAGAAATAGTCATTAGTAAACTCTTTTTCCTTTCTTTCCCCTTCTTTTTTCCTTCCTTCCTTCCTTCCTTCCTTCCTTCCTTCCTTCCTTCCTTCCTTCCTTCCTTCCTTCCTTCCTTCCTTCTGGAAATCTGTTCATTCAATTCATTAACTCATTTGTTGAGTGACAGTTTTATTTCTTTGGTATTTAATTTCTGCGGTAATTTGTAAATTCTGAATCTTAACCCTTTGCCTGGGTTGAAGCTGGTGAAGCTTTTTCCATTCTGTGTCTGAGCATCTTGCTGTTAGTTTCCTTGCTTCAATTTCATGTAGTCCCGTCTGTTGATATTGGGAGCAAGTCCCTGTGAAGTTGAAGTTCTGTTCAGAAAGTTGTTGCTTACCCTAAGTTTTAACAAGTATTCTGTTTTCAGCTTTTTGGATTTTTATCCATTTCAAAATGGATTTCTGAACAAGGTCAAAGAATGAAAAGAAATCTCATTCTTCTGCAGATGGATATTCAGTTTTAACAGCACCATTTGTTGAGTAGGCCCTTTTTCCAATGTTTTAGCTTCCTTAGTAAAATATTAACTTAGTAGGCCTATCTCTGCTGTTTTGTTTCTCGGTTCTCTGTTCTATTCTATTCTATTCTCTATTGTATTCTATCCATTTGTATGTTTTTATGCTGGTAACAGGCCATGTTTATCACTATAATTTTGTAGTATAATTTAAGGTTGGGTATTGTACTATCTCTAGCTGTGTTTTGTTCTTCGTGAATGCGTTGGCTAGTTATGGTTTTTGTGGTTTCATATAAAGTCTTAGATTGTTCTAGGCATATGTAATATGATATTGTGATTTTAATAGGTATTGCATTAAACCTCAAGATCTATTTTGGTAGTATGGCTATTTTCACAGCATACATTTTGCCAATCCTGGTCCATGAAAGATCTTTCCACCATCTACTGTCTTTTAATTTCCTTTATATCATCTTGAAGTTTGCACTGTAGAGTTCTTTTTCTTCTTTAGCTAGTTGTATTCATAGGAGGTTAATGATTTTCGAGGTATTATGGATGAAATATATTCCCTAATTCTTTCTCTCAGAATACATTGTTGGTATGTATGAAGACTGCTATGTTTTTATATCCATTTTGTAATCTGAGCTTATTAGTTAACTAGATCTAAGATTTCTAGCAAACTTTATAGGCTCTTTTATATAGAGGATCATGTCATTTGCAAATACAAAGTTTGACTTCTTTCTTATTTTTTACCACTTTATATCATTCTCTTGTCTAACTGCTGTAGTTAAGACTTTGAATACATAAGCAGGGCGTGGTGGTGCACACCTTTAATCCCAGCACTCTGGAGGCAGAGGCAGGCGGATTTCTGAGTTAAAGGCCAGCCTGGTCTACAGAGTGAGTTCCAGGAAAGCCTGAGCTATACAGAGAAACCCTGTCTCGAAAAACCAAAAAAAAAAAAAAAGACTTTGAAGACATATTACATAAGAGAATAGAGTCAGTACCAATCTATTTATTGATTTATTTATGTTGAACCAACTCCACCTTTCTGAGATGGACCCCACTTGGTCATAATGTATGAGCTTCTTAATTTGTTTGTGAATTTTATTTGCAATAATTTTTTCAAGACTTTTTGCATCTCTTCTCATCAAAGAAATTGGTCTGTAGTTTTTTGTTTGGTTTTGTTTTGGTTTTGGTTCTTACACAATTCAAAGTCCTTTTAAAAAGAAGCAGCTAGTTCCCAACCTGGTAGTCTACAAGAAATAATAATAATAATGATAATAAAAACCAACAACATTATGGATGAAATTAATGAACTAGAGACTAAAGAAGCAACACACAGATTCAAGCAAGGAGTTGGTTCTTTGGAAATGTTAATAAGATTAACAACTCCTTAGCCAATCTGAGGAAAAGAAAAGAGAGGACACAAATTAACCTAATTACAGATCAAAAGGGTCTCATTACAGTAAATTCCAATGAAATACAGAACATTATTAGAGAATACTTTGAAAACTTACACTCTAAAAATCTGGGAAACCTAAAAGAATTTCTAAATGCATATCATTTACCAAAATTAAAGCCAGAAGATATAAAAAAACTTAAACAGATTCATTACAAGGAATGAAACCAAAACTGTAATAAAAAGTCTCCCCTCAAAGAAAAGGCCAGAACCAGATGGATTCACTGCTGAGTTCCAGCAAACTTTCAAGAAAGACCTGATACAAATTCTTCTTAAATTGTTCCACAAGATAGAAAGTTAAGGAACCAGATTCATTCAACAAAGGCAGATTATACACACAGAAAATGTTTATTTTCTGCTGTGATTTTTATAATTTCTGCCTGTCTACTGGATCTGGGTTTGGTTTGTTCTTTCCCCCCCAAACTCTTGAATTGCATTTTTTTCTGATTTTTAAATATAGGTACATAAATCTATAAATTTCCCTCTTAGGACATCTTTTAATGTTTCCTAGGGGATTTTTTAGAATTTATTCTTTGATGATTTTATTTTCATATAATTCTAGTAATTTTTAATTTCTTCTTTGATCTGTTAATCTTTCAGTAATATGTTCTATAATCTTAATGAATTAATTTAATTCTTAGAGTTTTTTCAGTTGATTTTAAGCTTTATTGCATTGTGGTCAGATATACATAGATACTTAATTTTTTCTGCATTCATTGAGATTTGTATTATGTTCGAGAATATGGTCTATTTTAGAAAAGCTTACATAGGCTAATGAGTAAAATGTATAATCTTTGATGGAATATTCTGTAGATATCTGTAAGGTCCATTTGAAATATGATGTAGTTTAATCCCTCTCTCCTGCCCTCCCTCCCTCCCTCCCTCCTTCCCTCCCTCCCTCCCTCCCTCCCTCCCTTTCTTCCTGTGGCTATCTTCTTTTTGGTTTGTTGAAATATTACTTTCTTGCTTTTTCTAGGGTGTAGTTACCCTCCTTGTGTTGGTGTTTTCCATCTATTATCCTTTGTAGGGAAGGATTTATGGAAAGATATTGTGTAAATTTGGTTTTGTTATGGAATATCTTGGTGTCTCCATCTATGATAATTGAGAGTTTTGCTGGGTATATTAGCTAGGGCTGGCATTTGTGTTCTCTTAGGATCTGTATGACATCTGCCCAAGATCTTCATAGTCTCTGGTGAGAGGTCTGGTGTAATTCTGATAGGTCTGCCTTTATATGTTACTTGACATTTTTTCCTTACTGATTTTAATATTCCTTCTTCATTTGGTGTTTTGATTATTATGTGACAGGAGGAATGCCCTTTCTGGTCCAGTCTATTTGTATTTCTCTAGGCTTCTTGTATGTTCATGGGTATCTCTTTCTTTAAGTTAGGGAAGTTTTCTTCAATAATTTTGTAGATATTACTGGCCCTTTAAGTTGGGAATCTTCACTCTCTCTTATACCTATTATCTGTATATACCTATATCTTCTCATTGTGTCCTGGATTTCCTGGATGTTTTGTGTTAGGAGCTTTTTGCTTTTGGCACTTTCTTTGACTGTTGTGTCAATGTTTTCTATGGTATATTCTGCACCCGAGATTCTCTCTTCTATCTCTTGTATTCTGTTGGTGATGCTTGCATCTATGACTCCTGATCTCTTTCCTAGGTTTTCTAATTGCAGGGTTGTCTCCTTTTGTGATTTCTTTTTTTATTCTATTTCCAGTTTTAGATCTTGGATGGTTTTGTTCATTTCCTTCACCTCTTTGATTGTGTTTTTCTGTAATTCTTTAAGGGATTTTTGAGTTTCCTCTTTAAGGGCTTCTATCTGTTTACCTGTGTTCTCCTGTATTTCTTTGAGGGAGTTATTTATGTCCTTCTTATTAGATATTTTCATTTACGTTTCAATTGTTATCCCATAAGTCCCCTATACCCTCCCCCCGCCCTGCTCCCCTACCCACCCACTCCCACTACTTGGCCCTGGCATTCCCCTGTACTGGGGCATATAAACATTGCTAGACCAAGGGCCTTTATTCCCCTATAATGGCCAACTAGGCCATCTTCTAATACATATGCAGCTAGAGACATGAGCTCTGGGGGTTCTGATTAGTTCATATTGTTGTTCCATCTATAGGGTTGCAGACCCCTACATCTCTTGGGTACTCTCTCTAGCTCCTACATTGGGGATCCTGTGTTCTGCCCTATAGATGATTGTGAGCATCCACTTCTGTATTTGTCAGGGACTGTCAAAGCCTGCCAGGAGACAGCTATATCAGGGTCCTTTCAGCAATATCCTGCTGGAATATGCAGTAGTGTCTGCATTTGGTGGCTGATTATGTGATGGACCACCTGGGTGGGGCACTCTCTGGATGGTCCATCCTTTCATTTTAGCTCCAAACTTTGTCTCTGCACCTCCTTTCATGTATAATTTAATCCCTATTCTAGGGAGGAATGAAGTATCCATGCGTTAGTCTTACTTGATTTTCTTGTGTTTTGGAAATTGTATCTTGGGTATTCTAGGTTTCTGGGCTAATATCCACTTATCAGTGAGTGCATATTAAGTGACTTCTTTCGTGATTGGGTTACCTCACTCAGGATGATATCCTCCAGATATATCCATTTACTCAAGAATTTCATAAATTCATTGTTTTTAATAGCTGAGTAGTACTCCATTGTGTAAATGTACCACATTTTCTGTATCCATTCCTCTGTTGAGGGACATCTGGGTTCTTTCCAGCTTCTGGCTATTATAAATAAGGCTGCTATGAACATAGTGAAGCATGTTTCCTTGTTACCAGTTGGAATATCTTTTGGGTATATGCCCAGTAGAGGTATTGCTGGATATTTCGGTAGTACTATGTCCAGTTTCCTGAGAAACCACTAGATTGATTTCCAAAGTGGTTGTACCAGCTTGCAATCTCACGAGCAATGAAGGAAATTAACTCAAACAAATCAGTGGCCTTTCTCTACACACAAAAATAAACAGGATGAGAAAGAAATTAGGGAAACAACACCCTTCACAATAGTCACAAATAATATAAAATACCTTGGTGTGACTTTAGCTAAGGAAGTGAAAGATCTGTATGACAAGAACTTCAAGTCTCTGAAGAAAGAAATTGAAGAAGATCTCAGAAGATAGAAAGATCTCCCATGCTCATGGATTGGCAGGATTAATATAGTCAAAATGGCTATCCTGCCGAAAACAATCTACAGATTCAATGCAATCCCCATCAAAATTCCAACTCAATTCTTCACTGAGATAGAAAGGGCAATTTGCAAATTCATCTGGAATAATAAAAAACCTAGGATAGCAAAAACTATCCTCAACAATAAAAGAACCTCTGGTGGAATCACCATGCCTGACCTTAAGCTGTACTACAGAGCAATTGTGATAAAAACTGCATGGTACTGGTATAATAACAGACAGGTAGACCAATGGAATAGAATTGAAGACCCAGAAACGAACCCACACACCTTTGGTCACCTTATCTTTGACAAGGGAGCTAAAACTATCCAGTGGAAAAAAGACAGCATTTTCAATAAATGGTGCTGGCACAACTGGCGGTCAACATGTATAAGAATTCGAATTGCTCCATTCCTATCTCCTTTTACAAAGCTCAAGTCTTAAGTATATCAAAGACCTCCACATTAAACCAGAGACACTGAAATTCATAGGGGAGAAAGTGGGGAAAACCCTTGAAGATATGGGCACAGGGGTAAAAATCCTAAACAGAACAGCAATGGCCTGTGCTGTAAGATCACAAATCAACAAATGGGATCTTATAAAATTGCAAAGCTTCAGTAGAGCAAAAGATACTGTCAATAAGACAAAAAGGCCACCAACAGATTGAGAAAGAATTTTTACCAATCCTAAATCTGATAGGAGGCTAATATCCAATATTTACAAAGAGCTCAAGAAGCTGAACTCCAGAAATTCAAATAACCCCATTAAAAGTGGGATACAGAGCTAAACAAAGAATTCCTAACTGAAGAATGCCAAAGGGCTGAGAAGCACCTTAAAAAATGTTCAAAATCCTTAATCATCAGAGAAATGCAAATCAAAACAACCCTGAGATTCCACCTCACACCAGTCAAAATGGCTAAGATAAAAAATTCAGGTGACAGCAGATGCTGGCAAGGATATTTATGTCCTTCTTAAAGTCCTCTATCATTGTCATGAGAAGTGATTTTTAGATCCAAATCTTGCTTTTTCTGTGTGATGGTATATCCAAGACTTGCTATGGTGGGAGAATTGGGTTCTGATGATGCCAAGTAACCTTGGTTTCTGTTGCTTTTGTTCTTAAGCTTGACTTCTGCTATCTGATCATCTCTAGTCCTACCTACTCTCACTGTATCTGACTGGGGCCTGTCCTTTCTGTGATCCTGGTTGTGTCATTACTCCTCATTGTCCAGTTGTCTCTGTGATCCTATAATTCTGTGATCCTGTGATCCTAAGATCCTGGCTGTGTCTGTCAGAGCTCCTGGGAGTTAAGCTGCCTCTGGGATCCTGAGATCCTGGTGTGACCAAGCTCCTGAAATCCTGGGATCCTATGGTCCTGGGCGTGTTAGAGCACCTGGGAGTGGAGCTTCTTCTGGGTATTATGGGACTGACTGAGGAGTTTGCAGCAAAGGTCTCCTCAGGGCAGGGGTTCAGACAGGAAGGAACCTGTGCCACTAGTTGGGCAGAGTTCCTGGGTGCCTGGGTCCTTCTGGTCCCAGTTATTTCCAGTGTTGGGGCAGATGTTGTGTCCTCCTCACCTGTGATCCTATGATTCTGGCCATGTTAGATTGCTTGTGAGTGGAGCTTTTTCTGGGTGTTGTGGGACTGGCTGCTGAGTTCGCGCCCAAGCTATGCTCCCGGGCACCAGCTTAGACTGCAAGGAATCTGTGCCACTGGTTGGGTAGAGCTCCTGCGTGCCTCTATGAGTTTCTTATAGACAGTAAAAAGATAGATTTTAGCCGGGCGTGGTGGCGCATGCCTTTAATCCCAGCACTTGGGAGGCAGAGGCAGGTGGATTTCTGAGTTCGAGGCCAGCCTGGTCTACAAAGTGAGTTCCAGGACAGCCAGGGCTATACAGAGAAACCCTGTCTCGGAAAACCAAAAAAAAAAAAAAAGATAGATTTTGTTTATTAACCACATCAACTAACCTGTGTCATTTGCTTGGGAAGTTGAAGTCATAAATTTAAAAATTAAATTTATGTGCTTAGTGATTGCTTTCTTTATTACTTGTTTCTTACTCCTATTTTTTTTGTTTTTGTTTTTTGTTTTTTGTTTTTCAAGGCAGGGTTTCTCTGTGTAGCCCTGGCTATCCTGGAACTCACTTTGTAGACCAGGCTGGCCTCGAACTCAGAAATCTGCCTGCCTCTGCCTCCCGAGTGCTGGGATTAAAGGTGTGCGCCACCACGCCCGGTCTCTTACTCCTATTTTTAAAAATTACTTCTTTTATTTTTTGAGATTATAGTTAAATCATTTCCCTCTTCCTTTCCTCCTTATAAACAACCCCCCCCTATATTCCTTATTCTCTTTCAAATTCATGGCCTCTTTTTCATTTACTGTTACATGCACCATGTATATATTATCTCTATATCTATCTCTATCTCCATCTCTCTATCCTCTTCTTACATGGCTGGGACTTGGCCTGACTAGCAGTAGTGAGGGAATGAAAAAAGGACAGGCACACAGACAGAAAAGCTGAGGTCAAATGGACTCTGTGTGATCTGCACTTACTACAAAGTAGAACCTCAGCCTGTTATTATGTAAAGCATAGACTGAGAGGTTAGCTAGTCTCAGTAGGAGGTCATAGCATGTGAGTACTCTCAGGTTGTAAGTATCTTGGATGTGGAAGCAGCCATTGATAGTTTTTGTATACACTGGTCAATTATTTGTAAATATTTCTATTTTTACTAGAGGAGACTTTGCTCTTCTGAGCCTGATCCAGGGAGCCTTTGCAGTTTCCCATGCTTTGTTCCATTGCCCATGTCAGCAGTACTGCTCCCCTAGGCCTCCCTCCACTCCTCATGTCCACCCAGGGCTTCCTTGGCTTTCCACACCTCCAATCCACCTGGTATTCATTATGTGTTTGGTGACAGATAGGAGTCTAGTTTCTTCTACATGGAGTTTTTCTAAATCCCACTTGTTGAAAACATTGTCTTTCCTCCAGCTTGTATTTTTGGTATCTTTGTAAAAAGTTTCATGGACTTAAATCTGGATCTTTAGTTCTGATTCATTGATTTATGTGTTTATTTTTGTGAGAGTACCATGTTGGTTTTATCCCAGTTGCTTTCTAGTGTAATTTGAGATTAGATATGACAATGCCTCCAGCATTGTTATCACTGCTCAGGATTGCTTGGCTAACCAAGATCTTTCGTGTTTCTTTATTTTTTTACCCATGTTTCTATATGAATGTTAAGATTTAAAAAAATATTTATATGAATAAAGCCACTGTCATTTGTAGATTGCTGTTGGATAGCCACTGTTTTCACAGTATTGATTATTCCAATCTGGAACATAGAAGGTGTTCCATCTTCTAGTGTCTTCCTTAATTTCTTCAGTACTTTAAAGATTTCATTGTGGATAGGAGTATTTCTCTGATTTATTTTTTCAGTCTGTTTGTTTTTGCTATAGGAAAGTGTGATGATTTGTATATGCATGGCCCAGGGAGTGGCTCTATTAGAAGGTGTGGCCCTTTTGGAGTAAGTGTGTCACTGTGGGCATGAGCTTTAAGAACCTCAACCTAGCAGCCTGGAAGCCAGCATTTTACTAGCAGCCTTCAGATGAAGATGTAGAACTCTCAGTACCTTCTGAACCATGCTTGCCTGGTCCCACTTTGATGATAATGGACTGAACCTCTGAACCTGTAAGACAGCCCCACTTAAATATTGTCCTTATAAGACTTGCCTTGGTCATGATATCTGTTCACAGCAGTAAAACCCTAACTAAGACAGAAAGCTAATAATTTTTGTATTAATTTCATATCCTACCATGTTGCTGAAAGTGGTAATTAGTTCTAGTAGTTTTCTGATAGGGTCTTGGTTATCTTTTTTTTTTCTTTAGGTTATCTTAAAAATAGCATCTGGGAAAGAGGATATATTGACTTCCTTTCCTGTTTGTACTCCCCTTTATTTTCTTGTCCTGTCTCAATGCTCCAACTAAGACTCTGAGCCCTTTTTAGAGTACAAGCGGGACTATGGGGGCATTACTCTGGTCCTAACCGTAGTAGGATTACTTTGAGCCTTTTCTCAAATTAGGATAAGTTTGACTATCATAGCACATTGAGGTACATTCCATCCAAACCTCATCTCTTGGCATTTTATCATGAATGGATGTTCGATTTCGTTAAAAAGCTTTTTTTGTATCTATTGAGATGATCCTTTGATTTTCGTTTTTATATTTCTGTGAATTATTGTGTTTATTTATTTGTGTATTTTGAACAACCCCTGCATCTCTGGGATAAAGCCAACTTGATACTGGTGAATAATTTTTTCAATGTGTGCCTATATTCATATTGCATGTATTTTGCTAAGAATTTTTGCCACTGTGTTCATTAGGGATATTGATCTATGGTCTTTTTTCTATGTATTTATATGGTTTTGGTATTAGAGTAATATTTTTACTTTGTATAAGTAGTTTGGAAGTGTTTGTTCTATAGTGTGAACTAATTTGAGTAATATTGGTTGCATTTCTGCTTTGAAACTCTACTAGAATTTTGCTGTGACTCTATCTGGACTTGGGTCAGGGAATGTTTTGTTAATATTTGACTCTCTTTGCTTGTTAATATTCTATTTAAATTATTGATTTTACCCTGGTTTAATTCAGGTAAACCAGATGTTTGTGAATGGTGAATGTTCAGAAAACAAGTTACTACTGTGGAGATAGCAAGTTACTGCTGAAGAGATGGAGACACTGTAGGAGTCAGGGGATGAAGGATACCAGGACATCTTGACCCACTGACTCAACTAAGCAGACCTTCCATGGGCTCACAGAGACTGACGTGTGAAGCATGGGGCATGCAAGGGTCTACACCAGGTCCTCTGAATATATGTTATGGCTGTTAGTTTGGGGTTTCCTGTGGGACTCTTAATAGTGGGAGCTGGAGTATCTCTTAATCTTGCCTGCTTCTGGGACTTTCCCCACTTTTGGGTTGCCCTGTCAGGCCTGGATATGAGGGCTTTTGCCTTGTCCTTTTGTATCTTGTTTTTTCCTGTTAAATGGTTGTATCTAGGAGCCCTACCCTTTACTGAAGAGGAAACAGAGGGCAAATCTTGGGGAAAGGGAAGGTGAGGAGTCATTGGGAAGAATGGACAGAGGGGAAATTGTGGTCAGAATGGATTGTATGAGAGAAGAATCTATTTCAATAGAAAAGAATGAAAAATTAAAAAAAAAAAGAGTCACAACATTGGAGTTGCATCCTAATGCTTTGTCCTTTTTAGGCATGTTTCCTCATTTTCTGTTATGTGGTTATGGGAATGCTATGGAGAGAAGAATCCTGAAATTATGAGCTTTATCTTATCTGATTTTTTTTGTGTGCATGTGTATGTGTGGGGTGAGCATGAGTCATAAACACATCTTCTATGTTTCAGGAATATCAAAGATGCTAGAGGCTTATAAAGTAAACAGTGGCCCTGTAGAAAGGAGATTATCTTCAGAGAGTTAGTGAGCAGGAAGAATTAGGACACGGTAGTGGGGTTTAGAGATCTTTTAGGTTAGAATAAGGTCCCTAAAATTACCAGGAAGCATCAGAGCACTCTTAGTTGGATTTTAATAATGTAGTTAAGAACTCCCACATAAGATCATTTATATAAATATAATATTTTAGTGCAGAGGATCCAGATCCTGCTATTCAGCACTAAATACAGATTAATGGTTAGAAATAGGGTTTAGGATTGAATCTCCATGTTTAGACTTTTTAGATGAAATTATTTATAAAGCAATTTTAATAGTTAATGCTAATGTTTAATCAAATTTTGATAATCCATTTAAAAATGTTGTTACATTAATTAATGGATTAATTATTCTATTAGAGGAGTGCATGCCATGATTCATGTGTGGAGGTCTGAAGTCATCCTTCAAAAACAGGCTTTCTTCTTTTACCATGTTGGTGCCCAGGACTGAACTTCAGCAGCTATCAGTCTTGAGAGAAAGCATGATTACTGGCCCTCTCTTATGTTTATTTTAACATTTATTTTATTTTATTTTTTGAGAATTTCATCCATAAGTGCTTTATTTATATCATTTTTATCACATACTCTCCCCACCTGGCTCCTCTTCTGTTTTCCCAGTCACTATCAAATTCATGATTTTTTTCTTTAATTATTATCATTACACACACACACACACACACACACACACACACACACAGAGAGAGAGAAACACATCTTTAAAAGGACCACTCTGCTGTCTGTGTAAAGCTCATGTGATACTAAAAATAGGGAGAAAAAGACCTGAGCAGTTTAGGGCGTCCCAGTTTCCTGTGGAGAAGCAACATGACTACAGATAGAGCTGATGTGGAGACTCTGGGATGTCACAGAGACAGGGTCTTTGTCACAGGGGTTTGTATTCATGGTGGCCAAAGTCAGATGGAAATAAGTCAGGAAGGAGCCTAGGCTGAGTCTCTGTTTGTAAGTAGCTTCAAATTGTCTTTTTGTCAGTTCCAGAATTATTCTAAGTAATAAAAGTTCAGTTAAAAAAACCCCAACAAACAAACAAAAAAACAATAAAAAGCAAACAAAAATATAGCAAATTAATGACTGAAGACTAATAGTCATGTTTTGTTATTGAGTACAGCTTTCATCCGACATTCTTAAATTCTGTAAAGAATACCAGTATTTAATTAGAACATTCAGTTTGATTTTCTCTTTAGCTAGAAGATTGTTTCAGAAAGAAGAAAAAAAATAGCTTTTTTCCTCCCCATTTCTGGCTGGTCATCATGAGCTAAAGACTTAATAGGCATCTAAAATCTCATTATTTGCTTAAGCCAAAAGGCCTAAGTGGACAGTAGTAAAGAGTAGCAGCTCTTTATTTGATCAGTCATAGGGCATTATGTCTGATATTGTGTGTTCATTGAAGAGGTACAGAGCCAAAATTAAACCAGTCTTAACAAAGAATTTCAACAGTTACTTTGGGAATATGTAGAGGACCATAGTCTGCCCTCAGATGCACACCCAGAATTTCCATTGACGTCAGTACTTTCTGCTCGCACATATCCAAGGGTTGGCTCTGGCTCTTAGATACTAAACTAAATAATTCCTTGTGTGGGAATGCCAGAAAGTATCACAGATCAGCTGAGAGGGACAGCTATTAACTGTGAAAGGGAGGTTTTTCTGTAGTTATTCTAACCTTGATAAATTTACATGGCCCAGGGACATAAACCGATTTGTTGTCTGTTTTAGAACCATCTGTGATATACTTTGGAAGTGAGTGGTTTTGACTGTTAATAGAAGTGTGTGGGGTCAGGATAGTGGGAAGAGTAATCCAGTTAAGGTGATATCTGTGAACAGAGAACTAGGCAAGTGTCTGGTATGGATACCAGAGAGCACTGAGGTGTCTGGTGTGGGTAGAACATACGGTACATTGAATGCCAAGACACAAGATAAAATAGCTGGGACCAACTTTTGGTCCTTAAATATCAAAATTTGGATTTTGCTTTGAAAACACTTCACATTTCTGAGTATTTTTGGTTAACCTCAATTCATCAGCATATAATTTCAGTCACTTCTTTAATATTAGCATCACAAGTGAATGATAAACTTGTGATACCTAGGGCATGTGCGTGTGCATGTGGGGGAGGGGCTCTATGGCCCAAGTCCAGGGATGCCCATTGCTAGGTGACGCTCTGTCACAGTGCTGCATCCCCATCCATGGCAGCAGACCTAGTTCTTGGTTTTTATATAGCACTTCTAATGAATATACCTTTCTTTGGGAAGCCTTTCAGGTTGCATATGTAGGTATATGATCCCCTGTGGAAAAAAAAAGTTAGAAAAAATTTTGGATGGTACACAAAACAAAAATAGCTTTTAGGATGTGTATTCATGGAGTTTTCCTTACTTAAAGAGTCAGGTGATGTAGATTTCTAGAACCATCATGTAGCTAGCTCCAGCATGGTAAACTGTGATGCTGAATTAGAAACTTGGGCTTTCGTATTAGCTGCAATGTGTATGTTTGGACAAATGTTGTTGAACAAGTGATTTTGAGACAAGGTTTTTTTTTGTGTAGACCTGGCTGTCCTGATACTAGCTCCATATGCCAGGCTAACCTTGAACTTATAGATCCATTTGGCTCTGCCTCCAGAGTGCTTGAATTAAAGGCATCCACCACCACAAATGCCACAAATGCCATGGCAGATAATTTCTTTAGACAAATTTTCTGGGTTCTCAAATGAAGATGGTATAAATATATATCAGGTTTCTCTCCTTTTTCAAGACTCGAGCCTGTGCTTTCATAGCTATAGCTAGTAAGTGTCCTTTTGGTTTTTCTTTGCTGATGCTGGATAGAGGTAGAACCCACTTAGGATGCCTGTGGGGATTGCTGTATCTGCTTATCATTCTCTTCTCTTCTCTTCTCTTCTCTTCTCTTCTCTTCTCTTCTCTTCTCTTCTCTTCTCTTCTCTTCTCTTCTCTTCTCTTCTCTTCTCTTCTCTTCTTTTCTTTTCTTTTTTTGTTTTTTTTCGAGACAGGGTTTCTCTGTATAGCCCTGGCTGTCCTGGAACTCGCTTTGTAGACCAGGCTGGCCTCGAACTCAGAAATCCGCCTGCCTCTGCCTCCCGAGTGCTGGGATTAAAGGTCTTCTTTCCTTTCTTGAAGCAAATGTACAGGCCAAGTAAAGGGTGACATAGAAGAAAAAATGTTGAGGTAAGGGAGTGCTCCAGCAATGGTAGAGGTGTGGCAGGGAACTGCTACTAAGAAATATTCTTTGAGCCAAGGGGAGGGGGAAATTGTAAAATAGAAGAGCTAATCTTCCTCATTGTAGAGCTTGTGCTTTTCTATTATTATTTTTATTATTGTTATTAGTTATTATTAATGTATTATTATCATCATCATTATCAAGACAAGGTTTCTCTGTGTAGTTCTTGCTGTCCTGGAACTCATTATGTAGGCCAGGCTGGCCCTTCTCTTCCTCTCCAGTGCTGGGATTAAAGGTGTGCACTACCATGCCTGGCTGATCTTACTGTTTTTAAAAATGTACTTTACATATATCAATCAACATAGACTGAGGCAGTTCATATATTGGTCTGTCTTTACATGTTCTACTCTGATAATTTTTTTTTTAATGCAATCGCAGTTTGATGGCAGCCCAGAGCATGCATCCATAGCAGGTGCTGTTGCTTACCTGACTAGGTTTTAGTTTCTGCTTTTTAGATTTTTTTCCCCCTTAAAGTGATAAAATCAACCATTGGCCAGTGCAAGTCAATTTCTTACCAGTAGAGCTGATGTGTGCCCAGTATTATCCTGTTCTGATGTCTGCAGAAGTGTCTAACTTTAAAAATAATCCTTTTAGTGTTAGGGAAGGACTGAACCCTGAAAATATTTGGCTTTTCCTCTCTTACGCTAGAACTTTGGCTAATGTAGGAATGAATGTGCCTGAGTGTGTGTGTGTGTGTGTGTGTGTGTGTGTGTGTGTGTGTTTATACATGTGTGAAATGGGCTATTTTTCTCTCGGCCCCAAGCTCCTGGAATAACATGGCTCTGATACTCAAATTGAATTTACACATAACTTGGCCAAATAGTCATGGCTTACTTTTTGACTAGCTCATAAATTCAGAACTTGTTTTTTATGATTTGAGTTCTGCTCAGGTTCCATACCTGTTCCCCTTCCAGTTCCTGGGGGCCCAAATCTTTTATACTTAGCTTTATCCCAAGATCCTTCCCCTATCATCATACTCATCTGTAGGAAAAGCAGTCAGAATGTCATCAGCTTCTTCAGGGCCATCTTTCTCTCTGATAAGTTGCATCTTGTCTCTTCATCTCTGTTCTCCTCTCTCCCTTCTTTTATATATCTGCCCCACTCTAAAACTCTCA